>OY754984.1:17086274-17438774 GCA_963576475.1 Molanna angustata | reverse complement strand
ACCCTAGATATATTTCCTGTTAATTATTATTTATCGTATGACATAGTGAATACATCAAAATCAAACTAACAAACACTCAGTTAAACACAAACAAAATACTATCACACACTCAGGTCGAGGGCTCTGAGCTAGTCCACAAATACAGGCATCAGCTCGCAAATATCCGTCTTTGGGCCCTCATATATTATGTTAATAATTTGATATTATTAGTAAACAACTAGGTACTGTTTATAAGAAATAATATTTCTTACAAGAAGAAAATATTTCATAGCACAACATTTGCATGTTATGAAACTTAATCATCTCCACATCTAAAGTTAAATAATTTTACCGATTTCCTTTAATAATAAGCTTTCGTTTTTGCGGTATGGGAATTCTTAAGAGATTATTGTTTGTACGGTTCGAAGCTTTCACTTACAAGAGCAACGAAATTGTTTAATAAAATTTTAAATTAAGCCCAGTCTGAAATTTTGATACTGTGAAATATTCTAGGGTGAAATACGAGCAAGCGGCTAGGCTCTGTGGTATCGTAGTTTTATTCAAATTTCCCTTATAACTCAACTTAATGAAAATAATAATTACAAGTTGGAATACATTAGAAGCTCGGTGTTTTGTGCATTTACATTTTGACACAAAGAAATGCTCACTGTAAGAATTGACTTATTTTCCGAGTTATTTGGTAAGTTCAAAATTTATTTATTTGAAATATGAAGTCCAACGGTTTTTTATGATTTTAACGAATGAGACAGCGTTAAAATAGGGTATTTCTATACTCAAACTAGCTAAATAAATAAATTCGGTCATCCTTAATTTATAGATCATGTTAGACTAGATTTATTCTACGAATTTTCATATGGGCGTCCAATTAAAAGAGAAATGAAGATTGGTTAAACTATAATTAATTCTAGATTGACTTTACCTGCTGAGTTTTTTTTTACTTAACCCTTTCTAAACCGATTATTCAAATTGGAATCATTAATGTATTTTACGTTACAGGTGTGTTATTTCTCTACTAAATTATTAATCACAATATTTTTGATCGCTTAAAATACTGAGAATGACGAAACTTCTGTACTCAGTTATTGTACAGTTGAAAACTCGGTTATTGCGAAATGTACTTTTCTTGATAAACACGGTATTTCAAAATTTAATAAATTTAATTTTTTTTTGTTTTGTAGCATGCTATATTTTTTTTAATTAGGTATATTTATATATTTCCTTCAATTCTAATAATAATTAAAAATGAAAGTTTTTTTTATTTCATTAAAAGTAGGTATATAGTTTATAATATATGAATGATGACAATTGAAATCGTTAAAATTTCAAAAAAAAGGAAAAAATAAATGATGAAAATTATCAAAATCTCTTTATAATCACATATTTTGCCCATTTTTTAGGTTAAGAAAGGTGAAGACGCGAATATAAATTATACACTTAAAAAAAGTGGAAGTTAAAAGTGGACTGTATTTTTGAAGGGCGATTCGTAGCAACCACTGCATAACAAAGGAAGGATATGTATGGAACACTCACTTGCTTGACTTATTCCTGGTCCTCTGTCTTGGTAGATGATCACAACTTTCACTTGGATCCCACACACGCTCGTTAAGAGGACATATAACGCTAAACTTAGTGACTGAAAACATGATATATTAAAACCGCCCAATGCTCTATGAAGTTACGCGTTAGTAAGGGTAACTATGGCGTGCGTTAAAAAAAGGTTTATACGTGATTTAAATTATCGGAAACAGCAAATTTGTTGATTTTTTGCATTTTAAGAACAAACCTAAGTTGAAATGAAAAATGTTTATCGGTCATTCACTTTAGTTTTATGCACTCTTTAAGCATATAAAATATTTATTTCTCTACGACACATAGTTATGGAGTAATTTTAAAAAAATGCTGTAAAAAAGGATATTTTAAATGATCTTTTTATGGGAATTTAGGCTGAATTTTAAAATTGTGTGACGAACAGTCACACAATTTTAAAATTCAGCAAAATATGTTTTTTAAATAAAAAAATTAAAAAAAAATAATATGTTTTTTCAAATGTTGAAAAAACTTTACTATTTTTTTGTGATATTTTTGAATTCAATTAACCTCTAGGCACAGTTTTTTACATATCTACCTACGTTTATTATTTTTTTTACTTTAAGTACTGTTCTCGGGCAACTTACAGGTACTATGTCAAATATTAATTTAACACGCACCCAATAACAATTTGCCACATTCTGGAGACTTGCAATATGAATCGTCTCTCAGATCCAGACTAAAAACAAAATTAAAAATTGTGTCTCCGCCGGGAATCAAATCCGGGACCTTTCTATCTGCAGTCAGAAATCTAGTCAATTGAGCCACAGAGGACAAACTTATGTATATTTGGTTTGGCTACACATAAGATTTAAAATTTCGTAATACGTCATACCTACATCATGTTATTTATGCCATACAATTATTTTTTTATTTACGAAAAATCATTTTTTCCAAGTGTAATAATATCAGAAGTAGGTACAATATAACTTTATATAGTAGTATATAAAATGTATAATACTATAGTTATGTTAAAAGTTAGAGTTTAAGTAATAATTAAGTGTAGCATATATTTATTTTTAATTTGTGGATTAGGATACTCTACTAGGATGGATGGAGTTGAGAGGGACCTTCAGATTGCCGGTGTGCGGAATTGGAGAGAAAAGGCCATGGATAGGGTGCTATGAAGTCGATTCATTGAGGAGGCCAAGGTCCATCCTGGGCTGTGGAGCCACTGATGATGATGACTAGGCTATGCCTGTCCCAGAGTAGCGTTATATAAATCAGTTCTATTATTTTATATTCGTCATAGTGTAAGTTAATTTTGATAAGGTTTAGTGGTAATTTGAAGTGATACAGATGTGCAAGTATACGTATTAGTGTAGTATGAAATATTGCTTGATGTAAAAAGGGTTAATGCAAATGTGATTTTATTTATTTATTCATTTATTTATAAACGGCATAAATGCCTTTTAAATACATAGATAAAAACACATATTGACGGTGAAAATATATAGAATAAGAAAAAAACTATTAGGTATACACTTACTTATACAAACTTAAACCTAAACAGTAATACAATAAATTAAAAAAAAAGATATTTATAAGCAAACATAAAAAAATATATACATATGGACTAAAAACAAACAAAACAGGTAATTTAAAAATCAATAAATTCAAAAAAAAACAATATATGTACGTAAGCAAACATAAAAAAATTAAGTACATATGGACTCAAAATCAACAAAAACGTTAAATAAAAGTATTATAAACAGAAAAAATAACAGTTTCATGTAAATTATAAATAAACAAAAAGATATACAAAGAAAAAACATTTTACAATAGAAAATATACAAATCTGCACTGAAAATATCAATAATAAGTTGTTTCTCTCATAAAAAATGTGTATATATTTTGATTTTACTTAAGTCAATTAAGTAGTAAGTTTAAATAAATTTTCTGTTTCTTTTCGTCCTTTAGAAATTGTATGCACAATACACAGTGAGATTATGTTATGATTGATACCATTAGTACGTAGAGTTTGTATGTAGTATGTAGAGTTTGCAACGCACAATGGACTTATATCATAGCTACCCGTTGACCTTTAACACGAGGATCTCTTACCATCTTGGAGGGAATGGTTGAGTGAACAACAGGCAGAAGGCGTCCCCGTCGCCGGTAGTATCTACAGCAGTTGTGCGAGGACATCAAGTGTACCTCATACATAGAATTGAAGAGAGTCGCTGAAGTTCGAGAAGAGTGGAGGAAGAGATATATATCTTTGGTACCCCGTAATCCCCAAGATTGATACCTAATAAGAAGACCCTCTGGTGGTGGTTTGGGTCTTCAAAGATTTATGGATTTGCTGAATTTGTGTTCAATTTATTCTCACCACCGAAAGTTACAAATCAGTTATCAAATATATAATATTATGTGGGTGATTGGGCAGGTCTTAAATGATTATATTATGTTAAAAGTTTGACTTTTGAGTATAATCATACAGATCACAAAATTAAATTTAAAAACTTTATCGGAAAAAAGATCGTTTATTAATACGTTGATGCGGAGAGTACATGAAATGATCGTTCAGTCGGCTATAGGTGATTAGGGGGGCAAGTCTAGTCTAATCGGCGAAATCAAAATCCTCGTCATTAATATAATTATCATATGGAGTTCTATGACATTTAAATATAATATAGAACTCTGTATAATAATTATTTATTTATTTGTTTATTTATTTTCTTTGGGAAATAAATAAATAAATACAGCTCATTAACAGTTTAATGATACAAAATTATTTTTACATTGTTAGAGCCAAAAAAAGCATTCCATCAACATAATATAAAAACAAATAACAGTTTACAAGCCAAAAATAGTTCATACACACACATTCATACACACCCTCACACACACCCTCATACACACACACACATACATACATACATAAGTACACATATATACACACATACATATATGTACAACAACTAGGGAAGGGAAGATAAATGAGAGAAGAGAGACTAGGAGGACAGGACAGAGGGATATTGGTTGCGCATCACCTTCAGAACATCATGTCTAAATCTGTAATATTTCGCGTTGAATATGTCTATCTCAGCTGAGAATGTATTGTTATATTGGCTACATATGCGTATAATTGTTGAATTTTTCCTGATATTCGTTCTACTTGTTGGAATATGAAGTAATTGAGGTCTACGAACCATTCTACCTGGAACATGGATACCTACTAGGTTGACAAGTTCAGGCGAGTCTATGGCATTGTTCAAAATTTTATGCAGCAGCGATTGGTCGTGTAAGACTCTCATACATTCAAGCGTATCAAAACTATGATATTTAAGTGACTGTTGATAACTATTGAAGTTAAGGTGAAATTTATGATTTATATTGTTTATGAATTTTTGCTGTACTTTCTCGATTCTTGTGATGTGTACTGCGTAGAAAGGAGACCAAATTTGAGTACAGAATTCTATCTGAGGGCGTATGAATGTAGTGTTTTTTTTTTTTTTTTAACATGTCTACGTAGGGGACGCCAGCTATTAGGATTTGGGTCCATTTTACTCTTCCGGAGAAGCGCACTACGTAGCGTTGGGAGGGGTTTGCAATCTAGAAAAGAGTTTATTAATTCGGATTTTAAAAAGACCCGGGTTATACGAAGATGGAAACACAGAATTCGGAAGATCGTTCCACAGTCGGGCTGCTGTGTTAATAAAGGAGTTCGAGAAGCGACTTGTTCGTATATGTTGAAGGTCCACTGTGAATGGATGCTGCGATTGAGTGAAGCGAGTGACTCTGTTGCGAGTGGGTGGAGGAGGGACCAAAGATGCAAGTTCTTCTGAGCAATTCCCGTGGTAGTATCTATAGAATAAACTTAAAATACCGACTCTGCGTCTGTGTTCTAGTGATTGCAATCCATCAGTCAGTGATGGATCATCAATCAGACGTATAGCACGCCTTTGGACAGCGTCGAGGGTATTCAGTAGGTATTGGGGGGCGCCACTCCAGAGGTGATTGCCATATTCAATAATTGGGCGTATTTGCGCTTTGTAGAGTATACAGATCTGGGTCTTAGTAAAATATCTGCGCGCTCTATATAGTACGCTCAATTTTTTGGAGGCGAGTTTCACCTTAGCTTCGATGGAGCCCTTGTAGTGTAATTGGTTCGTTATAGATACTCCAAGCAGGTCGATAGAGCTGCTGTTAGGTAGGGTGCTTCCGTTGAAAGACACTTGCAATTCATTGGGGTTTCTCTTCGCAGAAATTAGACAGGCTTGGGTTTTTGAGACGTTAAATGAAACAAGATTACTTTCACCCCAGGTATTGATTGAGTGGAGGTAGCTATTTATTTTTTGATGAAGGTCTTTCCGGGCTTCTGATATTTCACTCTGTTTAGGAGGTTTGTCAAAAGAGAAATTGTCATGGACTGTGCTGTCATCAGCGTAACAGTGGATGGGGGCGCGTAAGAGCAAGTCATTGATATGTAGGAGGAATAGGGTTGGAGATAGAATGGACCCTTGAGGGACTCCCGCATTAATGGAATGGGGAGAAGAAGAGCAACCGTCCACTACAGTTATGACTTCGCGATCTTTTAAAAAATTCGCAATCCAAGTACACAGAGACTGGGGTAGTCCATAAGAAGGGAGTTTCATTAAGAGACCTCGGTGCCAAACCCGGTCGAAAGCTTTAGAGATGTCAAGGGCGACAGTTTGAGCTTCTCCAAAGCGTTCCATAACTCGACCCCAAACGGATGTCACATACGCGAGTAGATCGCCACAAGATCGATTTCCACGAAATCCATATTGGCGGTCGCTTAAAATTTTGTTTGCTTCGAGGTATGTGATCAACTTGGTGTTTAGTACCCTTTCCATTATTTTGGAGAGTACAGAAGTAATAGCGATGGGTCGGTAGTTAGATGGGTTGGAGCGATCACCTTTTTTGGGAATTGGGTGGATGACCGCTTTTTTCCAGTCACATGGGACAATACCAGTTTTAAACGAGAGTTTGAAGAGTTTAGTGAGAACTGGGGCTAGTTCGGCGGAGCATTTTTTTAACACAAGAACGGGAATTCCATCTGGTCCATTAGCTTTGTTAACATCCAACCCTCGGATGGCGAGTAAAACCTCAGAGAAGTTAATCCTTACTTCGTTCATTTTAAAACCACAATGTGGAACTGGTTGAGGAGTTTTTCCTCCGTCGTCAAGGGTTGAGTTATCTGCAAATAATTTACCGAGAAGATTAGCTTTGTCGGTGGCAGAGTTAGCAATGGATCCGTCATGGTTCGTTAAAGGTGGAAATGAAGATGTGCAAAAGTTCTGACCTATGGAGGTTGACAATGACCAGAATCTTCGGCTACCGTTAGGGCATGAGGAGAGTTTTTGACTTATATGTTGGTCATGGAGTTTTTTAGCCTGATTAATGGTTTTTTTACAATCCTTTGTCATCTTGTTGTATGCTTTCTTGTTTGACGGGGATTGAAGTTTTTGAAATGTTTTGAAAGCCAGATTTTTACGCGTGACTGCTTCTCGGCATTTGGAATCAAACCAAGGTTTTGTGCCTGGTCCGCAGGTTTTGAGGGAGGAGGGAATATAGCCATCCATAGCAGAAGTGATGACATCCCCTACCTCACGCGCACAGATAGAAGGGTCTTTGGTTCTAAAACAGACTTCATTCCAAGGAAAGTCGCGAAAGTGTATTCGCAGTGCATTCCAATCTGCTGACTTGTATTGCCAAATTTTCCTTTTAGGTTTTTCGGGTGGAAGGTCCGGGATGAAGTGGATGGCCGTTTGCACAAGGCAATGGTCTGAAGAGCCCAGTGGGGCTGTGACTTTCAGTGTGTATCCCGTTGGCGAGGTAGTCATAAAAAGATCAAGCAGATTGGAACGATGCCCAGAGACATCAGGGATGCGAGTTGGCTCTTGAACAAGTTGCTCCAGGTTATGACACAAAGCAAAGGATTCCGTCATGCGGCCAGCCGAATCGGTAGTTCCCGATTTCAGCCAATCGGAGTGATGGACATTGAAATCGCCGAGAACCGCAAATTCTGCCGACGGGTAGCGAGACAGAAGACTGTCAATGGTTTCTCCTAAGTATTTGAAAAGCTCGGAAGAATCATAATCACTCATATTTGGAGATCGGTAGATACAAGCATAAATTTTTGTGAATTTGTTAGATTTTAAACGGACCCACATAACATTGAAGGCGGGGTTCTCGAACTCCTTCAATCTGACACAGTTGATGTCTTCGCGGCTGTAGAGGCACAAGCCTCCTTTGGGCACAAACATGCTTTCGAGTATGTACCCTGGGCAGTTGAGGTAACTTGTGTCGGGTGGATCTTGAATTTGTGTTTCCGTGAGAAAGAGCAGGTGTGGTTTTTGAGATTGCAAGTGATGGTGAACAGAATTTAAATTACTGTGGATACCTCTGATGTTAGCGAAGTCTACCAACAGTTCACAAATGGTGCGAGGGTATGCAGTCTTGGTTGTCGTTGTATAAATATTATTACTGGGTTTATCTGTCATGAAGGTTTTGTGGGGGGGGGTGGCATTGTGAAACGAGGAGATCAGAAGCCCTTTTCAAGGACATTTGTTCCGGCAGCTGCGCTGCTAGGTTGAAGGAGGGAGGATATGGCCGTGGAGGACGCCTGGTGCCCCCCGCATACAACTGCTGGGACCTCGTCCGGTCACGATCCGGCACAACAATTGCAGCGAGATTATGCGCCGACTGATAGGGCAGCCAACCCGTAGTCGTTAGCTTAGGTCGGGCCCCTGTACTATTCGGCGGCCGGCCAGCGACGAACCGTTTCACACAGATCTCCCTCGGCTCACACCTCCAACCAGACCCGCCGCGCAGCGGCCGGGATGACATCATCAAGATAGGCCGCCGATCAACTCCAACACAAGTGCCCGCCTGGGCACCAAAGCAAAGAACCCCGAACATGGCGAGCCATTTTAGGGGACCATAAATGCAGTGGCTTGGTAAACCAGTATAGTATACTGACCCCAGGTCGAAGGCAGGGTTTACTTTCCAATCCCAGAGGATGGGTTGGGGGGGAGCAAACTCACCTTCTCCCAAAAAAAAAAGTGTATAAAGTGTATAAGGTTTTAATGTTACTGAATGGCCGGCATGTCCGAATAATAAATCCTAACATCTACTTTATAATCCTAATATTTACTTTACTTATGATATTATCAATATTATTTATGTAATTTAATTTATAGTCAAGTATCACACCTAGGTCTCTTATATAATTGACTTCCTTTATGTCAGAGTTGGGTATATGTGAAATTTATTATGTTTATATTGAGAGTAAATGATATTTTTTACATTTTGATATATTAAGTATTAGTTTACTTAATGCACAGTAAGTGTATAATAGCCTGTCAAGGTCCTCTTGTAGTTTAATACAATCGGCCAATGAGTTAATTGCAAGGTAAATTTTCATGTCATCGGCAAATACAAGATATAATGAATGATTAAAACATTTGTAAATGTCATAAGTATAGATATTAAATTATATCCGTGATATGGGTAATCGTGAGGGTTGCACCAGACTTGCCCCCCAGAGCGAATGAAAATGTCTGCCGAATGCTGAACTACCTCGGCGGTCGATTAGTTGCTCATGCGTATTTGTTGCGCAAGTGTCGGAGAAAAACAAAATATGTAGAGATTTCAAAATATAAAATCGTATCCCTACACTATTTCATTCTAGTAGTTAGTAAAAAATATTTTATTTTGTTCTATACATACAGCTAATGTCTAACAGTACATAACCACAAAATTGGAAAATTTATCGCGGCTGTTTAATCTGTTCATCGATTGAATAATAACGTTTTAATACAAGATCTTAGTGTATAATTCACAATGTCGACACCTTGTACAGTGGAATAAGTGAGTGAGACATTGTTAGCGGGTCTATCCAAAAGCGATAAATATTTTACGATCTGTTATTAAGTAGCTGTGGTTAAAGAACGTTTAACATTTTCAGACAAACTTACAATCCTTCAGAGTAATTCAATTCTTCTACACCCAAAGAGGATAAAGTGGGGAGTTGTGAATTTGCAATTTGTAAAGTTATTTGTAAAGTTATTTTTATTGCAAATTATCAACAAGTATCTTGCCGAGATTGTATTCTGAAAGTTTCATCATAATGTATGTGTGTGTTGTGTACTGTAATTATATACTATATACGGCGTGTTTATTTTATTTTATCGACTGTAGATTATAGTATAAATTCGATTATTTTCAAATTTTGCAATTTTATATAAATATCTAATAATCTAAAACTCGCTAAGACCCCATTTGATTAAAAAGGATATCACGGGGGCAAGTCTGGTTGACTGTCGAAATGAAAACCCTCCTTGTTTACCCATATCATGGATATAATTATTATATGGAGTTCTACAATATCTTTAGATCTCATAGAACTACATACGATAATTATATCCATGATAAGGGTAATCACTGGGGTTTTGATTTCGCCGGTCGAACCAGACTTTGATCAGTGCTTCTCAATTGTGTTAACTGTCAAATATTTCAAAGTGGCCCCAAGCTCAGCACTTTCATATAATGGCATTAAAAAATAATCCAGCTTTAATAATAAAATATTTGAATTAAAAATAATTAAATAAACTCATTTCATCAAAATGCTGAAAATTTTCCATACGAAATTGAAATAATTTGTGGAGTTGGTGATAAGGAGCACAGCGTTAGCCACAGCCCAGTAGTTTATGTAATAAATTGTTGTGAACAACTGAAGGATTGAGTATGTCTATCCTGTCATTATGTGACCAATCTATCAAGTCTTACGGAACTTGATTGTTAGGAACAACGAAAGGATAGAGTATCTCGATCCTGTCATTATGAGACCAATCTATCAAGTCTTACGGAACTTGATTGTTAGGAACAACGAAAGGATAGAGTATCTCGATCCTGTCATTATGAGACCAATCTATCAAGTCTTACGGAACTTGATTGTTAGGAACAACGAAAGGATAGAGTATCTCGATCCTGTCATTATGAGACCAATCTATCAAGTCTTACGGAACTTGATTGTTAGGAACAACGAAAGGATAGAGTATCTCGATCCTGTCATTATGAGACCAATCTATCAAGTCTTACGGAACTTGATTGTTGTGAACAACTGTCTTTCAGTATTAGCTTTACATACGATGCTCACCATGTCAGTATCCACATTTTGAATGGCCTCATGTGGTTTATGGTCCCAACCTCGATGGTCCATACTTCAACACACTGCAGAGCAGGATCGACCATAATATGTAGCATTTCATTCAAAGTTAAGGATGGTGTAATCATGACAAATGAGATTTCTCAGTTTATTGAATGAATTTAGAACACTACGAAAAGATAAATTGCCTTACAAAATATTTTTCTTGTCTGAAACATTACGTGTATGACTCGTTCGCTGTCTTTAAGTGTAAAAGAATCTTTATTATTCAATTCGTGCAAAATTCATCCTTGACAATGTTTCTCCTTGTCTCCCCTTCCATATCCCTACCCAACCCCCTCGATCTTTTCACGGGACATTGGAATAAGGAGAGATTTATTTGGGGGATTGAAACGGCCGATAAAATACAGTACTACCTTGCTGACAATAATTGTTTTCCTGTTGGGAACTTATGACCCACCCGGTCGGACCCTTCCGAACGAAACGGCGCCAATGATAACATTTAAAAGATTGGAATATTCGATTTGAACCGCTCTATAACTAAATAGATTATTCTTCACTAAACACCAAGGACTAAAGAAAAATAACTCGATGAATACTTCTAAGTATACGGTCGACCTGTTGGCTGATTGTAGGTCAGATATTTTTTATAGCCAGTACATGACATGCGTTGCAATGTCTCCTTATTTCCTTCAATCATATCTTTTCTCCGGGTCCCGCGATTCCTTTTCGTCCTTCAGTCCCTCTCGACTATAATAGATTTTTATGTATAGGGGAGGGAGGCCTAAAGCGGTCACCCCTCATTAAAATCGAAATTTCAAAGTCGAAAAGCATGATTGCACGTGAATACCTAAGCCCCCTGCCATAGGCGTCCCGCGGTAGTCACCCAGTCTACTTGCGCCCAAACGCACTCATGTTGGAGCGCACAAAAATATTTTGGTGCTTTTTGAAAAAAAATACACGGTATGTTGATTTTGTTTTCACTTATTGTATGTCAGTTGTTCTAATTTCAAAATTCAGGTACTGTTTTGTATCTATCTGGTAGTGTTTTGGCTGTTTTTCTTGACTTTAATCCATCAGTTAGAGGTTAGCACGTGGTGATAAAAAAAACGTCGCAAAGGGCAAAGCGGGCCGGGCAAAGTGGGCATGTCCGCTTTGCCCGAATCAGAAAGTTTTATCAAACATAACTTTTCTGTTATAGACGGTAAACAAGTACAAGAGGAAAACCTTACAATATCAATGAAAAAAGCCCTTAAGGTTAATGAACTGCATAAATCTGTGAAAAGTACTGCAAAAAAATATGATATTCCAAGGTCTACCCTCCAAAGACACCTTAGTTCGGGATGTGCCAAAAAGAAGCTAGAACAGCATACTACAGTCTGTTTTATGGATTATCAAAGACTATCAATACGCAGAAATGAATGGTATTACACACCGATTTAAAAAAAAATGGTACTGCTGGAAGTGATTGTTAAGAAGATGTTGCTGGAAATCTTAAGAAATACAAAATTATTTAAGTGTGAGTGAAATTAGTATTATGAGAGAAAATTTGTGATTTAGTTAGCTTTTTGTTTAGAAATAAACGATTACCTACTTATGAATAATCACTGTTTCATTTTAAGCTTCGTATTAGGTAATATTTCAGACATTATTCAGTTTTTTATGCGTCACTATTTACATGCCCGCTTTGCCCAAAGCACATGCCCGCTTTAGGCTCACCCCTTGGGCAAAGCGGCCATCAGTAACGGTTTTTTTTAAACTGTCCACATCTTGTCATTTCAAAAGTTATGATTAATTTGACCATGCACAATTAAAATAAATAAAATGCAGTCCATGATAGGATAAAATTTTGACCTAAAATCTCTTATTTAGCCTATTTATTTTAAATTTTAACTTAAGGTGCCCGCTTTAGGCCCCCTTCCTCTACACGACACCAGATTCTTAAATGAGTTCCAAATTAATAATCTTAAATTTATTCCTTCGTGAGATTTCAAATAAATGAATACGTATTTCATATTCAGACACCTTTCCGAATGTGCGATTAGTATTGATACTTCATCATCATCATCAGCTCCACATCCCAAGGTGGGACCTGGCTCCCAAAAGAAGTCTTCGCCATTCCGATCTGTCAGCGGTTCCTCGTCTCCAATTGAACACACTCAAAGAGTCCAGGTCCCCCTGGACGCAGTCCATCCATCTCAACTTGGATCTCCCCCTACGCCTCACTCCTACTGGTCTTTAGTGAAGGACTCTTCTGGAGGGCAGTTGCTCACTCATTGATACTTACTTTACTTATTGTGTGGCTACGGCTTCGCCTGCATCTTTTGCTGCGTTATCGAGTATTTTCCTTCTACACTCATGGCTCCCGTTCGGCCAGCCACTTCACAGCCTCTGGAGTCACCCTATGGATGTCCACCCAGTCTCATTCATACCTCCGTATCAGGCACTCCTCTACTAGATGCTGGATAATTTGGCTTCTTGCTCCACAGCCACATTCCGGAGAATCCCTTTTTCCCAATTTCCACATTTGGTAGTTACATCGTCCTTGACCTGTACGAATTCTGTTTTGCTGAATCCAAACTTTTCGGGGAGGGTTATAACATGGGACCCTTTCGTTGGGCTTTAGAATAATGTATTTGTTAAATACCAGGTCTGTATCATTCCACCTTTCTTGCTCTGATACTCGCCATTGTGCACCTTTAATGTAATGTGTACAAAATGTTTAAAATAAATAGATATTAGCTAAAAATTGTATTAATTTAATTTATAAAAAAAACTTTATTATTTAAGCAATATTCATCTTACGATTCACGAACTTTCTTTCGTGGTCATCAACATCTCTTCTGATCGTCTGTTTTAAGATCTAAGTTCTCATTTTGCAATTAATTCATTACGTAAAAGCTTTCAAATATTTTTTTTATTCAACTTCAACTCTTTTGAATATTATAAAAGATTATTTGTTTTCTCTGATTTATTAAATGATAAATTACAAATCCAATGTACCTATTATAAATGAGGATTACAATGAAAGCTCAAGAATAAAAATATTTTCTGATTCTTATTATAAATACTAAACACTTCTAAATATGTAGGTTTCTATTATAAATGTAGACCCAGAGCTTTTCCGCGTCTAATGCTTTTATAATTATGTCGCCAGAGGGATTATTTTTGGGAAATTGTTAAAATTTGTACGTTACTAGGAAAACAGAAGAAGAAGTAAAAAATATAACATAATAATTTATTACCGGAATTTTTCTTCCGTTTAAATTTGAGCATTATGAATAATTACATGGGAACAAATTTAGGGGTAGGTAGCCCCCGCTGCAAAACCAACCACTTCTCATACCCTACTCCGCACGCTTAAATACCTGCCCCTACAACCGTGAATTTCAAAATCTACATACTTACCTGCTTATATAATACCTGTAAGTATAGTTTACATGAGAGAGAGTGCTCTCAAGCATAAATGGGACGTTTGCCTCCGACGTTTCATCGACAAAAAATATATGTATTCCATTTTTTACACGGCATTTTGATTTTTTTTAAATGAATAAACAACAAAACCAGCAAAACCAACAAAATCATTATTTTGATTTTTTTTAAATGAATATGTCCTTGTTAAACAAGTACATATTATACATCTTCCTACGTTCCCTAAAATAAGCATAAATGCTTGTGCTATAGGTGAACGAAATCAGTCAAGGCAGGATTCTTACTCGCGACCACTGGATTACTAGCCCAGCGCGCTAACCGCTCTGCCATCAACCAATCTGTAAATGTGCTGTGCATCTGTGAATGTTATATGTGCTAATTGCGTTTTTAACTGTGCTCATTAATGTAAATATTAACCAATTCATTGTTAGCGGCATACACAGAGCGTCAAGTGGGGTGCGCAGAGCGCAAATTAGTATTTTTTTTTGGTTGGTATGTGCGCAAACCTCTCCACTTCCCAAATTAAAATCCCAAAATTATTTACCGGAATCTATGTGTACCGTAGATATTGCCGGAATCTATGTGTATCGAACTATTGATTCATTTGACATTTTGATGAAATTTTTGATGTCGCTCACAAAAATGTGATTATATTTAGGATGGTTTTTGTATTTATGGTTTTTTCCTAGTGAGGTTGAATACATTTGTGTATTAATTTTTAAAATATTATTTGTGAGATGTAATAAATAAATAAATAAATAAATTGTATTTCACAATTTTGTATTTCAAACAAAGAATCGTTTCACAATACATTGTGAATTTTTTGTATTTGAATATGTTTGCCTTATAAAACACCCGAGTTTGACATCATAATATATGTTTGACATTGGCAGTGTGAATGTTAAAAATCTACGGACTGACGTGATATTTTATTATTCTTCATTTCAACGTTGTTTTCCAGTTTTTTTTATTCGTGTTTAATTGTATTGTGTGTTAGGATGACCGAAAATCTGAATCGGCAAAGTGTCTCATTTCCGAAAGTGATTGTATTTATACTGAAAAACAATGCAGATATATTATTGCGGATGAAAAATAGGTAAATTTGAACAAACATTGTATTTTTAAATGAAAAAAGTACTTGGAATGTAGGTAACTACGCATCCCGTATAAAATGGATATTGAGTAAATTAATACTTCGCAAAAGTCTTACACTCAATATATTCATATAATTGCCAATTATTACAAAAATCCTATATAAATGATATTTTTCGTGTCTTTATTAATATACGAACATTTGATTACAGGTACTCTTATTTTTTTTTTGTTTATTTATTACCAAAAACAATACAAGGTTCACATATAAATCATAATTTAAAAAGGTATACAATTTCCATCATATAATTCATAATAACCTCTCTTTAATTGAGATAAAATCTCGTGTTAAAAGAGGGGAGTATCTATTTAATATTGTTACATTTACCAAAACATTGTACATCTAAAAAATATGAAGCTACACAAAACAAGAATGAAATAACAAAAAATAAATAAATAAATCAGTACAATTTTTTAATTTTATTTTTAAATATACTATAATTTTTTTCGAGTCTAAGACTCAAAGGGAGTTCATTAAACCACTTAGTACCTTTATACTTATAGAAATGTTGTGAGGCAATGTTGTGTTTTATTTTCATGTTGTTCTTTTGTTTCAGGTATAAAAATTACACTCATGGGATTCTAGTGATAATTTGAGACAAAAATGTCTTGTGACATAATCTATAGCAAATGGTCATCGTTTGGTGTGGCAAAGTAATTGGTAAGTTCATGTTTGAATTACTTCAAAGTATACGCAGTACCTAGCCATACATAAAAAAATCGTCAACAAAACTAAAGGTAAAATCTACTTCATAAAAATATCTCTTATAAAGTGAACACTAAATATTGTAAAAAATTCTTCATAGTTAAAATTAAAACAAAAAAAAAAACATGATAACAATGCGTGAATATAAACAAATATTTCCTTTATACATAGTATAAGCGTTTGTGTTGCCTACTGTTTTTTTTTTCCATAAAAGTAAAATTATACTGAACTTAAACGTTTTGTAAAAGTAACACGACCGTTTAACACCCGTGTAGGCAAAAACGTTACCAATAAACGCTGTGTAGCAGATCAGTTGGTCAACGACTGTGTATCTCTCATACAAATTTTACACATCGCTTGCACAGCCGTCAGAGGTAGTTTAACGGTGTTTTAAGACAATAATATGACGAAACCTCTACAAAATATTATACTATCGATAGTTGTGCATTTTAGGAGCGAAAGTCTGTCAATTTTTTTTTCTCTTTTTTAATATCTACTATGGTGTTCGCTTGGGTATTCGTATGATGAAATTATTCGTTATATTTTCAATATTCCTTTTATGAAATGTCAAAATAGGAATACAAAAAACTTCAAAATTATAATGGCAGATGGCAGCTGGCGGCTCTGCGCATGCGCGAGTGCGAAATTACAACGTTGTCGGATTATTTTTTGTTGAACGCTTGTTGCAACTATTATTTATTATTATTTATTTATTTAAAAATTCAACACAGACAGCGTTTGCTGGTATGAGTGTTGACATACATTTTCGTTTATATTGACATTTTGTTACTAGATTATTACATGTTATACAATGTGGTGAACAATAGCATTAAATTGAAAATTCAACCATAGTGGAGCCCAAAACAGTTAGCCGGGAACACAGGAAAATCTATTTGTAAGCACTATCATGCAATATGTGTTGTTTTAACTTTTTTTTGAAAAAATGGAGTTTTTGGCAGTGCTTAATGTCATCTGGTAGTTGATTGTACAAATTAATGCTGGTGGATAATAGTCCTTTGTTCAGTCTGTCTGTTCTATTGCTAATGTTTCTTAGGTTTTTTCTTTGTCTAGTGTCGTAGTTATGTATGTCACTAACAGTTTCCAGGAGTGTGTTGTATTTAAGTAAGTCATGTTTGATTTTTTAAATGTACATTATTTTTACATAGTTTATAATCTGTTGTATTGTGGGTTCTGATACTATTTCATATACAGTTTGTGTAGGTGTTCGCCAGTGTAGTCCGTATATAGTTTTAAGTGCCTTGGTTAGCATCCTTCCTGTAGTCCCAATCAACTGCTTTGAGCAATGTGACCAATCTACAATATTATAATTATGTTATATGTGGAATTATTTGCATTTTGTATATATTTTTTTTATATCAATAGGTAGATTGCTCCTTCTCAGTGCACCGATAACTCCTGATATTTTATAATGCAAATTATTGACGTGTGGCATCCACGACAGTTACCACATGTCAGACTACCCAGTCGTTATACAGCGTTATAAGATTTTCAAATAATCGCTGCACGGGCATTATACCTACGATGTGTAACTAAAACACTCGTCAACGGGTGTGCAGTAGATTTTTATTGGTAAGACTGTATAAGTATAATTATAGTTGATTTGCAGAAACGTCACATGTTGACGCAGATGATAAGATCATTCCATTTGTACCTATCATCATCTTTCTGACCATATACATCCATACTTTCTGACCATATACCTACATCCATATCTTGAACGTGGCAACAATAAATTCTCCTCTGTCCGCGCGCTAGTAGGCCACCTTCTTCAGTCTCCATACTCAACTCGTGTTGTGCACATATAACACGTCAAACTACTATCTCAGCGCCGTGCGCATAATCCAACTGTCGATTCGTTCATGAGAATTCAATTCTCTGAATGAATCGACATTATTAAGCCTAGATGCGTGTACGAAGGAAAATTTTGTATGGCGTAGTGGACTTTTTGCATGCTAATAACACCGACTAGAGGCCTCGCAGCATATATGTTCCCTTACATGGATTTACTCAGAATTCAGAGTAGAACATTTAATGTGAGTTTTGTGTGTGTGTGTGTGTGTGTGTGTCTGTGTGTGTGTGTGGGTGTGTGTGGTGTGTGTGTGTGTCCGTCCCCCCTTATAACTTTTGATCCTTTCAGTTTATTTCTCCATATATCTCAGAAACCATGAAAGCTAGAAATCTGAAAATTGGTATAAACATAGACAAATACAAAATCTCAAATTGGTTTTTTTTTAATTCCAGGGTTTCTCAAACATTTTTTATTAAACTCATAAATTTATCAAAAAAAAAATTTTTTTTGATAAATTTATGAGTTTAACTGCCTAATAAATTTCGATTTTTTTTAAAAATATCGAAAAAAGCCGAAACACCCCAACTAGATAATATAATTTTCTATAAAAACTATAAACATTGTATTAGCACATCTCAATTTTTTTAACATTTTTATAAAAATTAAAATTAGGGACGACATTGTTTCATACAATTTGTATGGCATCGCCTACACACAATATATAAGAAGACTTAATAGTTTGGTACTAATCTCCAAACATACATACATACATACCATCGTGCTGTTTTATATTCTGGGTAGGATCAAAGGACTGACCTCCATACTATCCTATCTTGGCATACAAACCTATGTAGGTACATGATGTGTTGTATAGAAAACCAAATATCTTAAAATATTAAATAATTTGTATTTATGGGTTTATAGTTTGGTACTTATCTTTCAACTATACATACTATCGCTATCGACAGTTGGAGCTCATGTGTTACGTGTAACTAGTAGTATAAAAGTTTTAATACCTTCGGGGCATTTGCACGTACATAGTAGAGACAATTACGATGAATCAATTGTTGAAGCAGTGACAAGAAGAACCACGCCACAGAGAGAAGTAAGAAAACCCTTAAAACTTTGCATATTGTCCAATCTGTTTCTAACCACATTTTACAAAAAATATTACTTTTAATAGTAAAAGTATTGTTATATTATTATGATTATTTCATTCCTCAAAAGTTGTAAAATAATGGATGAACTAAAAAAAATATATATATATTATTAAAATCTTTGAATGATATTACTTAATTCTATAATACTCATTTTTCAATTATTTTCATGTTTTTCTTTTTTTTTTGGTTTGAATATGTATTCTGATATGTTTTCTCATTTGAATATTCTTCTTTTTCATTTATTTTCAACCTTTTTTAATGTTGATTTGATTTTTTTTTGTTCATGTATGATTTGATTTAATTACTTTTACTTTTATGTTGACTTTGCTTTGTATTGATATTTTTTATTTTTTTTTTATAAGTGCTTCCCTCATCGAGCACAAGATTGTAATCTTTTTGATGAGGTACTGCAGGGAAAAATATGTAAAAATATTATTACTAGTGAATTTATATATTGATTTGTATTATAAAATTATTATGTTAAACAAAAAAAAAAAAAAAATATGTTATTTTTTTCTTTAATTATTTTGATTACGATGATGCACATTTCATCTTCAAAAACTTTTCCCTTTGAAACTCCAAAAAGGGATACTGCGTGGTGGTTTGTATAAAACTAAGTATCCTTCAAGTAAAACTAAGTATCTCAAGGCCAGTACCAACATTAATATATGCGAGTGAGACATGGACATGGCAGAAGACGCATGCAAGTAATATTAACGCTGTGGAAATGAGGTCCCTCAGACGAATGTGTGGTAGAACGATCTATGATAGCATAAAGAATGCGGACATCAGACAAGAATGCAAGATTGAAAGAGATATTGTGAGTGTAATGAAAGTAAATACACTACGATGGTTCGGACATGTGGAGAGAATGAACGATGAGCGCCTGACAAAGAAAGTTGGTATACAAGGCTGAAATGAGTTGAATGAGAGGTTGTGGCCGCCCGAAAAAGAGTTGGCATGTTCATATAAATGAGATATTGAAAGATGGTAATATACGAAGTCAGAATAATAGGAGACCATGTATGACGTGATGTATGGATGTAAATGAGGCAAAACATGTATGTCAAGATAGAGGTGTCTGGCGTTCGGTCCTCTCTGCCTACCCCAAGTAGGGATACGGCGTGATGTATGTATGTATGTATGTTTGTATACTTCAATTCATCAATAAACGGTTGTTAGAACATTGTCATGGAACAAATTCATCAAAGTGTTTGTTAAAATAGCTTTCTCCTTTCGAGTAATTATAACGAGATCAAATCATTGGATTTTCTCGGCGCGTTGAAAATCAGAAAGGTCTATCTTTGTCTCGCTGTAGAAGGAGCAAATTCAGTTTACATTTAATTAACGTTATAATATAATATTATCTTAAGAGTTTATGTAAGAATTTAGTCAATATTTTAGGAGGCTTCCAACCGCGTTGATATTTTAAGTTTTCGGTCTGTCATACTATTACTGTGTATATTCTCGTGTAAGTCGAGTGAAGATACATATAACACCTCAAACTATTACTATGAATTTTCTCATTTATGTTGAGTAAAGATATAGAAATCTAACTATCAATACATGTAAGTAGGTAGTTATGTGCATTCTCATGTCAGTCGAGTGAATTGTCACGATATATTAACAAACTATTATTATGTGAGTCGAGTAGATATAAAGGTAAAAAATATTTACATGTATCAAACTATTTACATGCTCATTATATATTATTCTCATTAATTGTCAGTGAAGATATTATATACATCATACTATTATGTACTTACTGGGTATATATATTTTCATGTAAATCGAGTAAAAAAGTCAAGATAAATTAAATAAACTATAACTTATTTCGGGCATGTTATGACGTATTTTGTATATTTTCGAGAATCGACTTATACCTACATAAAGCGAAAAAATAGCGAAGCGAAGTACTGCAGCGTGGTCCGTACAAAACGACTCGGTGTAGAGGAAGTTTCAACACGAATGTTTTCTGCCTGTGGGTACAGGTCGACAGCTCGCACGGGTGATCTGCGCCTGCGCAAAATGCGATGCGCACAACAGCTGCGCAGTCGCTGGCTGTGGTCCTTTTAGGCCCCACACCATGTTAATAAACACACGGCGTAGTTGCTACACCCCTGATACCTGCGTATTGTGCATACCGCCATTATTCTCTTCGTTGACATTATTATGCTGTAGGCATAGAATTATAAAGTACAGAAGCCGCGTGTTGTACAAATTTCGAATTCAAATGTATGACAAGTTTTTTTTACATGTGTGTGTGAGGCGGTAGATCGGTAGGTGGACGTTTTATGTAGGTGTGCGTATCGGTAGGAGAACGTATACGGCCGGGCGAGTGAAACTCAGAACATTGTTCTTAGTTTTTGTTGTCATACTTTCATTGCGCTGACTAGGTATCTGAATCATATATGTATTATCTAAGGCTGTAGGTTAAAGAATATAAATAAACGAGTGGGTTGTGGCCAATGCTTAACTCCTCACTAACAAGTTATTCTATAAAGTATTCAAATTTTGTATGGAAAATTTTCAGCATTTTCGTGAAATTAGTTTGTTAGATTATTTTTTATTTAAATATTTTATTATGAAAACTTGATAACTCTTCAATGCCATTTTATGAAAGTGATGTGCCATTTTACCAATTTGAAACTAAAAATTTCAAATTTTTAGTTTCCTGGGTTTGGAATCACTTTGAAATATTTGACAGTTATAAAAATGAGAAGCACTGTTCATATATCGTGCAAAATCTAATGCGGTCCAAGCGAGTATTAGATATACATATTTGCAAAATTTGAAAAGAATTGATAGAGTACTTTAGTCTATAATCGATAAAGTAAAATAAACACGCCGTACATAGCACACAGCACGCAGCACATAGCACACACACACATACATTGTGATGAAACTTTCAGAATACAATCTCAAAAGATGCTAGTTGATAATCTACATTAAAAAAAATAGCCTTAAAAATTGTGAAATCATAACTCCCCACTATATCCCCTTGGGTTAGTGAGGAGTAAAAATACCTATATATACCTATATACCCCCGTTTCATCTCTACTGAGATATTTAAATTATCATAAAACTTTTTTCATTTTTAGGAAATCATTCGTAAATCCGAGTATGCATAATGACACATCCACATCACATCAAAATTAAATTGAATTGTATAATTTGCTTTGACCTGTGTCTGTGCGAAAATTTATAAAACAGAACCGTATTAAAATATGTATGTACCTGCATAGGGAGTTTCCAGTGAGTGAAAATTATAAGCGACGGACATGCCCTAATGTAATTTTAATATCAAATAATAATATGATATACTTAATTCGCAACTCCATGTCAAAAGCAGGCGTGTCTGAAATACGAAACGAGGCAAAAATTACTTTCACAGTAAAGTTGCAAACGTGTGAAACTTTCAAATTGGTATAATTGGTGTGTGTAGACCTACCTGGCCCTTAATCAATTTAACACATACAACATACAAGGTAACAATATAAGCAACATGAGTGTGAATGTGGAATTGAAAAGATATTATGGGGTTCGACTCCATATCCCGCACTGCTTGGACAAGAGCACTTTCACTAAAGCACTGAAAACAGCTTTATTATGTACGTGGAGCATCAACACAAGACTGACCATTCAGTGCACTGGGAATGATCTTGAATCATTATACGGCGCTATTAAAAGTATCATTAATAGTCGCATGTAACACATGGGGTCCAAATGTGAGTTGTTATAATAAATTAAACTCAGACTTTTTCTACGACGTCTTAGAAACCTATCGAAAACAGATAAAGATATTTTTCAATAATATCCTTCTTTCACATTAATGATCTCTCCTTTTCCTCATTCTGTTCTTTTTCTTTGTTGTTTTTCTTTAATTATTGTTTTTTTATCACTTGCTTTTTTACTCCTCACTAACACAAGTGAGGAGTTGAAGGCTATTTTTTTATTGCAGATTCTCAACTAGTATCATGATTTCGAAATTTTTAAGGCTATTTTTTTATTGTAGATTATCAACTAGTATCATGTTGAGATTGTATTCTGAAAATTTCATTACTGTGTGCTGCGTGCTGTGTGCTATGTACGGCGTGTTCATTTTACTTTATCGATTATATACCTACTAATGTAGGTACTCATTCGATTCTTTTCAAATTTTGCAAATTTGTATATCGGATACTCACTTAGACCCCATTAGATTTTGAACGATATCTGAATAGTGCTTCTCAATTTTTTTAACTGTCAAATATTTCAAAGTGATACCAAGCTCAGGAAACTTAAAATTTGAAAATTTTATTTTCAAATTGGTAAAATGGCACATCACTTACATAAAATGCCATTGAAGAATTATCAATTTTTCGTAATAAAATATTAGAATGAAAAAAATGATTTAACAAACTCATTTCATGAAAATGCTGAATATTTTCCATACAAAATTTTAATACTTTATAGAATGACTTGTTAGTGAGGAGTTAAGCATTGGCCACAACTCACTCGTTTATTTATATTCTTTACCCTACAGCCTTAGATAATATATGATACAGATACCTAGTCAGCGCAGTGAAATTATGGCAACAAAAACTAAGAACAATGGTCTGAGTTTCACTCGCCCGGCCGTATACGTTCACCTACGGATACGCACACCTACATAATACGTCCACCTACCGATCTACCGCCTCACACACACATGTAAAAAAAACTTGTCATACATTTGAATTCGAAATTTGTACAACACGCGGCTTCTGTACCTTATAATTCTATGCCAACAGCATAATAATGTCAACGAAGAGAATAATGGCGGTATGCACAATACGCAGGTATCAGGGGTGTAGCAACTACGCCGTGTGTTTATTAACATGGTATCTGGTATAACTTCACGACACTAAAAAAAAATACCTATTGATGACATCAAAGTAGTACCTACTCTGTTAAACAATTATAGGCCCAGTATTTCAGTCGGCCCTTAGGAGTTTAACTCAAGTTTAACAAAAATATTGCGTATTTCAGTACCTAATCTTCCCTTAAATACGTCACTAAACGACAAATATTTAACTCAACGTTTCTGGCGGATTGCGTGTCTTAATCTTGAGTTAAGTATTGTTTCTAGTCTTTTTCGCCAGGTGGCGTACTAATCGCCGCACGCTTTAATGTTTCATTTCATTTTATACTACAAATAACTATGCATAATAATTATAATCATGATTTATTTTTGTTGTTAAAATAAAAGACTTGATATAGAAGTGGTTCATGTATTTAATATTTATTTTCTTTTTTACATAATTATAATGTATTGCCTGACAACAAACGAAATAAACTGTCAGCCATAATGAAACGTCAGGCACGCAACTTTATTTTTGCGATGTTTTTTCATCCCACTTTTTAAATTGATCCATCCTGTTTCTATATATATAATGTGTATTCTTAAATTTTCTACATAAGACACTATTTTACCATTATCACTTAGTTCCATATCCATCTGTAAAATGTACATACATTTTGCATTGAAGTACTACGTACGTAATACATATTCAATGACATTTTTTCACTACAATGTTTGATTTTAATTAAAAAAAACATCGATCGGTATAAAAAATTGAAAAAGTAACATGCTGTGTAATGAAACAAATAAAATAATGCGTTGTTATAATAATAAAATAATATATAGTCACAGCTTCGCGTCACGTATCATTTAAGGTTATTACAATTTTGACAGATGCGTTATAGACAATAACCATAGAAAAACGTAAAATATATCTATAGTTGAAGATTACGTAACTGACGTTTCATTTTGCACTGAAATACGCGAATGAAATTTAATCTTCCCTAAACTTTTAACTTGGATTACCAAATCCAACGATTTAAGGGCCAACTGAAATCTCGGGCCATAATGACTTGATAAAATCTTAAAATATATGTATATTTAAGAATGTTTGATATTTTCATAAAATAAATAAATCACGTAAAATATGTGTTCTTCATTTTTTATATATTTTCATTTGATTTTTACAGCATCAATTTACTTTTAGAGAACCGACGGCATTTAATCGGCTTCCGGTGGATCTCAAAGTTATTAAACACAGAAACAGGTTTAAGATAGATATTATTTCGCAACTTATGAACATGAACATATATACACTTTTCTTGCGAACATGAGTTTATTGTTAAGCTGGCACGTGACGAAGGGAATATTGAAATTTATATTACCTACGGAAAAATGTAATTTACTTTTTTTTATATTCATGTATGTATACTTTATTTATGTTGTATTTTCGTTTGTATTATGTTGATTTTAAATTAATGTTTTTAATGTTTTATATTAATGTATAAAGTAGCCATCATGACATGGCTTTCCTATTTTAGTAGTGATTAAATTACAATACCGACATTGCTTTATACATCATCATATAGGTATGTATTTATTTATTTAGGGGACAAATACAGTCTTTGAAAATATACAAATGGAATACAATATAAAATAAATAAAAAACAAACCAATTACATTTTTCCACATATGACTATCATAATATACAAGCACACACATCACAACGTTAAATAAGTAAGAATGTAATCAAAATAAATAAGAATATTATTCTTCTTCTTCTGTGTCACAATCCTATGATTGGTCTGCACCAAACACTCGATCTTTCCACTTAACTCTATCGTCCGCCAGTCTCTTCATATCTTTGTAGCTGCTACAGCGCACGTCACCGATTATCTGGTCTATATAGTTGTTTCTGGGGCGACCTCTATACAGTTACCCCCATCAATCATTCCTTCGACGATGGTAAAAAGCAGACCTGGGTGCCGGATGTTGTGGCCTATCCAAGTTGTTCTCTGTTGGGCAATTCTATTCATAATTTGCCTTGTCTCTCCAACCCTACTTAGTACCTCGTCGTTGCTGATGTGTTCTGACCAGTGAACTTTAGCCATGCGTCTGTAGCACCACATTTCAAACGCAGACAGACGTCCCGTTTCGCGTTGGCTGATGGTCCATGTTTCACAGCCATATAGCAGTACACTCCAGACAAGAGTCTTGATCAAATTTTTCCTAATTTTGATGGAAATGTTAGGGGATTCAAAAATAGTTGATCTTTTATTGAAGGCGACTCTTGCTTGGTGGATTCTGCTTTTGATGTCTACTGTTGAACGTCCGTCTTGAGATATTCTGCTTCCCAAATATATAAACTTCTTTCTTCTGCTTAATTTCGATGCCACCCAGAGCAATATTTTCGGTGCATCCCTCCTTTCCAGCAACCATGCATTTTGTTTTGCCCTTATTTATCCTCATGTTACTATTTATCCTCATGTTATTAAATATTATTAGATTAATTAAAATGTTATTAAAAAATTATTGCAAATTTACCGGTGACGGGAAATAAAGTGAAGAGGAAAACAAAAAGGAAAAAGAATGGGAGAAGGATTGAAAAAAATAGGTACAAAAATTAAAAAGTTCACGGCGCTATGCATCTACATAATTAAGGAGGGGACTGCTTACGTACCTATTATTCAATTTGATATACCATCATTATTTCTTATCAAATCCTTTTGAATAAAATAATTTAGAAAGTTTGGGTATTAGTAAAGAAAACATTATCTTTACTATCATTTAATGATTCGGCGGATATTTTGTGGTAGTTAATATAAACCATTTTTGAATTATTAATTAGCTATAAACCACTTGTTTTTTGAGTCACTTCGCGACATGTTTCGGAAGCGCTGTCCTTCCATCGACCGGCGTGTCGAGACTAACATGTTGAATTTGTGTGAATCTGTCTGTGAAGCGAGGGGGGTGGCGGTTGAGGGTTGGTTGGGTTAGTGGGGGGAGGGGAGAATTGTGAAGTGTTTTTGTTTTTGATGGGAAATATATTAAGTATTGGAGAGGTGTTATGAAAGGTATGGTTATTTATAAGTTTTATACCGGAATTTATGTGTTTATGTATTTCGAGCGTTTCGTAGTTGTTAAGTCGGTATCCTTTATTCTGTGTTTCATGTAATAGTTTTAGTTTGTGGTTATTGAAAGAGTGATTAGTTTGGATAATGTGGTTAGCAAATTCTGAGAAATTATTGTTGTTTAAGCATCTTCTGTGTTCGTTAATTCTTATATTTAGGTTACGTGATGTCTGTCCTATGTAGTGTTCATTACAGTCACCACATGTTATTCTATAAACTCCACTTTTTTCTTTGTAATTTCTTTTAGTTTTAGAATTTAATAATGATCTACTGATGTTGTTGTTGGTGTAAAATGCAGCTTTGATACTAGTTGGCAGTTTATTTTTTTTTTTATAGAAATAGGTCCTGTGTATAGGATTTTTCTCCATTTTTGTTCTGTAAAAAAAAATACACTGCCAACTAGTATCAAAGCTGCATTTTACACCAACAACAACATCAGTAGATCATTATTAAATTCTAAAACTAAAAGAAATTACAAAGAAAAAAGTGGAGTTTATAGAATAACATGTGGTGACTGTAATGAACACTACATAGGACAGACATCACGTAACCTAAATATAAGAATTAACGAACACAGAAGATGCTTAAACAACAATAATTTCTCAGAATTTGCTAACCACATTATCCAAACTAATCACTCTTTCAATAACCACAAACTAAAACTATTACATGAAACACAGAATAAAGGATACCGACTTAACAACTACGAAACGCTCGAAATACATAAACACATAAATTCCGGTATAAAACTTATAAATAACCATACCTTTCATAACACCTCTCCAATACTTAATATATTTCCCATCAAAAACAAAAACACTTCACAATTCTCCCCTCCCCCCACTAACCCAACCAACCCTCAACCGCCACCCCCCTCGCTTCACAGACAGATTCACACAAATTCAACATGTTAGTCTCGACACGCCGGTCGATGGAAGGACAGCGCTTCCGAAACATGTCGCGAAGTGACTCAAAAAACAAGTGGTTTATAGCTAATTAATAATTCAAAAATGGATTATCTTTACTTTTTATAATGTTTTGTATAAATTCTTGTAGAAAAATAATGGCATACCCCGATTTTTACAGAATATAACTAAAAACTTAAGGTATATTTTTCTTTATTAATATCCAAACTAACTAGGTTATTTTTTCAAAATGTTTCGTTTTATAGTAATGATGCAAATTCAAATTGAAAAAATAGGTACGTTGGCAGCAGTCCACCTCTTAAAGAGTTTTTGTAACAGTGAATATATCAGAATGTGGTATATTGCCCGATAGGTTGACATTATAGAAATTACATGCTCTTTTGATAAATTCGTTTTGATTTGAATTGGTGTTGCTTCGAAGAACGTAAAACAAGTTGTTCGATCTGCCATTTCGCAAAGGCGCATGGAAATTAATGTCAATTTTCGAGTGTATAATTTTAAAAAGAATCATCTGATCCGTGATTTTCTCCTGTGTACGATTTTTGTATATGTATTAAAAATGTATTAAATAATAAGTTTGTACATTTATAAATTATCATTCTCTCAAGAGAAAAGATGGCGTACAATAACATAATGAGGAAAATTCAGTGCATGTAAAATAAATAAAAAAACTCGAGTTCGTATTCTTATGCACAGGAAACTTAAGAAGAGTTGAGCCTAGGTATCTTTGGTGTATTGTAGTACATAGTAATGCCCCTTTTTTGCCGTTCACCAGAGATTGGTGTTCTTCGGCATAAACACAGCATAATTTTGTTTGTAATGCAATTCAAAGACTGTACGACTGTACAGTCCAAATTCTTAAAACTGTTGACATTGATAAAATTACAAATTATTCGTATTGTATGAGGACTAAGGCATGACAGGAGCGTCTCAATACTGGTGGGTTCATTTTAAAGTATAGTTCACGGATTGGGAATTTTTGACAGTTAAAAAATACATGATTCAAATATTCCTCCTCATCACGTCCACAATCAGAAATCCCCTTCCTCTAATAATAAGTATAAATACTTGGGCAATAGGGTCGGTGGGTTTTTTCTACTCGCGATATTAATAACATTCATTCATTGAAGATATACAAGACCTGCGTAAGGCCAATAATGACATACAGCATCGAAACCAGAGCCGACACCACGAGAACAAAGAGTCTCTTGCGAACCACCGAGATGAAAACTCTCCGCCCCATTGCAGGTTTAACCATCCGAGACAGAGTAAGAAACACCGAAATTCGGAGGATCTGCGATGCTGAGGATGTCGTGCGATGGGGTAGAAACAGAAGACGTTACTGGAGAGATCACGTCGAAAGAGCGGATTCAGTGAGAGTGGTGAAAATAGCGGCAGATGAGATACCGTCAACCAGCAGACCCCCTGGACGACCGCCAAAGAGATGGAAGGACAGCTGGACATCCGCGTCCCAGGAGTGAATCCGAAAATAAACAGTACCCAGTACTAGAACAAGCAGAAGAAGAAGAAGAAGAAGATATTAATAACGATTGTAACCTCGAATTGATAAACCATGGCAAATAAACGAAGTGACATTCCATATTATAGTGTTATAAATAATAACTCATTAATTATACATAAATTATTGAATGGTAAACTGGATCGGGAAATCCAGTCTATTACAGTTTTGTTGTTGTAATGTAATTTCATTTTGAGTGATGCACTCAAGTATTTGAGCTTCTGTCAGGTATTTAGATAATGATCCATTTGATGTTCCTTGGTGAACGCGGTCGTAAGAATCAAACTCATAAATCTCAGCTAGGGTTGTTTCAACAAAAGTAACGGTAATAGTATAGTTAAAATACTTTGATTGCATGAAATCGTTCAAAAATGCGTAGTTTGACGGCATTAGATTTCAATGAAACACTAAAAGTTTTGAACAATTTTATGAAATCAAAGTATTTTAACTATACTTTTACTTTAATCTTTGTTCCAGAAACACAGCCATAGTGTTTTTTTTTGTCTACAAAATAACAATTAAAATTTGACATTTAAATTCAATCAGCTAAAATACATTTATTGCTATCACGAATATTATCTCCACTTTGAAAATAAGAAATCATTTCTTTCTTTTTTTTTCATTCAGAATATACAACAAAACGAAGCGAGTTATATAGGTACGTAAATCTTACAGAGACGATAAGGGATACACTTCTCGTTTTGACTCGATGACGTACAACAAACGAAAATACACAATATATTCGAAAAAATAGGCAATATTTTGTTTCGAGTATATTCAAAATTTATTTCGCGAAATAATATTTGGCGACTGTTTTTTTTTTCAAATTCCATTCACTTTAGACGTCTTGTATTGAGAGCATATTGAAATTTCACAGACGATCTCGACTATGTGATAATATGGAATGAATAAAAAAAACCTGATACATTTATTTGAATTTGGTACACAAAAATCGGAGATTTATGCCGATATATTGGTAGGTAAATCCGTTTGCTTGTTTCCGTGTCAAAGAATGGCGTAGGTTCATGTTTGACAGATTTACGAAGAATAATGAAAGCGCCTAAGTTCAATTTCTACTTGAATATCTCGAAACTATATTGGGACGGTAATACGTACAGACATAGTAAGTACTTCTTAATTGTTGACTGATGGATCTGTAGAGGACTGATTTATTTATTATTAGAGGGTGTTCTTATGCACTGCGATCCTTAGGATCTTTTCCGCTCCCCCTTGTCGTTTACCGGGTTTCCTTTTACAGCACCCCTTCGAGTTCTAGCCCTCTTAGTAAGTTTAGGACACGCAGGAGATTCAATGACGGTATGGATCCAATGTCCATTTGAGACCTGCCCAAGGTCCTCATTCTAACTTGTGTCACAGCATCAAACTGCACGAGGAGGTCGTATGGCGTTTCCGCCCTATCCCTACGGAATCTGCATGTGCCGTCTTCTTCTAGTCCTATTTTTCGCAGATGTTCCCCAAGTCTACATTGGCCTGTAAGGAACCCTGTCAAAGTTTTTAGGGCTTTTCTGCCGAGGCTCAAACATGATCTGGACCTTTTTCGGTCATAATTACCGAGCAGGTCCTTAGCCTGCCCTGGCCCCGGGAGTTCAATCCAGTAACTAGATCTCACTTTCTCCGTAATTCTCTTTACTTCTGTCTGGAAATATGAATTTCCTAGGCCGCAGAATGGCTCTGGTCCTATCAGATGCTCTCTCGTACCATTCCTGGTGAGTCTATCAGTTCGCTCATTTTCTTTCATCAGGTTCATAATATATGTACACTTGCGAGCCGAAAAACGACCTCAGCTATGTCAGCTAAGCTAAACTAACTTAGCTTAACCTTTGATCTGCAACCTGCTTAATGGTCATCGTTCAATATTTAACGAGTTTCGTTTACGACAGCAATTATTTAAATTAAATAAAGATTAGTTTAGATAAGTTAAGATTTAATTTAGATTAGATTTAATTTTGTTTAGATGGGTCGATTGCAGAGCGGTTAGCCCGACCGATTTCGTTCTCTTATAGCACAAGCATTTATGCTTATTTTAGAGTACGTAGAAATATGTATATGCACTTGTTTAACAAGGACATATTCATTTTTTGTTTAAAAAAATAGTTCAATAAGCATTTTGCGTTAAACGATAGTAAATCAGGGGGGCAAGTCTGGTTAAGTTATTATAAAACTATATTGTCTAAAGATAAAATAGAACTCCATAAGATAATAATATCCATGATATGGGTAAGCATGAATGGTTTTGATTCCGCCTGTTGGCCAGATTTGCCCCCCTGAATAACAGTGAATAATTATTTTATTTAATATCTGTCAATAAACATGTATTTTATAAATAAACACATACTCACTGACGTATAAAAATGTATTTTTATATACATTGTATACCCATATACAGGCAATGCTTAGTGGAAATTTTGGTGATTAGGGCCCGAGATATCAGTTGGCCCTTAAATCGTTGGATTTGGTAATCCAAGTTAAAAGTTTAGGGAAGATTAAATTTCATTCGCGTATTTCAGTGCAAAATGAAACGTCAGTTACGTCATCTTCAACTATAGATATATTTTACGTTTTTCTATGGTTATTGCCTATAACGCATCTGTCAAAATTGTAATAACCTTAAATGATACGTGACGCGAAGCTGTGACTATATATTATTTTATTATTATAACAACGCATTATTTTATTTGTTTCATTACACAGCATGTTACTTTTTCAATTTTTTATACCGATCGATGTTTTTTTTATAAAATCAAACATTGTAGTGAAAAAATGTCATTGAATATGTACTACGTATGTAGGTACGTAGTACTTCAATGCAAAATGTATGTACATTTTACAGATGGATATGGAACTAAGTGATAATGGTAAAATAGTGTCTTATGTAGAAAATTTAAGAATACACATTATATATATAGAAACAGGATGGATCAATTTAAATAGTGGGATGAAAAAACATCGCAAAAATAAAGTTGCGTGCGTGACGATTCATTATGGCTGACAGTTTATTTCGTTTGTTGTCGGGCAATACATTATAATTATGTAAAAAAAAAAATATTAAATACATGAACCACTTCTATATCAAGTCTTTTATTTTAAAAACAAAAATAAATCATGATTATAATTATTATGCATAGTTATTTGTAGTATAAAATGAAATAAAACATTAAAGCGTGCGGCGATTAGTACGCCACCTGGCGAAAAAGTCTAGAAACAATACTTAACTCAAGATTAAGACACGCGATCCGCCAGAAACGTTGAGTTAAATATTTGTCGTTTAGTGACGTATTTAAGGGAAGATTAGGTACTGAAATACGCAATATTTTTGTTAAACTTGAGTTAAACTCCTAAGGGCCGACTGAAATACTGGGCCTAGGTAATTTTGCTTTGTACCTACATTATACATATGTAATAAATTTTGTTACATGCGCCAAAATTATGATATAAATCTTGCATTCTTTTTCAAAATAACATATGAATGTTTTTTGAAAGCAATGAAGTAGAAACTCAATTTGAATTCGATTAACTTTAATATTATATTTGCGCAAAATACTTATGTTTCGATAACACAGTTATTTCTCGCTCGATTGATCAAATGTTATCGGTTCTTCAACACAAGCAATTTTTGTCTTTCTCTCTTTAGATTTTATTATTTTTTCACAATTATTTCCATGTAAAATACGTTTTGTGTATGAACTGGGAGGTTGTCAAAATTTGATAGGGTTAGCACACCATCAATCGTTATCACGGTTAAACGAAGTATTGAAGGGTACGTACCTAGCGACAGGTGTGTTTGAAACACATAAATGTTTAGATGGTATTTTTTTGCTTAGGGAATGTTTATATCGATGGAATGAAAGAGGTAACTAACGATAACACGACACATTTAATTGACTTCAAATTATAGATAATTAACTGTTACAATATTAAATAACTTGTTAATTTTGTTGACGGATAATTCGTGGTGAAACTCCGTTATACTCGGTATAAAAATGAAAACACTTATTTTAATTGTCGACGAAGTTTTTATTTGGTAGAATTCCATTATAAGTTATATCTATAATTAAAAGTAAAGACTTTTTGATTCTACATTAATTTTTTATTCTGCGCGATAGGCCTATTTCGCCTTAACAAGACGAAATAGGCCTATCGCGCAGAATAAAAAAATAATGTAGAAAACACTAATTTGTTTAAGTTTCACTCATCATCATCATCATCATCAGCCTGCAGGACATAGGCCTCCCCTCTCCTTCTCCACTCCTCCCGTTCCTGTGCGACTCCCATCCACTGTGGTCCAACAAATCTTTTTATGTCGTCCATCATCTCTTGTCGCCTCTCGGTCTCCACTCCACCAGTCTTTTCGTCCATCTATTGTCGGTCATTCTTGATAGGTGTCCTGCCCATCTCCACTTCTGCATGGCTATTCTCTCAACCACATCGGACAGTTTGGTCTGACTGCGTATCCAGTCATTCCTTTTAAGTTTCACTATTTAATTAAGAACTGGCACTGACCATATCGATCTGTTGAAGATCATCGTCAGAGTGCACGGAAATGAATGTGACCAGAGTATAAATATAATTTAAATATTGGTACACAACCTTGTTACATTATTATTTTTTTTTGTAAAGTTCTGTCAGTTCGATTAGTATTGCCAAAAAGAACTGATGAAGAAAACTGGCAAAAAAAAACAGTATGGTAAATATGTGTGATGAATATAAAGTTTAGCGATGATGATGAAGAGAGAAAATCTGATTTTAAATTATACAATAATAGAAACGAATTATAAGAAATATAAATATTATTGAGAATCCAGAGGTTGTGTATCCATGTAGTGCCTACATGCGGCAGGAGGATCTGTCCTTTCTTGTTGGGGCAAGTATTTGGCAGGAGCGTGCCTAGAACATTCGGACTGTGTAACCCTGAAAGTTAATTGGGAATATCAAAAATTTAAGGTTTTTTATCATCGTTATTCCTAATTTGTGGCTATGATGAATATATTTTTTAAGTCACATGCCAAAAATAGTATCTAAATTTGTGGCCCTGTAAAGCATCGTATAGGTACATTCGATTTACAATCTTGTAGTATGGTTGCAATAAAACAATTAAAAAAAGTTATAGGTCTTGAATTAAGGCAAGCCAAGATTTTCGGCTTCTACAAGTAATTCCGCCACTGGGGTGGTATATTTGGGCTCTATCCATGATGCTTTTTCATCTACCCCATCACGTGCATAGTGGACGTCCTTTCCTTTCTAGTTTCACTGAATAAAAAAATGTGACCACCGAACTGGCTACCTGCGTTTTTAGCCAAACCTTTGCTATCAGTAATAAAAGTAAATCTATTTATGACTGTACTGTTTGGTTAAGCGCACAAAATATTTCAATACATGCTCATACCATCTGAGTCGGCTCTCTGTGAGTTTTTCTGGTATGGGGACTACTCCGAAGCTCCGATTATCATTTGAATAATTATATTCGGAGTTAAATTGTGCAAATCTTCAAATAATGGGGCGATTTGGAAAAAAATGCAGAATTAAAATAGTACGTCTCGTTAGAATTGTTCAAAAGTCATACAACTTTTTAATGAGTAAACTTGCGAGAGATTGGACGTTTAACGTGAGATAAAGTATGAGAGATTCGAGATAGCCACTTTTAACGTAGGTAAAATTGTAGGAACCCGTTGATATACATTTTAAAACCGTTATCACCAAACTTTGTTTTCGCTCGAGTGATAATTGGTTGAGCTAAGAATTAAGTTATTTGTAGGTACCTGCTTTTAATATTTTGGTTAGGAATGCGAGTGTATAAAATACTAGTAAAAACCGGCAGACGTTGTCCTGCCTGTTAATTATTTACCTCCAAATATATAAAAATGGTTGTTCGGTATGTTTCCTTTTTATCACTTAACATTCTTATCTGGATTCGCTAATTATAATTCCGTATTTTTTCCCTTCCATCCCTACAGTCCATTCCGTCCCTATTCATTCATTCATTTAAATTTTATTTAATTATTCAAACAAATATAGGTACTTGAACCTTTAGCGTTATTCCAGTTTTATATAATATACCATTTTATGTATGGGTAGGTTTATAGGATTTTTGCTGAACAAACCCACTAAATATCAATTCAACACCAACTTTTTTTTTCAATGTTTTTTTGAGATATCGAATAAATAAATTACAATGCATAAATCTTCTCCTGAATGAGCTGAACAAATTCCCAAAGTTTCATCGAAATCGGATGGTTGGTTTAGGAATTCATCGGACACATACGAATATACGTAAATCCATTTGTATGTATATAGATATACGTAAATAATTGTACCAGTTATGTGTGCCTTTTTTTTGCTGTGGAATAATATTATTGTCACAATAATGATTTAAGGTACCCAACTACGTACTTATAGTATTTTTTTTTGTGTGGTGGGAAACCAGCCGATGACAGTACGTGGCTTGAGTTCCTGGTTATTCTATAATATTTTAACTTCGTCTCTATTGAGATGGCAAAAAGTTTGTCCAAAAATAAACAACTCTATATATTGTTTTAGGCTAGAGAAGTAAAATCTAGCACAACAATATATTATGTAGTTTAAAAAGTTCTTTCTGATATTACCCAAACTTACTTAAAGTACTTACCTAAATACATTTCAATGCCAGGTACCTACCTACTACAAATTATACAATTTGTAGAAATTCTCACTAGGCGGAATACATGTTCTGAGATAGTACCAACAATGGTAACTACAATAATTCAAAATTATTTTAGTACTTACACACTTAAATTTTACTTCACCTGTCCGCCTGTAATGGAACTTTTAGAATTTGTGTATTACCAATTACGATTCCAACTTGATTTATTTGATATTTGGATGAAATTGAACACTTTAGTATTTGAATATTTTTATTAAATGCATATGCGCAAACATTGGATTTTTTTCCCTGTCGGGAGTCAAAGATATTTTTTAACAGATTTTTAATTATCTCAATAGAGACGAAGTTGGAATATTTATTGTAGGAGATATAAGAATTGTAGCTTTCATTATTTACAAAAAACCAATTCTCTCAATAGATGGCGTTACAACAAAATAAATAAAAAATAATAAGATTGTTGTTCATAATTTCACCCATAGATGGCTGTAGTAAAAATTCCTTATTTTCAAGCGAAAAGAATTTCAGTATTACAATATATAGAACTTTCAAAATTGAATTGATAGGGATCTCATTAAAAAGGCATAATTGGTGAACGTTGCGCAAGCGCATATAGTGATCACGTAAACCAGCCGATGACAGGTCGTAAGCCCTGTAGGTGCCTTGATTTCCCGGTTCTCCTACAATAAATATTCCAACTTCATCTCTATTGAGATAATTAAAAATCTGTTAAAAAAAACCCTAGCTGAGATTTATGAGTTTGATTCTTACGACCGCGTTCACCAAGGAACATCAAATGGATCATTAACTAAATACCTGACAGAAGCTCTATAAACCTTAGTATTTCATATAAACGTAGTGTTATATTTAAGTACCTCTTATATCGTTTCACAGTAGTTTCTAATTTTTCGACTTCTAATTCGTGATGGAATTCCATTATCAATTATATTAAATTACTTAAAAATAAGTAACAACACAAATTTTTAACATTTATCCACTAATTTATTATTATAAAAAATAGTGGATAATTTACTATAAAAATTTGTGGAAATAAGTTAAAAAATTGTGTTGTTACTTATTTTTAGTATTTTTTTATAATTGTTTTTCCATAAATTATTTTTGTCTCTATTTAAATTAATTTTGTGTATAAAATAACTGCGTGTGACAATATTTGTTTGATATTGGCTATGGCAGTATGAATATAAACAATCTACGGATTGACGTGAAATATTTTTTTTATTTTTCATTTCAACCTAAAGAAGAATTTGAAAATGGGTCCTCATTTTTTTTGCTTGACTTGTTTATTTATTTTATTTTATTTCTATCCAAAAACATAGAGTAGATATAAGACACAAAATAATTAAATGTAATATAAGCTTATTCATACAAAGGTAATATAAGCTTATTCATACATAGCAGACATACAAAGTAAATATAAGTTATTTCATTGCAATAAATATAATTTCATTATTTCACCATTGCTTACATATGTAGTTAAAGCTATCTCTTTTTGTTTGTATCTTTGTTACTAGCCCCCTCTTATATTATTTGTATGTTCTTTAAACGCACGTACCTATAAACCTTGAGTTTCATTATATCTACAACAAATTGCCTCCATACGCAACTCTTCAGTATAACAAAACACACCGTGCCTGTTCGGTTATTTATCATCCATATGGAAACCCTGAAAAATATAATATATAATTTTTCACTTATAGACAGCAACGCCGACTGTGAGGGGTGAAAGAAAAATGTGGCAAGTTAGACGTCTTGCGATAGGATTAAACGGGTAAAACGCAAGAGTAGTGGAATGATGGATTATCCCAGAGTAGAAGAGTATGGGTTGTCAGAAGAAGGATGAGGTAGACGCGTGATGAGGAAGAAATAGGAAGCTTCTTCATGGGGGTGGTTAAAAAAAAACTTTCACGAGTCCGCTATTAATATTATCTTTGCTACCCACAAAACTACTAAAATGCGACGCCAAGTCTTGTACACTGTAAGGGTGTCACTTTGCTAATATACCAAAACGGTGGAAATTAATTTTGTTTAAAATATTGTGTCTTTTATTTTTATTTATTGCCTGTTGTTTTTTAAGCGACTGCGAAGATGCCGGTTTAAATCATCTAAATGAAGGATATTAATAACTAAATTAGATGGTGCGTTTTATATGGAAAATGTAAAACAAATATGGATCCTCTATTTAAGGCTCAGAAAGTTCTCATTAAAGTGATTATTAAAAAACCTTTCCATTTCCCGATCATTCAACTATTTAAAGACTTTAACGTACTAACTACAGCACAACTCAACATATATTAAACAAATTCTTATTCACTTTAAAAATGATAAGAAAAACCATATCACTGCTCAACATTCTCACGATACAAGATACAGACATCAACTAATCACTACGAAGACAAACACTACATACGGACAAATACATTATCAATAGTTGGCTCCAAAGATTCTAAATTTAGTTGCAAAAGATATAAAGAACATACATTTAATAGAAAATACATGACTTAAACATACAATACAAACATCGTTATATAACAAAGGGATTAACTATTGTCAGCAAATTCTCAATTTATAACAACATACACGACAAATCTACTATAAACATAGGACTCAATAAGTGGACCATGGGCTACACAAGAATTCTATATAACAGTTTACAATGACTTAGGCCTGGCCTATTGAGGTGGTCCAAACCAAACCAATTTATTTTTTATGTTGCTAATATAAAATTATGTAAATTTTGGTATAATAATATGTAATATTAATAAAAAAAAATATATAAACTCAAATATGGCATTTTGAAATCAAACTTCTTCTACTTCCTTGCACCCTGCGCAAGTAGCGAGTTTATTGCCGTAGGCAATTTCTTCCAACTAACCAGTGTTTCCAGTCCAGAGAAGCAATATTTGCGTGAGAAATGAGTTTAAATAAATTTCTCCTCTGCTGGGAATCGGACCCAGGACGCCCGCACAGAAACCGAACGGCTTTCCAACTATTCCACGGTGGTTGTGAATATGTATATGTTGATACCAATGTTCTTGTTACAACGACATATTAATAAATTATTGTTTACAACCCAAGCAACAGAAAACCTCAAGAATATACAATATATACGATAGCGTTCGGTTCTTGTACACGATATGAAAAATTAAGTACAAAATCAAATACATTGATCATAGCAATCTTCCTTGGTTTCGATCTTGGGTATTGGTTGTCAGCAAAGTGATGCATATCTTCCTCTACTCTGCTCGATATTCAGCGACTCTCTTCAACTCATTGTAGGATATACACTTCGTGTCCTGTTAAGATACTCCTGGCGGGGTCGCCCTCTGCCAGTTAAGCATTAAGGAAAGGAACATGGACGCAGAAGGAATGACATTCAAGAATAATTTGAAACGTAGTTTTATCCTGCATATCTGTACCTATACATTGATATAAAGAAAAGCTTGTCTTTAAAAAGAAAAGCTATGAATTTTATGATTTTTTTATTTATTTACGATTTGGTACATAGTAAATTAAAACACAATTCACATAATATCAAAACAAAGCAACCGTGCCCACACAAATTCTTCAAGGCACAGCGTGTCTGTGGGTATACCAATTAGAATGTAGACAGAATTATTTTGTTAATAACATAAGATAGTAATATGAATTTTTTTTTCTAATTGCTTGTTCCTTTTACTTTTGCTATAAAAATTTCAAATTTTAGCCAATTTCATATTTGATGTTCCTTTTCTCCTCGTCTTTCGAATGTACCCGCCCAATGACAATGAAAGAAAAAGAAATAAATAACAAATAAAATTAATAAAAAAATATGTTTAGGTATTAGGTACTACTTTTTATATAAGTGAAAACATGTCACTCACGCATGAAATTGTATTATCATTTTTGTTTTTATTATTATTATATTTTCTGTATGTTTTCCGAATAAAATGAAATAAAAATAAAGCAAAGTGGAAGACTTGAGAATAATATAAGGAAAATAACAGCAAAAAAAACAGCCATATCATGTCATGGCGCTCAATGTCTAACATAAATCTAGCATATATTATGTCGAGTTAAACCAGGTTCTCAATCAAGAAAGCAGTAGGTATATTATGGCCCGATATTACAGTTGGCCCTCAACTCATTTAGTTTTTTTTAAACTCAAGATGAATGTTAAGGGGAGATTGAATCCATTTCCGTATTACAGTGCAGTATGACATGTCAGTTACTAAATCTTTAATTATATACATATTTTACTTTTTCTGTAGTTATTATCTGTCAAATTTTAAATAACCTCAAATAATATGAACTACAAAACGGGACGCTACGACTTGAAATACTATTGTTTTACTATCCAACATGGTAAATTTAATTTTTTTCACCAAAATGATGCTTTTAAATGCTCATGTTCGTTTCAATATGGCTGTCAGTTTGTTTTTTTGTGTGGCGTACCTACCGTAGATACAACTAACGCCTCTAGTGATAGAACACTGAAACTACACGCGTTGCCTAACAACGAGTTGAGAAATGTTAGTTGACTCACCGTTAATCCGCCAGAAACGTTGAATAAATAATAGGTATGTCGTATTAGTGACGTATTTGAGGGAAGATTAGGCCTAAACGGACACTGTAATACGCTATATTTTTGTAAAACTTGAGTTTAGCTCTTAAACTGAGACTGTTATACCGGCTCTATGTTTGTTTATAGAAAATGCGAGAAGGTATGTACATTTATGTCAAATCCTCCGCTGGATTTCCGCCATTTCAGAAGTGAAACAATTTTTTTTTTGCCTAAATCTTCGCCACATAAAACGGGAAAATATCTCTAGCCTACCTGTTTTCGATCAATTTATAACAATCGACTTGGCAAATATACAGAGTCACTCCCGGGAACTATTCCCAGCTTCCCCCGGTATGATTTTTGGGAACATAATATATTTTCCCTTCGTTCCCTCGCGAATTGCCCTCCGGCGGGATTCGCCAAATATTTGCGAGGCAACGTTACATTTTTTTTTTGCTGTTGTTATTGTTGCTATTTTGTCAGATCTTAGCTTTTTCTCAATCTACCAATAATGTCTCCTTTTTTATTTTCACTCTACATGATAAGTTCTCGATTTAAGCTGCCATTGGAGTCTGGTATTCTGTAATATTGTCAACGGAAAAACACAACATGGGCCGTCTGCAATTATTGGATGTTGACTAGGTCTATAAGTTTTCACTTGATCTGGGAATTTCTAAATATCAGTTAAATTGTTTCCTACTTTGAAAACTAAAAAATATCGAGAGACTCAGCTTGATTACTACAACGGTATTTATCCTGGATTGCTCAAACAACAGCTCGATAAGTAGGTATATAGAAACAACACAATGCAATTTCGAAATATTTATTTATTAATTACAAAATACAGTAGATTACAAAAACATTGGCAAGGTACGAAAATTTGAAAAACATGTAAATACTTATATTAAATGATGATAAGTCATAAAGATTTATGTTATTTATAACCAAATATTATAATAAAATGTATTGAATATGTAAATCATTCTATTCACGCCCCATAACTTTATTGGTTTTGTAGAGAATTCTGGGGTACGACACTCCACTAGGCCAATGCAATTTTATTTATTATATATTTTTTTATTTATTTATTTATTTGTTAATAAAAATATACCTTATTATATTATTATATTTTGCCTTATCCCTTTGAGTGATTTTTGGCCTTGATAATATATTTGGCCTCGATAAAATATCGGGTCTTCTTGTGGCAATACATTTTAAATGGAGCTGTTCACACTTGCCCGATAGCGAAGACTTGTCGGAAGTTTTGTCAGCGCCAGAGCACCGATAAAAAATTGGATCTTGTCCCGCTCGCATAGGAGTTTGTATGACGCTGTTCACACTATGTCGGGTGTCGGGCCCGACAATCTCTCCCCACTACCGTTCCCCGCGGGTCACCTCGATCATTCGTTGTCGAAATGCGGTAGCGCACGGTGTTGTGTTTGGAAGAAAGACAACATTACGTAAACTATTTTCAATTGAAAAATATTATTATTAATCCAATAGACGCCCTACGATTGATTTTAAATGTAATTTAGGGTATATAATATGTGGAAAACAATGTATAATGTGCACCATATAAATCAACTAAACAATAAGTTATTGGTGTATATTTATTGATATAAATTAATCATCTTGCTAAAAAAACATTTCAATATATATAGACATGCTTCTCAAGATTTTTTCACAATGAAATACATATTCGGTACATGTAAATAAATAAATTTGAAGTATTTCATAAGTGAACATGTACATACTTATTTGTCAAAATGTTCAAAGCATACATATGAGAGAGAACTAAATGTTTATAAATCAATTTAAAATCTCTTTAAATACAATATTTTCTGAATACTTACTCATATTTTTTACAACCATTCTTGTTCCATTACAAAGACCATCTCCTCGTAGAATTTTATTTAAAAAAAATGGGCAACGTACAATAATATTTTTTTAAACAAATATGTATAATAAATAAGAATAGTAACATAAGTAATTGTTACTTAATCAGCCCACCTTTAATTTCATTGGTATGTTGAAGTTAATAATTTTCAGAAGGTCTGTAAGTCAAAATTGTGGATTCCAGATGACTGACTCATGCATAATAATTGTGTTATACAGGCCCAGTATTTCAGTCGGCCCTTAGGAGTTTAACTCAAGTTTAACAAAAATATTGCGTATTTCAGTACCTAATCTTCCCTTAAATACGTCACTAAACGATAAATATTTAACTCAACGTTTCTGGCGGATCGCGTGTCTTAATCTTGAGTTAAGTATTGTTTCTAGCCTTTTTCGCCAGGTGGCGTACTAATCGCCGCACGCTTTAATGTTTTATTTCATTTTATACTACAAATAACTATGCATAATAATTATAATCATGATTTATTTTTGTTGTTAAAATAAAAGACTTGATATAGAAGTGGTTCATGTATTTAATATTTATTTTCTTTTTTACATAATTATGATGTATTGCCTGACAACAAACGAAATAAACTGTCAGCCATAATGAAACGTCAGGCACGCAACTTTATTTTTGCGATGTTTTTTCATCCCACTTTTTAAATTGATCCATCCTATTTCTATATATAATGTGTATTCTTAAATTTTCTACATAAGACACTATTTTACCATTATCACTTAGTTCCATATCCATCTGTAAAATGTACATACATTTTGCATTGAAGAACTACGTACGTAGTACATATTCAATGACATTTTTTCACTACAATGTTTGATTTTAATTAAAAAAAACATCGATCGTTATAAAAAATTGAAAAAGTAACATGCTGTGTAATAAAACAAATAAAATAATGTGTTGTTATAATAATAAAATAATATTTAGTCACAGCTTCGCGTCACGTATCATTTAAGGTTATTACAATTTTGACAGATGCGTTATAGACAATAACCATAGAAAAACGTAAAATATATCTATAGTTGAAGATTACGTAACTGACGTTTCATTTTGCACTGAAATACGCGAATGAAATTTAATCTTCCCTAAACTTTTAACTTGGATTACCAAATCCAACGATTTAAGGGCCAACTGAAATCTCGGGCCACAGTAAGCTGAATGTCAGGATCAAGTTGTAAGTCCTAACAGTCAGTAATGTCTATAACAGTTTTATAGATTTTCATATCGTTCAGTTTTATAGATTATCTTATGTACTTTAAACAAAGTGATTCACAAACTATTTATGCATTTGTTGGAACAGCTCGCTAGCACAATGTATTATATTGTAGACCTCCCCAGATGCAGCTAGAATAAAATTGCATAGTTGTTACCGATTGACGATGGTTTGTTTAAAATATCTCTCATTGGACCGCCAAAAATTGCAACTCGAGCTTCATCTATTTTGTTGACACCTTACATTTAAAGGGTGTCTCATACGTACCCCATAGAACACACTAACTAACGTACCCTTACAATTTCATCTGCATCATAAACATACAGACTATAATTTTTCAAACAGTATGGTCCGGTACCAGGCACGTCTGCAATCTGAACACCGAAGGATGCAAAAGCATTAGCACTATTCTTCCGGATATGTTGACAGTACTAACAACTACTCTTCGCCTAGCATTTCGCAATGTTCGCCTACGATCTCGCTGTTCTGTCATATCTCACTCATCCATCTCTTGATTTGTCGTGTTTTGGTAGCAGGCATCCACGGAGCATCCACTAAATACCTGCAACAAACAAAATAACACCAAATAATTAGATATGACGATGCGTCACGTCAAACGTCAAATGTCAATCCGTGAATCCGTCCATTGTCCATATCCTGTTAGTACAGAATGCTGCCAGTATTCAATTACGTATTCCGCAGATTTATTAATAACGATAAATATTATTGGTGTTTAAAATTCTTTTTTGAACAATAATATTATCAATTGATGTTGCAAATACATTTTAAACGATACTTTTGTACTTTTTCGTTTCAAATATTTTTTTATGTTGAAGAAATATTTTGAATGCGTAAAATAAAATTGGGTAAAAATATTTAACTGGCAATACGCGCACATTCTAAACCGGAACAGACACGGCATACATGGGGAGTGGGAGACGTATTCAATATAATAGATTATATGTAAATGTACGATACAAGCCGAAGCCGAAGCGGAAGCGGAAGCGGAAGCGGAAACGAAAACGAAAACGAAAACGAAAACGAAAACGAAAACGAAAACGAAAACGAAAACGACAACGACAACGACAACGACAACGACAACGACAACGACAACGACAACGACAACGACAACGACAACGACAACGACAACGACAACGACAACGACAACGACAACGACAACGACAACGACAACGACAACGACAACGACAACGACAGCGACAGCGACAGCGACAGCGACAGCGACAGCGACAGCGACAGCGACAGCGACAGCGACAGCGACAGCGACAGCGACAGCGACAGCGACAGCGACAGCGACAACGAAAACGAAAACGAAAACGACAACGAAAACGACAACGACAACGACAACGACAACGACAACGACAACGACAACGACAACGACAACGACAACGACAACGACAACGACAACGACAACGGCAACGGCAACGGCAACGGCAACGGAAACGGAAACGGAAACGGAAACGGAAACGGAAACGGAAACGGAAACGGAAACGGAAACGGAAACGGATACGGATACGGATACGGATACGGATACGGATACGGATACGGATACGGATACGGATACGGATACGGAAACGGAAACGGAAACGGAAACGGAAACGGAAACGGAAACGGAAACGGAAACGGAAACGGAAACGGAAACGGAAACGGAAACGGAAACGGAAACGGAAACGGAAACGGAAACGGAAACGGAACGCAAAACGAAAAACGCAAAACGAAAAACGCAAAACGGAAAACGGAAAACGGAAAACGGAAAACGGAAAACGGGAAACGGGAAACGGGAAACGGGAAACGGGAAACGGGAAACGGGAAACGGGAAACGGGAAATATATATGTATTATTTCGGAGAGGAATATTTTTTTTTAAAACACGAGTTGAATAAAACCAAAAAAATCACTACAAAATGGATGTAACCTGTGAATACTACATGATCTATTTATTATATTTTTTTTTTATTTATTTATTTATTTGTTTTATTTATTTATTTTGCCTTATCCCTTTGAGTGATTTTTTTGGCCTTGATAATATATTTGGCCTGGTCGCATAGCAACCGAGTTGTCAACAACATTGTGTTTATATTCGCTCTGAAAATAATATTGTTTTTTACTAAAATATAAGTGTATTTTATATTTATTGTGCACTAATTTCATTATTGTGAGTTTTATTTTGTATCCGTTCATTATCCATGAATATGGATTTGGATATTCCACCTGATCCGGGACCAAGTCCAAGTGTTAAAAAATCTGACATATCAACGCCACCTAAACAAAACAACAAGAGACATAACACAAATAATTCTGACATTATCCATCCGTCTAAAGCTCCAAATTTAAATAGTTCTCCGGAAAAATTGTACAATACTCATAGTGAAATTGAAAACCAATACCTGGAAAATTCGCCTGGGCCTTACATTGTTTTCGTTCAAGATATTGACTCTAGCAAGAATATTCACCCAATGAAAATTGGTAATATCCTTATTAAACATAACATTAAAAATATTTCTCCGGGTGGAGTAAAATCAGAAGGGAGAAATAAAATCTCAATTACTTTCAAAGATGCTAAGAGTGCGAATCAATTCACGACAGCCATTTTTTTAAAAATAAATAATTTAAAGGCCTATATACCTAGATTCAAGGTGACAAAAATGGGTTTGATTCGTGGTATTTCAACAGACTTTTCGATTGACGATATTATAGAAAATTGTGCAGTACCAAACCATATTGGGAAGATTTTAAAAGCAAGACGCCTCAATTTTAAAGATAAATCATCAGGAGAAACAATGTGGAAACCATCGCAATCTGTTGTCTTAACGTTCGAAGGACAAAATCTCCCAGAGTATGTTTACCTTTTTTATAACTCTCTGAAAGTTGAAACTTATATATTTCCAACAATACAATGTTACCGCTGTTGTCGCTTTGGTCACACGAAGATTCAGTGTCGTTCTATTATTCGCTGCTTCAATTGTGGAGATAGTCACCTTGGAGAAGTTTGCCAAGTGGTGGACTTTTTAAAGTGTATAAACTGTTCAGGATCTCATTCAGCTACAAGCCCAATGTGCCCGGAATTCACTCGGCAAAAAAATATTAAACATTCAATGGCTACAAAAAATATATCATATCTGCAAGCATCTCAACTCTTCCCAACTTCTGTGAAAAGCTATTCTGAAGTAACTAATAACCAATTGAACAATAATCAAAGTTTTAAAAAAACAATATACACTAAAATGTCATCGGAAACTCAAAAACAGACAATTCCTCATATTAATATTAAAGAAATAAACAAGTGCATGTCGTATTCAAATGGTGAAGCTAGCCATCCTACAAATGGATGCGCTGTTTTAAGCCAGTCAACTGCTTCTGCATCTAATGAAGTCCAAGAAAATATTTTCCAAGATGATACCCATTCTGTTGTATATTTAATTACGCAAATTCTTATTAGTTTAATTTCTAAATCAAATTTTAATTTACCGTCCAACGTTGCCAATCTTATCCCGCTTTTAAATTCTTTTTTAAAAAATGGTTCGAAATCACAAAACCCATAATCCTTTAAACATTTTACAGTGGAACTGTAGAAGCGCAGTGAGTAATAAATCAGATATTTTATATTTATTAACGAAATATAATATTTCTATTGCAGCAATCTCGGAGACTTGGTTCACTCCAGGTATTCATTATAAATTCCCTGGATTCTCTTGCATCCGCGATGATCGATCCGATTCTTACGGAGGATCCGCCGTTCTTATCAAATCTTCTCTTTCTTTTAATAAGATTAATTTAAATCCCCACCCTTCTTATCAAGTTGTTGGTATTACTCATAATAATATATCTTTCTTATCCGTCTATATTCCACCTAAAACTCATTTTGATGTAAATTATTGGAATGCAGTTATATCATCTCTCTCATCAGATTTTTATATCCTTGGCGATTTCAATGCCCATTCCACCTCATGGGGATGTTCTATTTCAGACTCAAATGGAATATCAATATTAAATTTTATTGATGACAATAATTTATGTATCATGAACGATGGGTCTCACACAAGATTGAGCAACCCTAATCAAAATCTCAGTGCAGTTGATCTTTCAATTTGTACTACTAACTTAGCATCTTCCACTGCATGGACTATCATTTATGACTCATTATCTAGCGATCATTACCCCATTATTTTAAATTCATCTCTTTCAAATCCACGAGAACCTTTGTATACCCGTAAAAAACATGATCTGAACAAAGCAAATTGGTCAAAATTTTCTCAGTTTTCTCAGTCAAAATTAGATTCGATTATTCCTCTTAACTCACTTTCTGATATCTCTCAGATTCCCATTGCATTGTCCAATCTGATACATACTTTAGAAATTGCGGCCGACTCAGCCATTCCCTTATGCAAAAAATTCTCCAGGCATACCCCACAAGCTCCATGGTGGGATGAAGAATGCTCCAATATTATAAAATTAAGAAAAGAGGCTATGCATAAATATAGGAAAAACATGTCCCTAGATAATTATTTGGCGGTTAAGATGATCCAAGCGAAAGTAAAGTTATTTCTTCGTAAGAAAAAACGAAAAGGGTGGATTGACTTTTGCAATTCCCTCTCACCAGATTCTCCCATTTCATATGTCTGGGAAAAAATCCGCAGATTTAGATCGGCTTATTCTTCTAAAATTCAACATGCTTGTACGAACACCTGGATTGAGTCATTCTTAGATAGACTGGCCCCTCCTTATGCCCCTAATTTAAACGAAATTAAATATTATGCGAGCATAGAGCCTTCTTCCTCCTGGTTTTGTGCCCCTTTTACTATGGAAGAATTGCTAATTCCTCTTAAAACAGTTCACAGTAATACCCCTGGAATCGATAACATCCCTTATTCTTTTATTCAACACTCTCCCCTCAAATTCAAATCTTTCCTTTTAGATATTTATAATTTCATATTTCAATCTGGCTATATACCTAAATCCTGGAAAACTCACTTAATTCTGCCCATTCTTAAGCCTGGTAAAGACCCAACAATAGGGTCTTCCTATCGCCCTATTGCTTTGTCATCATGTTTTCTAAAATTACTAGAACATTTGATTAAAAACAGAATAGACTGGTTTGTGGAAAGTAAAATGTTGCTTTCTCCAATTCAGTTTGGCTTCCGAAAATCTAAATCCTGTTTGGATAATATCAGTATTTTGACTACTGACATCCAAATTGCATACACAAAACAACAGTTTACTTTAGCTGCATTTTTGGATATAACTAGTGCATATGATAATGTCAATCTTTTTTTACTCCAAGAAAAATTGTTTAAAATTGGAATTCCTAGAAAAATATCCCAACTCATACACAATATTTTTTCAGAAAGAATAATAAAAATTCTGAACTCCAACGAAGACAAAATCCGTACTATTTGGAAAGGTTTACCTCAAGGGTCAGTTTTAAGTCCCATCCTCTTTAACATATATTGCCATGACATACACATATGTGTTGAAGGCCTCTGTTCTATTCTAATGTATGCTGATGATGTTGTTTTATATCTTTCTATGAAAAAAATTGATACAGCTGTAAAGAATTTTAACATTGCCCTTAAGTGTCTTAATGTATGGCTTAATATAAATGGTCTTGAACTTGCTCCGCATAAAAGTCAAGTTGTGGTCTTCTCCAAAAAACATAAAATACCTAATATATCTATCCAAATTGACCGTATACCGATTCCAATTTTTGAGACTGTTAAATTTCTTGGTATAATCCTCCATCGTAAATTATCATGGAAACCTCACATTGATTTTATTATTTCTAAATGTGAACGAAACATAAATGTTCTTCGTGCAGTTACAAAGGTGTGGTGGGGTGCTCATCCATCTACAATGAAACTTCTTTACAATACTCTCATCCGTAGTCACATGGACTACGGCAGTTTTTTATGGGATCCTCTACCAATATATCTCAAATTAAATCTTGAAAAATTACAGTCAAAATGCTTACGATTAATAATTGGTGCTATGTCCTCCTCGCCCATTAACTCTCTTCAAATTGAAAATTCTGATATGCCACTTTCCCTCAGAAGACAACTGTTATCAGATAAATTCATTTCTAAAAGACTTCGTTTGAGTACCCACCCTCTCCCTAATAAATTGGCTACACTCCATTCAATTACTCAGTCGAATAACTTTTGGAAAAATAAATCCCCCCCTCTTTTATGTAAAAGTTATTTTTCACTTTCTTCTAAAATTCCTCCGTTTACCTTTTCACCAATCCTGCCATATTATCAATTATCATATAAGGCAATAACTGTGCCTATTAATTCATTTGAAAACATAGGTTTAGACAAATCGTCACATTGTGATTCAAATAATATTAATAAAATGTTTAAAAACATAATTTCCTCACATTGGCCATCAGCTATTTGCTTATACACAGACGGTTCCAAACTCGAATCAAATGGATATTCTGGAGCTGCCATTTCTATTCCTTCACTCAATAAATCTTATAAATTTAAATTGCCACCAGAAACGTCCGTCTTTACCGCAGAATGCTTTGCTATAAAAGAAGCCCTTGTTATCTCCCAAAACTTATATTCTCCTGATATTTTAATACTAACAGATTCACTCAGTGCTATTAAACTCATTAAAAATAATGTCTCCAAAGTCCCAGATAACGATTTAATATGCTCAATTAAGTCTTTATTATCATCCTTGAAAAATGACAAAAATATTTCGATTGCTTGGATCCCTGCTCATGTAGGTATTATTGGTAACGAAATTGCCGATACTGATGCTAAGTCTGCAGTTTCTTCAGGCGTTGTAGCAAAATCATTTTCTTTACCTAATTCTGATCTGATTCGCTCTTTAAAAAACTCAATATGGAATCAATGGAACTCTGATTGGCTGTCTGAAACCAAAGGATCATTTTACAAATCTATTCAAAACAATATCATTCCAAGAAGACCTTGGTACAACGATGTTAAATTTTCAAAAAAAGAAATTTCAATAATTTGTCGCATGAGAATTGGTCACTGTCTAATTGCAAGTCATTTAAATAAAATTAAAATAGTCGATAGTGATGTATGTGAATGCAATACCGACATAGAAACGTTGGATCATCTGTTCTTTTCGTGCCCAATCCAGTCTTCTGGTAATCTTTACAACGAATTTAGTGAAATCTCTAGACCTTTTAATGTTGCTCACCTCCTAGCTCTCAAAAAAAATAATGTGTATCGTAAGCTAATAAAATTTATTGTTAAAAATAATATCCTTCTGAAATGTACTTTTTGATATTTTATGTTTATTTTTAGTGTTAAGTGACTTTCTTTTATTTGATACTGTTCATAGTGTATGTCTTGTTTATTTTTAAGTTTGAGTGTTCTGTGAATACAATTATGGCACAAATCATACAATATTGTGTGAATTGCCTAATAAATATATAAAAAAAAAAAAATATATTTGGCCTTGATAAAATATCGGGTCCTCTTGTGGCAATACATTTTAAATGGAGCTGTTCACACTTGCCCGATAGCGAAGACTTGTCGGAAGTTTTGTCAGCGCCAGAGCACCGATAAAAAATTGGATCTTGTCCCGCTCGCATAGGAGTTTGTATGACGCTGTTCACACTATGTCGGGTGTCGGGCCCGACAATCTCTCCCCACTACCGTTCCCCGCGGGTCACCTCGATCATTCGTTGTCGAAATGCGGTAGCGCACGGTGCTGTGTTTGGAAGAAAGACAACATTACGTAAACTATTTTCAATTGAAAAATATTATTATATTCATTAAACGTATGGATGATCATAATATAATTATGATGAAAATATAAATATGATAATAATATAATTATGATTAAAATGTTAATATGATAATAATAGAATTATGACAAAAATAAAAATATGATGATAATACAAAGATGACAATATTATAAATATGACAATAATAAAATTATAATAAAAATAGAAATATGATAATATAAATTATATAATAATAATATTATTATGATAAAAATATAAATATGATAATAATATATGTAAATATGACAATTTTATAAATATAATAAAACATAAAACAATTATATATGACAATTATATATGTATATATTTTGTCATACAATTATGACAAAAATATAAATATGAAAATATTATAAATATGATAATACATAATATAATTATGATAAAAATAGAAATATGATAATATAAATTATATAATAATAATAATATAATTATGATAAAAATATAAATATGACAATAATATAAATATGATAATAATATAATTTTGATAAAAGTATAAATATGACAATACATAGGTACGATATATCTTTTCATTTTCTTCTAAAACTACACATTGCTATAAAAGCTTCGTCTACGTCCATCGCGCACAGTCGCATCGTTGCCGAATATTGGCTCTACCCATGTAGGTATATCGTGGCCCGACATCCGACAAGTCGACAAGTGGGAACAGAGGCCCGACACACGTAAAAAAATCGTCCGACAACATCCGAATAGTGGGAACGGGCTCTAAATTTTGTAATAAAACAATTATTCCTACACTAGTTTTTCCGCCCTACATAGTCCGGAACAATCCGTCTAGTTGTTTAGTGTTTAATACCTGGTAGTTTGATTAAAGTTTCTTTTGACCTATTCTTGTTAGAAGGTGGTATAAATAGTAAAACATATTTGTTCAGTTCATTATGTGTAATAATCTTTCTCTCTCTTCTCTGCCTTTGTTAAATATCCAAGTAAATATATATTTTTTTTCGCTTTGGTCTCTGAATGAATTGACATTTAAACTGCAAACTATAGATAATTTACGAATGAATTATTTTGATTTATGAAAGGTTGAGTGGGAAGATCATAGACCGAATAAGGCGAATTTTTTGGCTTCAGAAAATTCTTATTTTGTCGTGTCGGTCAACATACATGTGCCGAAATGATCACCCGCCCCCAGAAAGTCCAAAACTCCTTTGCGTCATCCACTAGGTGGGCTCGTTTATTAAGAGCTTCCCAATCAGACTGGCCAGGTGGCATCGGATATGCTCGCTGTCCTGCGTTTCTCCGCAGTCGCACTGTTGAGGGTTTTTGTAGAATACTCTCTTTTCTCCAGAAGAGAGAATATTTTTTGATGTTTGAGGAGTTTTTAAATGATTAACTCTTATACAAGTATAACTCTTATAACAAGTTATAGTTAACTGTCTACAAGGTGGTGACTGTAACCAGAATGAGATTTCTTAATTTTCAATTAATAAAGAAATCTCTTTATTGTTCCCTTTCAAAAATTAAAATCAATACCTAATCATTAATTATGAGTCATTTCTTGGAAAGCCACTAAAATAATATATTTCAATAAATCAATTATTAATAATAGACATCTGTCCTTAAATATAAGAACTATTTCTAATACGTTAATAAATATCCCCGAGTATGGTTCTAAACCATGCTACTTATTTATAAACAATTTACACAGATGTCTCCTTACTTGTCAAATTGAAAATAACATACATATATGCAATATATTATAGTTTTCCACATGTGCTTCCGGGGGCCGTTGGTTTATTATAAATGGCATCATTTGTGCCCTCCGTTGTGTCCCACCACAGACGCACTCTGGCATTCTTTGGAGTATCTCCTAGGGGTTTGGTCGTGTTTTGGAAACTCCTCTGAGATTTGAGGCGTTCAGGTGTGGTGTATTCTTCAAGGTTTCATTCTTTCCATACGTGCTGTCACTTCTCGCCAGAAGTTTGGCGGGGCAAGTCCACTGAGAGCGTACAGCTTACTAGAGGGTGTTGATTTGATGTATCTCGTTATTAATCTATAGACCTCGTTTAGGGAGGTATCCACCCTCTGTGCGTGCGCTTATTTCCAGGTGGAGGAACTATATTGCACTACTGTGTACAGATAAGCTTTATCCCAAGTTGTTGTCATTGTCATTAAAATACATGATTTTTTTATCAAATACTTATCAGGTCTGATGAATTTTCAAACTTAATGGATTGCGGTCGTATTTTCCCCTCAGAACGTTCACTTGTTTAAATATCAGGTCTGATGACTTTTCAAACATAATGGATTGCGGTCGTATTTTTACCTCAGAACGACCACTTGTACACATATCAGGTCTGATGACTTAATGGATTGCGGTCGTATTTATACCTCAGAACGATCACTAATACATATAAGTATCAGGACTGATGACTTTTCAAACTAAATGGATTGCGGTCGTATTTTTACCTCAGAACGACCACTAGAATACATATCAGGTCTGATGACTTTTCAAACTTTATGGAATGCGGTCGTATTTTTATCTCAGAACGATCACTAGTATAAATAAATAAACGAAATCGTCAAATAAAAAAACAAATATTTTTTCACCAAGGATACATAAAACATATTGGGTGTCCTTTTTTGAAGGCATTTAAAGGACTTATAAGTTCAGTCACGTCCGTACGAATTTTTTTTCGCTTTGGTCTCTGAATGAATTGACATTTAAACTGCAAACTATAGATAATTTACGAATGAATTATTTTGATTTATGAAAGGTTGAGTGGGAAGATCATAGACCGAATAAGGCGAATTTTTTGGCTTCAGAAAATTCTTATTTTGTCGTGTCGGTCAACATACATGTGCCGAAATGATCACCCGCCCCCAGAAAGTCCAAAACTCCTTTGCGTCATCCACTAGGTGGGCTCGTTTATTAAGAGCTTCCCAATCAGACTGGCCAGGTGGCATCGGATATGCTCGCTGTCCTGCGTTTCTCCGCAGTCGCACTGTTGAGGGTTTTTGTAGAATACTCTCTTTTCTCCAGAAGAGAGAATATTTTTTGATGTTTGAGGAGTTTTTAAATGATTAACTCTTATACAAGTATAACTCTTATAACAAGTTATAGTTAACTGTCTACAAGGTGGTGACTGTAACCAGAATGAGATTTCTTAATTTTCAATTAATAAAGAAATCTCTTTATTGTTCCCTTTCAAAAATTAAAATCAATACCTAATCATTAATTATGAGTCATTTCTTGGAAAGCCACTAAAATAATATATTTCAATAAATCAATTATTAATAATAGACATCTGTCCTTAAATATAAGAACTATTTCTAATACGTTAATAAATATCCCCGAGTATGGTTCTAAACCATGCTACTTATTTATAAACAATTTACACAGATGTCTCCTTACTTGTCAAATTGAAAATAACATACATATATGCAATATATTATAGTTTTCCACATGTGCTTCCGGGGGCCGTTGGTTTATTATAAATGGCATCATTTGTGCCCTCCGTTGTGTCCCACCACAGACGCACTCTGGCATTCTTTGGAGTATCTCCTAGGGGTTTGGTCGTGTTTTGGAAACTCCTCTGAGATTTGAGGCGTTCAGGTGTGGTGTATTCTTCAAGGTTTCATTCTTTCCATACGTGCTGTCACTTCTCGCCTGAAGTTTGGCGGGGCAAGTCCACTGAGAGCGTACAGCTTACTAGAGGGTGTTGATTTGATGTATCTCGTTATTAATCTATAGACCTCGTTTAGGGAGGTATCCACCCTCTGTGCGTGCGCTTATTTCCAGGTGGAGGAACTATATTGCACTACTGTGTACAGATAAGCTTTATCCCAAGTTGTTGTCATTGTCATTAAAATACATGATTTTTTTATCAAATACTTATCAGGTCTGATGAATTTTCAAACTTAATGGATTGCGGTCGTATTTTCCCCTCAGAACGTTCACTTGTTTAAATATCAGGTCTGATGACTTTTCAAACATAATGGATTGCGGTCGTATTTTTACCTCAGAACGACCACTTGTACACATATCAGGTCTGATGACTTAATGGATTGCGGTCGTATTTATACCTCAGAACGATCACTAATACATATAAGTATCAGGACTGATGACTTTTCAAACTAAATGGATTGCGGTCGTATTTTTACCTCAGAACGACCACTAGAATACATATCAGGTCTGATGACTTTTCAAACTTTATGGAATGCGGTCGTATTTTTATCTCAGAACGATCACTAGTATAAATAAATAAACGAAATCGTCAAATAAAAAAACAAATATTTTTTCACCAAGGATACATAAAACATATTGGGTGTCCTTTTTTGAAGGCATTTAAAGGACTTATAAGTTCAGTCACGTCCGTACGAATTTTGTATCTCTTATTTTGTATTCACAACTCCGATGTGGCGCAATAACAAACGTATGGACACACATTAACATGATGGGTCAATAAAAAGTTATTCCTTGTCGTGTTGGGTCAGTATGTTGTCATAGGTCACATTGAAAACCGACATTAGCAAATAACATTATAACGACACTCGTTTGAAAATTAACTCACTCGTTTTTAATTTTCAATAAAGTAGAATAGAAAATAGTTTCTACAGAAAAGAAGATACATTAATATTTAAAATGAAAATAAAATTATACAAAAAATTAAAAAAAGATCACCACAACTAGATAAGCTGTTGTGTGGCGATATTGTATTTTTTTAAATTTAGTGTATATCTATTTTATATTACTATTACAGTAGAGTCTCACTAATCCGGCACTTCAGTACTTCGGCACGTCCAGTAGTCCGGCACCATCAGCTCGCGCCTCCCCCACCACTTCCTACGCTCGCCCGGCGCTCGCAACCTTTGCGTCAGTCTGTGTTTACTAAAATCTTGTCACAATAGCGCGCGTTTATCTTTGTGCGCACATTCTCGCTTAGAAACATACCTTCCGCTGCTGTTATTAAGTTATTTTTCATAGTGAATGTGCAAATTCAAATAGTGTAAGCCAAAATGTCGAGCAAGAATTTTTCAAGTAAATAAATGTATATTCCCTTATTGAATTAGTACACTATGAAATGCTTTATTTTATTAATTAATTTTGAATTTTTCTATACAATCCAGTAATCCGGCACCCCCTGGTTTTTACTAGTGCCGGATTAGTGAGACTCTACTGTATATATTTTAAAACTTGCAGTGTAACCAGTAAATATTTGAACAATGTAAAAGGCGTATAAATAAATAAATAAATAAATGAGTGAGTGAGTGAGTGAGTGAGTGAGTGAGTGAGATCTATATTTTTTTTATTTCAATCATTAAATTGTGATAGAAAAGTGTTTTTATTACGATTTTTCTCTATTTTTCAAAATAGTTTTTTTCATTACTTCATAGATGTCGATAGTTTTTTTGAGCTTATTCTCAAGTGAAGGAATTTTGATGAATAAAATTGAACCTTCAACCGCAAGCGCATAAACTGAACACGTTAACCAGTCGATGACAGGACGTAAGCCATGTATATTATATTGAGATGTTAAATACTATTTGAATCATAAAAATACCAGATCATGGTACATATGTATATGAAAAGTGAATGATCGGCCTCAACAAAGGTTCTCTTATAATATTCAATCAACGTTTGAAATACTATAAGAGATGCGAAATATTGTTTTTGTCCTAAAAATACTGATTGTTTGTGTAGTCATTTACTAAAGTTTTTCAACAGCTCCGAAGTGAATGGTCGTATATCTGAATTTAAATTCTTCGTGGAAGAGTAGAAGACTCTTATATTCATTGAAACAAAGATTAACCATATGTAAGTAGAGGAGGAAATACCTATAACAGATTATAAAACTTTGAAATGGCGAAATAACTTCCCCTAGACTATCGTGAATACAAAGCCGTGTAGACTTTTGAAACAAACGGAAGCTAAAAAGAGCTTTGAATAAATTCTACTTTTGCACTTCTTTCAAATCTGTATACATTCAGCCCATATATGACCAATAAACTTTTCAAAAAGTTAAAGCTCTCTTGAATTTGTTATTCTATTGATTTTTCCAGTTTAATTTTCCGATCGGGCTTTTTTTCATACAAATACATTCAAGCAACTCCTGTCTACAATAAAAGTCCGCAAGATCGCTTATCTAGACCCCATTCAATTAATACTAGAGGACAAAATAGAAGAAGGTCGCCGAGGGACTGGAAGGAGACAGATGTCCTGGCTGCGTTACATAATGGGAATGGACGGGCTGCAGAACCGAGGAGCAGATATTCCGGGAAGCACAGGACAGAGGGGGATTCGTCAGAGTGATCAGCAATGTCGGAGGTTCCTGACAGGGCACCAGAAGAGAAAGAAGGAATACATCTTAAAACGTGAAAACCTTTTCTACAAATATACATATTTGTCAAGAGAACGCGGAACACATGTTATCAAAAATATTTATTATACAAATAATATAAACAAAATTATGGACCACGTTTTCAAAGTTTTCTACACATAATAATTTTTTATTTTTAAAATTTTTAATAAACTTTAAAAATTAAAAACGTTTTTAACTTTATTTCACTGTTTATTTAGACTACAACCTACAACCGGTTTCGTAATAAGCACATTTTCAAGTAGTAGGTATCTACTTGAAAAAGTGCTTAGCACGAAACCGCTTAAAGGTTGTAGTCTAAATAAGCAGTGGAATTAAGTAATTTACATTTTTTATTTTTAATATTTATTAAAAAATTTAAGAAATTTTCATGGAATTCCACCAAGAACTAGCAATCAAAAATTTTTATTTAATACTTCGCATATTAAATTTGTTACCTATCTGTTTTTCTTAAGTATACATTACATTAATTAATTAATATAATTAAATTTTCATTTTAATTTTAATTGGTTAAAAATCGATTACAAAATTCCAGTAGGTACAGACGGAGACGTGAAGTTTGAGAAAAGAGTGTAAAAAATAATATATTTGATATATAATTTATTTCAACTATTAAAAAGACAGATTCAGCTTAAATGGGATTTTCAAATAGCAAAAAATAAAATGACGTATTATATTTTATATAATGTAGGCTTGATAATTGATTTTTTTCAGATATCTACAGCTTAATACCTACATTGTGTGGTTGAATTATGGTGCTTTTAAAATTATTACAAGCCAAAAAATTTTAAAAACAAAAATAAAAATATTGAACAAATATTGAAGTAGTATAAGAATAACAATGAAAAGACGAATTTTTTTTATGAGGAATAAGAACAAATTGAGGAAAAAAGGGATTATTAGTGTGCAGGAAAGAGCTTGTATGCATAAGATCAAAACTTAAGGTGGATTTTTTTTGTATATTTTTTTCCATTGGTCTAAAAGGCTTATGAGGAATAAACTGAGCAGTACATTTAATTGTTTTTGTTTATTTGGTTTGAGTTATTTGATACGACCTGGTAAATGAACTATTACTTAAAATTACTCACTTTCCTGAATTGAAGTTAACCTCATTCCTCTGGTTTCAAAGTTTATGGACCAAAGTTAGCCTGGATCCAGATATACGATAAAAGCTATCTTGTTTCTCTGAACGGGCAGAATATACATAACTGAAACTTCATTATTAATTTTTGCGAGGTTAAGGCCGATACGTGAATCATAAATTTATAACGGTAAGTACTCTTGAATTCGCGATCGAGGAGGTCCAAAGCGAAAACGGATCCATTATTCAATAAACGGTCGAGTTTTTTATTGTTGCTTTTTTATGATTTTATCATTTTTTACAACCCTCCAGTATCCAATAAAACCTATCGGCATGACCTCCTAGTAATAATTATACGGCCATCATAAAAAGGCATTGCTCAGTACCGATACCCTTATCCATTTCCCTTGTTTTATTAACCGGTTGCATCCCACAATATTGAATTTAGAAAGAGTCGTAAAAATCGGAGAGTTTTTATTTTTGCCAACTGTGGTGCCGAGATTGATTGTTTATAGGGCTTCATGAGTCACTGTACGTTATATGCCTTTTCGGAGGTTCATATTATGTACAGCATTTTTGAAGAGATCGATTAAATTCACCAAAAGCGAGTCGTAACACATGCATAATCACGTTAGAGAAGAAGCATAAGTGCTATCTCGAACATGCTCGCCCACAGATTCTATAGGTGCTCATTCCAAATGAAAAGAAGTTTGTTCAATGCATTCTGTACAGGTATGTACACGTGAGAAATATGGGTATCGTACAGAAGATCGACAATAGAATGACTTCATGTGAAATATAATGACGCCTATAGAATAATATTCGGATATCTTTGTTTGCGGAGGGGCGATGTCAAGGATTTCTTGATATCCTCAGACATCGAATCGCCGCATACCGTGAGAGAATATGGACAAACCCTTATACGATCATAAAGGCTGTACAGGAGACAGGAGCACCAATGTCCGAGACTGTCACAAAGATGGACAGAAGTGTTGGGTCAATGACGATAATTATATAATTTCTACACAAAGTGTTTTTTTGGATAACCAACTCAAACAATTATTATATGTAAATGTACGATCAAACCATAATACAAAGTACTTGCACCACCATAATACAAACACTGAGTACAGCAGTTCTTCTGAGTGTCCTCTTCCCGGTTTTTCGAAGCCGAAGCCGAAGCGGAAGCGGAAGCGGAAACGAAACGAAAACGAAAACGGAAACGAAAACGACAACGAAAACGAAAACGAAAACGGAAACGGAAACGGAAACGGAAAAGTCTGGTTTGAACTGGTTTGATCTGGTTTGGTCTGGTTTGATCTGGTTTGATCTGGTTTGATCTGGTTTAATCTGCTTTGAATGGTTTAATCCGAAAACGAAAACGGAAACGGAAACGGAAACGGAAACGGAAACGGAAACGGAAAAGTCTGGTTTGAACTGGTTTGATCTGGTTTGGTCTGGTTTGATCTGGTTTGATCTGGTTTGATCTGGTTTGTTTAATCTGGTTTTATCTGGTTCAATCTGCTTTGATCTGGTTTAATCTGGTTTACGAAAACGAAAACGGAAACGAAAACGAAAACGGAAACGAAAAACGGAAAACGGAAAACGGAAAACGACAACGACAACGACAACGAAAACGAAAACGAAAACGAAAACGGAAACGGAAACGGAAACGGAAACGGAAACGGAAACGGAAACGGAAACGGAAACGTTTTATCTGGTTTAATCTGGTTTACGAAAACGAAAACGAAAAACGAAAAACGAAAAACGGAAAACGAAAACGACAACGACAACGACAACGACAACGACAACGACAACGACAACGACAACGACAACGACAACGACAACGACAACGACAACGAAAATGAAAACGAAAACGAAAACGAAAACGAAAACGAAAACGAAAACGAAAACGGAAACGAAAACGAAAACGAAAACGGAAACGGAAACGGAAACGGAAACGAAAACGAAAACGAAAACGAAAACGAAAACGAAAACGAAAACGAAAACGAAAACGAAAACGAAAACGAAAACGAAAACGAAAACGAAAACGAAAACGAAAACGAAAACGAAAACGAAAACGAAAACGAAAACGAAAACGAAAACGAAAACGAAAACGAAAACGAAAACGAAAACGAAAACGAAAACGAAAACGAAAACGAAAACGAAAACGAAAACGAAAACGAAAACGAAAACGAAAACGAAAACGAAAACGAAAACGAAAACGGAAACGGAAACGGAAACGGAAACGGAAACGGAAACGGAAACGGAAACGGAAACGGAAACGGAAACGGAAACGGAAACGGAAACGGAAACGGAAACGGAAACGGAAACGGAAACGGAAACGGAAACGGAAACGGAAACGGAAACGGAAACGGAAACGGAAACGGAAACGGAAACGGAAACGGAAACGGAAACGGAAACGGAAACGGAAACGGAAACGGAAACGGAAACGGAAACGGAAACGGAAACGGAAACGGAAACGGAAACGGAAACGGAAACGGAAACGGAAAAGTCTGGTTTGATCTGGTTTGATCTGTTTTAATTCGGTTTGATCTGGTTTGATTTGGTTTTATCTGGTTTGATCTGGTTTGGTTTGGTTTGGTTTGGTTTGTTATGTTTTGGTTTAGTCTGGTTTGATCTGGATTGATCTGGTTTGATCTGGTTTGATCTGTTTTGATTTGGTTTGATCTGGTTTTATTTGGTTTTATCTGGTTTGATCTGGTTTGTTCTGGTTTGATCTGGTTTGGTCTGGTTTGATCTGGTTTGATCTGGTTTAGTCTGGTTTGATCTGGTTTAATCTGCTTTGATCTGGTTTGATCTGGTTTGATTTGGTTTGATCTGGTTTTATTTGGTTTTATCTGGTTTGATCTGGTTTGATCTGGTTTGATCTGGTTTGGTCTGGTTTGATCTGGTTTGATCTGGTTTGATCTGGTTTAGTCTGGTTTGATCTGGTTTAATCTGCTTTGATCTGGTTTGATCTGGTTTGATCTGCTTTGATCTGGTTTGATCTGGTTTAATCTGGTTTTATCTATTTTGATCTGGTTTGATTTGGTTTGATCTGGTTTGGTCTGATTTAGTCTGGTTTTATCTGGTTTGATTTGGTTTGATCTGGTTTGATCTGGTTTGATCTGGTTTGATCTGGTTTGATCTGGTTTGATCTGGTTTAGTCTGGTTTGGTTTGGTTTAATCTGGTTTAATCTGGTTTTATCTGGTTTAATCTGCTTTGATCTGGTTTAATCTGGTTTTATCTGGTTTGATCTGCTATGATTTGGTTTGTTTGTTTTGGTCTGGTTTGATCTGGATCGATCTGGTTTGATCTGGTTTGATCTGCTTTGATCTGGTTTGATCTGCTTTTATCTGGTTTGATCTGCTTTGATCTGGTTTAATCTGGTTTTGCTATTTTGATCTGGTTTGATCTGGTTTGGTCTGGTTTGATCTGCTTTGATCTGGTTTGATCTGGTTTTATCTGCTTAGGTCAGGTTTGATCTAGTTTGATCTGGTTTTATCTGGTTTGATCTGGTATGGTTTGGTTTGTTCGTTTTGGTCTGGTTTGTTCTGGTTTGATCTAGTTTGATCTGGTTTGATTTGGTATCTGCTTTGATCTGGTTTGATCTGGTTTGATCTGGTTTGATCTGTTTTGATTTGGTTTGATCTGGTTTGATTTGGTTTTATCTGGTTTGATCTGGTTTGATCTGGTTTGATCTGGTTTGATCTTGTTTAATCTGGTTTGATCTGGTTTGATCTGGTTAGGTCTGATTTGGTCTGGTTTGATCTGGATTGATCTGGTTTGCCCTATTTACAAGAAAGGTGACAGGTTAAGGTGCGAAAACTTTAGGGGGATATCACTATTATGTACTGCCTACAAACTACTCACCATAATATTAAAAAGAAGACTTGAGCCATATGCTGAGAACATTCTGGGGGAATACCAGGCAGGCTTTAGAGCGGGTAGATCCACAACGGACCAACTATTCACTGTCCGTCAAATTTTGGCAAAATGTTGGGAGTTCGATATAGATATCAACCAGTTGTTTATTGACTTCAAGCAAGCATACGACTCAATAGATAGAGAAAAATTGTATGATATCCTCTTACAATTCCAAATTCCACCTAAATTAGTATGACTCGTGAAAATGACAATGACCAACTCCCAATGTAGAGTGAAGGTGCAGGGTGATTTAACAGAGACTTTTGCAATCACACAGGGATTGAAACAAGGAGATAGTCTGGCTCCTACTCTTTTCAACCTCGCCCTGGAATACGTTATCCGCAGAACACCAGTTGACAATGGCTCTAATATATGTTTCAAAAGCAGTCAGATAGTGGGATATGCGGATGACCTATGTATACTTGGAAGAACCCAAACAGCCATAAAGGAAGTTCTCGACCCCCTGGTATCTGCAGCACATGAGGTGGGCTTAAAGATTAATAACGAAAAGACAAAGTTTATGATACAAAGCCGAAACGCACCTAATAGAACAAGAGGAAACATGCAGCTAGCAGAGAATCACACATTCGAATCAGTCAATCAATTCACATACTTGGGATCTCATCTCACGGAATGCAATGAGGAAGCGGAGGAAATAAAGAAAAGAATCTCAGCAGGTAACAGGACATACTTCTCCTTGGTACCAGTGTTTAAATCTCGAAACGTCCATAGAAAAACCAAAATTATCCTTTACAAGACAATTATAAGGACTGTGGTTACATATGGGTGCGAGGCATTGACACTCACAATAAAATCTGCTGAAGCTTTGGATGTATTTGAGAGGAAAGTTCTCCGCCGCATATGTGGACCAGTGAAGGATGGGGTAGAGTGGCGTATAAGGCAAAACGATGAACTGTCCAGAATATATGAAACACCCAGTATCTCAACATATATAAGATTATCGAGATTGAGATGGGCTGGACATGTTCAGAGAATGCCAAATATGCGAATTCCCAAGAGAATTATGACTGATCATCCAGGAGGAAAAAGGAAGATAGGAAGACCCAGGTTGCGATGGCAGGACGAGGTGAGGAGGGATGCGGTACAGCTCCTAAGCATTACAAACTGGAGGACGGCAGCTGAGGACAGACGGGGTTGGAGGCAGAAGTTGAAGGAGGCCAAGGCTCGACTTGGGCTGTAGCGCCATCGAAGAAGAAGAAGAAGATCTGGTTTGATCTGTTTTGATTTGGTTTGATCTGGTTTGATCTGGTTTGGTCTGGTTTGATCTGGTTTGATCTGGTTTAATCTGCTTTGATCTGGTTTGATCTGGTATGATTTGGTTTGTTCGTTTTGGTCTGGTTTGATCTGGATTGATCTGGTTTGATCTGGTTTGATTTGGTTTTATATGGTTTGATCTGGTCAGATTAAACCAGATCAAACCAAATCAAACCAGATTAAACCAGATCAAACCAGATCAAACCAGATCACACCAGATCAATCCAGATCAAACCAGACCAAATCAGACCTAACCAGATCAAACCAGATCAAACCAGATTAAACAAGATCAAACCAGATCAAACCAGATCAAACCAGACCAAACCAGATCAAACCAGATCGAAATATATAAAACCAGATTAAACCAGATCAAACCAGATCAAACCAGATCAAAGCAGATCAAACCAGACCAAAACGAACAAACCAAATCATACCAGATCAAACCAGATGAAACCAGTTCAAAGCAGATTAAACCAGATCAAACCAGACTAAACCAGATCAAACCAGATCAAACCAGACTAAACCAGATCAAACCAGATCAAACCAGACCAAACGCAAACGGAAACGGAAGCGGAAATGGAAACGTTTCGTTTCCGTTTCCGTTTCCGCTTCCGATAATATCTATTTTGCTTGTTTATAAATAATACTATATTATTATTATTTATTATTATTATTATTATTTTTTTTCATGTTCTTTGATGTCTTCTATTGTGGTAGTGTGTTATCCTTTTTTTTACTTTGTGTTTTAATGTTATTGATAGATACGTGTCTTTTTTGTGTGTTCATTTAGTCATCCGATGTTGATTTGTTTATTTTAATTGTTTGTTTTTATTTTCGTTTATACTAGATGTAAGAAATTGTATTGTTTTTACATCTAAATAAAATATATACAATACAATATAATACAAAAAGAAGATCCGCGTATGTCGACTAAGAATAATACACCTGAGACAAGATCCCAAACATCTGATCTTGTCTCATACCGACAAATATCTAAGTACTCTTCCCCCAGACTTCGCCAGTTTTTGCCAAGAAGTCTGGCGCAAGTTCGACCAACAACAGGAGAGAAATGGACAGCTGTTGGAACAAAATAATAAAATCTTAGAGTCAATAAATTTCTTATCCAAGCAATACGAAGAAATCCGAGATTCAATGCAGGAACTCGAAAGAAAATGCAGAGTATGAGAAATCACAACAAAAAAATGATGAACTGGAAGAGAAAATTGTTGCTCTTGAATATAACAATTCTCTGAATGAATCGACATTATTAAGCCAAGATGCGTGTACGAAGGAACATTTTGTATGGCGTAGTGGACTTTTTGCATGCTAATAACACAAACTAGAGGCCTCGCAGCATATATGTTCCCATACGCTTTATATAAGATCGAAGAACAGGAAAGATATGCGAAAAACTTCAACATCTCAATAAGAGGCATACCAGAAATCAAGGATGAAAATTTAAAGGATGTCATAACAAACATTAGTAATACTATTCACGTAGAAAAAAACAAAAGTGATATCAGGACCATCTACAGAGAACCGGGTAAGAATATACCCCAAAAGCCGAGACCAGTGGTTGTGAAATTTATGCATAGGCAACAACGTGATAATTATCTAAACTGTGTTAAAATGCACAGTAAAAATGCTGAATATTTTAATGATAAGCTAAATACGAATACATTAGGTTTTGCCGGACCGCAGACGCCGATTTTCATTTCCGAAGATCTTACCTACCGCGCTAGGCGTTTACTTTACCTAGCAAAAGGTATCGCTAAGGAAAAAAAAAATTCTTATGTATGGATCAAGGATGGGCGGGTCTATATGCGGAGGGAAGATGGTACTCGAGCAGTCCAAATAAAATCAGAAAATACTTCATCTGAAATTTAGTGTATACATACACTCAACATGCACGCATGCAACACGATTTTGATTATAAAAATGGCTTCCTTTGAATATGAAATACACATTGTTGTCACGCCTTCGCAATGGAATGGTGCAATGTTCCTTATGGCGTTCACCTGTTATTTAAAACTGAGACTACAAAATTGTGTGCTGGTTATGGAATGTTACCTTAACGTTACTATGTTTATATTTTTTGATTTTATATCTTTTTGTTGTACTGATTTGAGTGATATTTGTTCTGATTCTCCTGATATTTTTTTGTCATTAAATATAAACGTAAAATCAAACAATATAGTCAGACACTACACAGACATTATTATAGTCTGGTGCTATTCAAATAAGTCTACTTTAAATTTTCAACCATTTATAGATGATATTTTTATACACATTCTACACAAACATAAATTACATTTTCAAACATAGACAACCTAGATGAGTTTCAACTCGTTGAAACAACTTTAATAGACTATGCATCACTATGTCCAAATTACTTCAACCAACACCATACTATGAAAATACTCAACTTAAATATACGCTCATTAGAAAAAAACTTTGATAACTTGCTAGTGTTTCTTACTGACGCAAAACCACAATTTGATGGTTTTTGTTTTGTCTACTGAGATTTTCATGTTAAATCTTTGAGAGGATAAATTGAATCTATACAGCAGTCTCTGAAGATAAATTTCAGAATTAGCAATTAGGACAGCGTCATATTCATAGCATATGATATCAATGTTTTTATCTCCCATAGTGTAACCCAGCCCCAATGATTTGACATCTACAATTATTTCATCCATAATGACATTGTACAAAAAAGGGATCAAACTATCCCTCTGCCTTATGCCGACTGCGGCTGGGATTTCCTTCGAGAGATCATTTCCCACGAGTGGGTTGTTGTCAACGCTATACTCCTCATTACCATGTCCCTCCACAAAGTATTCAAATTTTGTATGAAAAATTTTCAGCATTGTCAAGAAATGAGTTTGTTAAATTATCCCCACTACATCCCCTTGGGGTAGTGAGGAGAAAAAATCTAAATATGCATTTGAATTTTACCGATATAAAGAACATTACATATTCGGAATCGATCCATGTTTTATAATTATTTTAATTCAGAATAATATCGTTTATATTTACTGTGTTAAATTTCATGTAGGTAGGTATGTAGATAATAATTGTATTTTAGTATTTAAGTTGTGTCTTTGAAGTGTTTATGTCTTCTTGTCATCCGCCATTTTGTTTATTACTTTCGAGTACTTACTGACTTTAAGCAAAGTACCTACTAGCAGAAACGCATGCCAATTATGTTTACGATTCAACTTTGGACAAATTCCGTCAAAAACAGTTCCCCAAATGATGCTGCGCAAACAAAACGATACAATTCCCAAAAGTTGGTCAAACGTTTTTGGGTAAAACTAATTATTATATTTTAATGGGGTTTAATTAAATTGGGCATTTTCTCAGACCACACTTTTGTGTTTTATCAAAAACTTCTGTGGCTGACTAATAACTTTGTCACGTAGCGTAAGTATGACACGACCGTTAATTTGTAGAATTTCGACCGTTTATTTTACGTTTGTAATACAAGCGACACACTTTTTAAGAGGGCATTTAACGTTGAATTTTATTTAATTTTTTTTTCATTTCATTTCTTCTTCTTCTTCTTCAGCCTATTTCCGTCCACTCCCGAACGAAGGCCTCCTCTATTTGACTCCACGTCGTCCTGTCCTGTGCAGTTTGCATCCAGGATGTGCCAGCATATCTTGTTAAATCGTCCCTCCACCGCAGCTGCGGCCGTCCCACGTCTCTCTTTGTCGTACGAGGTCTCCAAGTCACTACTCTCTTTTTCCACTTTTCGTCCGAGGTTCTGGCTACGTGTCCCGCCCATTTCCATTTCAGAGTCGCCACACGGTGAATTATATTATTATTATTATTATTATCGAGATGTCAAGCAGGCAGCAAAAAGCTGATATGCTTGAATGAGTCCAGTGTCACAGCAATCCATCCAGTCCGTTCTTAAATGAGTTAACACTCTCAGTAACAACCAGATCCTGAGGCAGCTTGTTCCAAGCATCCACCACTCTATTGCTCAAGAAGTGTTTGTACGGATTCTGACCAAACGCACTTTTATTTAACTTCAGGCTATGGCCACGCAAGTGCTCGTTTTGATTCTGAGTGTATATATGCGGGAGTTCAGGAGAGTCATAATGATTGTTTAGCACTTTATATGTCTCAATGAGGTCACCCCTCGTTCTTCTTTCTTTAAGCGTTGTCAGTCCCAAGGCTTGGAGCCGCTCCTCATATGTCCAATGCTTAAGCCCCGCTCCCAGTTTGGTGAACCTTCGCTGCACTCTTTCCAGCAGTGCAATGTCCTTCTCAAAATATGGTGACCAAATTTGGAAACAATATTCTAATAGCGGCCGGACATAAGTCTTATACATTTTCACCAGTAATTCTGGGCTAATATTATTAAACGTTTTACGTATCAGATATGTCATACTGTTAGCTCGCTTTACTATACCAAGAATATGTTGGTCCCATTTGAGATCTTTAGACACTGTAATACCCAGATCCCTTTGGCTATTCACTGATCTGAGAATGGTTCCCTCTAATCTGTATTGCAGCTTGGGATTCTTTGGGCCAATATGGAGAGCTACACATTTGTCAGCATTGAGCTTTATCAACCATTTCTTGGTCCAGGACAACATTTTCTCGAGATCTTCCTGCAGCTGTTGTGAGTGAGTAAGTGGATTTCCAAAGAACTTGGTGTCGTCCGCAAATAGTTCCGAATGGCACTGGGTGTCTATTGTGAGATCCGATATGTATAGAATGAAGAGTAAAGGTCCCAACACTGATCCCTGCGGAACAGAGCTCAGAACTGGTCTCTCAGAAGATAGCTTATCTCCCACTCTCACCTGGAAATGTCTATCCGTCAGAAAATCCTCAATCCACCTAAGCAGCTTGCCACGTATACCAAGATGGTCCAATTTCAAGAGCAATCTTTTTATCGGAACAGTATCAAATGCCTTCTGAAAATCCAAATATATAACATCGACAGGTTCATGTCGGTCGAAGCTCAGGGTCCACCGATGTAAGCATAATAGCAAGTTAGACACAACAGATCTGCCCGGCATAAAGCCGTGCTGTTCTGCTCCAATAATATTGTTCTCTCTGACGAAGGCCCGCATCTGATCAACAATAATCCTCTCCATACATTTACACAGAACACTTGTTAAACTGATAGGACGGTAATTGCTCGGATCCAGTTTGTTTCCCTTCTTGTAGATTGGTGTGATAGTTGCCCTCTTTCATTCCGTAGGGATCCTTCCAGTGTTAAATGAGTTTCTCATCAAATGCGTGATAGGTCGACACAGGGACTCGGCACATCTCTTCAAGACAATTGGAGGAACATTGTCTGGTCCCATGGATGAGTGCTCGTCGAGGTTACACAATACTTTTTTTATGAGATCTTCAGAGAAATTAATGTCACACAGTGTGTTATTAACTCTTTGAATTCCTTCAACATCTGGGAGTGGACCATCTGGTTCTCTAATAAACACCTTCTGAAACTGATCTGCAAATATATTTGCTATCTCTTCACGAATTGATGTTGTTCCTCCCCCCTCAACATTCAACACGGGAGGAACATTTACCCTCGAGGACAGTTGCTTATTCACATAATTAAAAAAAGGTTTGCTTCCACTCATCACTATTCTCTCCTCAAACTCTCTACGACAATCTCTCATGAAGGATGTAACTTTGTTATTCTGCTTTCTATAAATTTGGTAATCAACTGGTAATTTAGTCCTTCTGTATTTGTCCCAACTCTTTCTTTTTTCCTTAATTAATTGTATTGTCTGGAGATTAATCCAAGGTTTATTAATATTAATCTTCTTTCCTTTAATCGTTGTGGGTGTATGGATGTCCAATGTGCTCATTACTTCACATTTAAACCTGTTCCAGATCTCATCAATATTACTTGAGAGATTGGTAATAAAAGAGAAGTCTCTCTCCATCATGCTTGTCTCAGTGACGTTGTAATCTGTTAAGTTATAGTTCTTTCTCAATATTTCATCTTGCGACCCTTGTAATAACTCCAGATGCAACTGTAGTAAAGCTATTAGGGCAACGTGATCACTCTTACCTATGCATGGTTCATATTTTATTTCACTTATAAGATTTTCCTCATTAACCATGACAAGATCCAATATAGAAGGGGTTTGGTTTGCCCTGTATCGAGTCGGCTGGTTAACCAACTGGTAAAGATTGCTATTTGAATACATTTCCAAAAACAAGTTTTCGTGTGTGTTGGAACTTTGTAAGTTTTGAAGAGGCCATGTTAAACCTGGTAGGTTGAAATCTCCAAAAATCAGAGTGGTCAATGTTTCACCAGTAAAAGCCTGTATATTGTTGTATAGAGCATTGTCATCACTTATGCTCGAAGAAGGAGGCCTGTATATGCCACCAATCACAAAAGTCAAGTTAGCAATATGGACATTAAGCCATATGGCTTCAGTGTAACCAAAATTTTCTCTCAATCGTAGTGAGGCCTTAATAGGTATGTCTTGGTATTTTTCAGCCACATATATTATGACTCCGCCTCCACGCTTATCTACTCTGTCACATCTGAATATAGAATAGTTTGATATATTTACAATAGAGTCAGGAATATCACCATTCAGCCACGATTCACTCAACAAAATAAGCACTGGACGTACTCTTTCAATTTCAATCAACAACGAATCCAACTTTGCCGTAAGGGATGCTATGTTCGTATAGAGTATGGGCAGGGTTACAAACTTATTCGCTATTGGTTTTTTTGTAACTTAGTAATTCGTGGACACCCCCGTATATATTTTATTGTTATGTCAACTTCACCACTATTTTGACGACTCTTCAATTCTTCCCTCAGTGTCTTGAGATGCTCCAGTTGAGCAGGAGTGAGATCACTCTTGATTCTACCAGGCCTCGGAAGCCGCTTCTTGTTCCTGAGAATCGTCATTGCTTGTTCCCTAGATTCCATTATCACTTTGAGGGGTCGCCATTTTTGTTCCCCTTGTTGGCGCTTTCCCAAACGGGACACCTTTATTGCCATATTAGGGACATTAGTCAACACTTTGATAATTTTTCCCACTTCAATTTTATCATGTTGGATCCTATCCGCAGACTCCTGGGCACTAGATTCAGGAACATCATAAATGATGATGTTTCTAGATCGTGTTTCCCGCTCTACAAGTTCTTCAAGGACCTCTTGTTGAGAGCCTGTTTCTCTTGGTCCAGTTTTGAGTCTTTCAATATCCTGTTGCATCTCATTCAGTTTCTTGATGAGTAAGGGGACCTCAGAGAGCCCCTTTTGACAGTCCTGGCAAAAGAATCTCAAGACCCTGGTATTCAAGGCCAAACATTTAATTTCCGTTGCTGTTAGTTTTAAGCACCTTGCACAGGTGTCCTTCTGGCAACTGTCACACTTGTAGTGAATATCATGGCTAGAATCCACACCACACACAAACTGAGCCATTGTAAGATTATTACTAAGTATACACCACAGCCAAACTTTGAAGCACTATAAATGCACAAAACCAATTATTTTTGAAAGAAATTTTGTTAAACGGGTGATAATGAGCTAATTTTTAATATTTATACAACTTTTATCAAAAATTGGTTAGTATTTTCAGATTAATTTAGTTATAATTAATTTAGTTATATCTGTTTCTTTTGTTCTTTCTCTCACCGTTTCATTTCTTGCCTTGTCTCTTAGTGACAGACCCAGCATGGATCTTTCCATAGCTCTTTGGGTGACTCGAAGTTTCTCGCCACTCAGTTTATAGAAAGTTACTGTTTCTAGGCCATATGTAGCAACCGGCAGCACACACGCTTCATATACTTTCCTTTTCAGGTTTATGGGTGTTTTCCGATTTTTCAATACATATCCCATTTTTCCGAAGACAGCCCAACTTAGTCCAATCCTTCTTTTGATTTCAGCCGTCTGGTTTTCTTTATCCAGTCTAATGCTGTGACCCAGGTTTGTATAATTTAAAACATATTCTATGTTGCTGCCTTCAAATCTGAAAGTCGTTTGTGTCCATTACTTTTGTTTTTGCCAGGTTCATACATAGTCGCACATTTTTGGAGACGTCATTTAACTCTAGCAGCATTTCTGCCAGCTCTTGGGGGTTGTTGCTAACCAGGACAATATTGTCAGAAAATCTAAGATGGCTTAGTTTTTTCTTGTCAATGCGGACACCTTTGTTTTCCCAGTTTAGCTTTTTAAAGACGTATTCCAATGCCAATATGAAATGTTTTGGAGATATTGTATCACCCTGTCGGATTCCTCTTTTAACTTTAATTTTATCATTTCATTTATATAATAATAAATAGATAAGTTTTGTAACAAAGGAAGGAATGTATGTTTGGGAGACAATCTTTGTGTGTCTATTTTTTGTACTGTACCTAATGTTTTTTGTTATTATTAGAATATACTTAGATATTGTCTTGACAACACGCCGACAAGTCTAGAAGTTAGACTTGGCGTGATTCAGTTTTTTTTTCAATAAAATAAAAAAAACAGAATCTAGTGACTGAAAAGATGATTTATTTAAACTGCCCAATGCACTATGAAGTTACGTGTGAGTAAGGTTAAGTCTCGAGTGTGTTAAAAAGGGTTTATACTTACGTTTTTTAAATTATCAGAAACTTAAAATTTGTTGATTTATTGCGAGAAAAAAACTGTTTTGAAATGAAAAAAACTATAACAAACATTCACTTAGATTCGATGCACTCTTTAAGCATTTAAAAAAATATATTGCTTTACGACACAATTTATTATGATTTTTTTTTATTCGAATGCTGGATTTCCAACATTTTATCTCTCTCTCTCTCTCTCTCTCTCTCTCTCTCTCTTTCTCTCTCTGTCTCTCTCTCAATTCACAAAAAAAATACGAAGATACAGAATCCCCTAATATTTGATTATTTTATTTGAGTTGGATATAAGAAGTTTGGAGAAAGACTGTTCAAAGAATAATCATGGTCCATTTTGAATTTTGTCCAGTTATCATTTAAAAAATTTAAAAATGCCATAAGAGTATCTATTTGTCTTTCAAACAAAATATATATTTATAACCTTATTTTATAGTAAAATATAATATATTTATAACCTAATTTTATAGTACTAAGGTGTACATTTTTTCACTATAGAATATTCTCTCTAATACACGTTTTGTTGTTTGATCTGGACGTTTCGATCACAAAATATATATTTATAACCTCACTTTACATTACGGATGTTTTTGAAATTTGGCTACCAAGAACAGAATAATAATGTCACACGATAGTATAATGATAATAATATACATAAAACTAAATAATTTAATATAATATTCATAAATTAATTGAAATATTTAAAGGGAAATATTATGAAACATTACATTGAGATAACTTTGATATACCTATCGTCATAATACCACTTAAAACAGAATATACTTGTAAAAAAACTAAATAGCTTTATACAATAATAATAAGAAAATAAAGAAACAGCTTAATAATTTCATAAAATATTAAAAATATCAAGTGAACAAAACATCAAGTTTCAAATGTCATAACCAACATTGCACAATATTATGACATATTGGAAGCCAATGTTCCCACTATTCGAAATGCGTATTCCGAAAATATTTTTAACGATTCCCATTTTTATTATTCTTTGATTAAATTCCTTTTTGTGAATCTAATCCATTCTGGGACTCACAACACACACAAAAAGTTTCATCTAAATCAGTGCAGCCGTTTAGGAGGAGTTCAGTGACATACACACGTACGGAAGAATTATATATATATAAAGATGTACTTCATACATAATATAGAGTAGCAATCTCGTATAACTTATTAGTATGAAACATGTACCATGGAGTTTCCATTTTTGAAGATGTGGGTACTATGAAAAATATTTGCCATCAATATAAATATTAAAAGAAAAATATGTCCCTATATTGTGTCTTGCTCCAAAATTCACTGCAGTTCTTTCTGCAAACAATGATTTGCGTGTTTTTGATGCCCAATTGCTTCTTCATATAATTTATTAATACCACAATGGTTTTCATGTAGATTTTACAAACACGATATGTCAAAAGTACGAAATTTTGTGTTGTTTTCAACTAAAATACCTATGGCGTTTCCATAACAATGGCAAAATTCATTAATCCTTGCAACCGTCAAAATATCATGTGGTTAACCTTTCCTCCATATTTTTGTACCAGGTACACAATCAAGTTTCAAAGAGTTCTCAACAACAACGTTTGTCAAAAAAAATTAACGACTTTTCATTCATTCATTCATACTATCACAGCACATATTTCGGTAACCAGTAAGGGTGTGAAGAATCTTGAAAAATGGAGCACAACACTTACGTGTTACACCAGTCACGTCTTACCTAAAAGGCACTATATTTAGAATGGGTGGTGAACCTCGTTGTTGAAACTTCAAGATTTATATTAATGTTTTTTTTTTTTTTTGTTTAAGGCAATTCACCCTGTAAAGAGTATATTAATGGTTGAATAACTATTTAATTGCAGTGTACAAGAGGAGCTTGCACTCACAAACACTTGTGATCTTACTTACTACATATTTGCAATTTGTGTTTAAGCTGATACTTACCCAGTTTTTTGTGTGGACGAAACTGACTTAAGGGGGGGACTGCTGCCAACGTACCTATTTTTTCAATTTTAATTTGCATCATTACTACAAAACGAATCATTTTGTAAAAAATAACCTAGTTAGTTTGGATATTAATAAATAAAAATATACCTTAATTTTTTATGTTCTGTATATATTCTTGTAGGAAAATAATAAGCATACCCCAATTTTTGACATTTATCTTAAATTTCTAAAAAACTATAAGGTATAGAGCATTATATTTTTTTGTAAATTAAAGAAAATCAAAATATCTGGAAAAATACGATGTAACGTTGCATTGATACATCAGGTTAAGTTAATAAACCAAAAAAACTTATATTTCGCAATGGCGCTGAATGGAAAATAAATGTTTTTTAGGTTTATTTTCTAAACCTGAAGCATTAATGCAACGTCACATCGTATTTTTCTAGATATTTTTGTCTCCTTTAATTAAAAAAAAAATATGTTGAACTAAGCCTTATATTTTATTAAAAATATAAGATAAACGTTGAAAATCGGGGTATGCCATTATTTTTCTACAAGAATTTATACAGAACATTATCAAAAAGTTAAGATATATTTTTGTTTATTAATATCCAAACTATCTAAGTTATTTTTTTCAAAACGATTTGATAAGAAATAATGATGGTATATCAAATTGAAAAATAGGTACGTTGGCAGCAGTCCCCCGCTTGCTGATACCCAGTTTTTTGTATGGACGAAACTGACTTAACATCGGATTAAACTTGTATTTTAAATAGTAAGAAAGACCCTCACAGTTTAGTGTAAAAAAAATTATAACAAAATAAATTAAAATTATAACAAATTAATAAGTAAATTTTATAAACTAATAAATAATTAAAAAAATACATTTATTAATTATTGATTTATTAAAGATTTGGTACACGGGTACCATACAATATATATAAACATAATATCAATCAAAATAAATCAACCGTGCACATAAAAATCCCACAAGGCACAGCCTGTCTGTGGGTATACCAATTTAAAAATAGTCAAAATTATTTTGTTAATAACACTAGATATTTATAAAAAAGAAAATAAAGCAAAGTACTAAGGCCAGAAACAAGTACAGAAAATATAAAGAAGACAATTTAGATATTATAAAAAACATACATACACATATTCCAACTGTCGATTCGTTCATGAGAATTCAATTCTCTGAATGAATCGACATTATTAAGCCAAGATGCGTGTACGAAGGAACATTTGTATGGTGTAGTGGACTTTTTGCATGCTAATAACACCAACTAGAGGCCTCGCAGCATATATGTTCCCATACATGGATTTACTCAGAATTCGGAGTAGAACATTTTATGTGAGTTTTGTGTGTGTGTGTGTGTGTGTGTGTGTGTGTGTGTGTGTGTGTGTGTGTGTGTGTGTGTGTGTGTGTGTGTGTGTGTGTGTCTGTCCCCTCCTTATAACTTTTGATCCGCTCAATTTACGGAGCCCAAATTTTCAGAATATATAGACAGTTATAGGCCTACAAAACTTTTATACTCAGAATTGTGAATTTTTGTTTCAGTCAGGGGTTATCAACATTTGAATTTTTACTTTATTTTTCCATATAACTCAGAAACCATAAAAGCTAGAACGCTGAAAATTGGTATAAAGATAGACAAATATAAAATCTCAAATTAGTTTTTTTAAAAATTACAGGGTTTCTCAAACATTTTTATCAAGAAAAATATTTTTTTTTATGATAAATTTATGAGTTAAACTGCCTATATTTCCATTTTTTTTAAAAATATCGAAAAAAGCCGAAACACCCCAACTAGATAATTTAATTTTCTATAAAAAAAATTTACATTGTATTAGCACATCTCAAATTTTTTTTAACAATTTTTATAAAAATTTTATTTAGTGACGACATTGCTTCATACAATTTGTCTGGCAGTCGCCTACACACAATATCTAAGAATTGATACTAATCTCCAAACATACATACATACCATCATGCTGTTTTCATATTCTGGGTAGGATCAAAGGACTGACCTCTATACTATCCTATCTTGAAATACATACCTAGGTACATGTGTTGTATAGAAAACCAAATATCTTAAAATATAAAATAATTTGTATTTAGGGGTTTATACTCGTAGTTTGGTACTTATTCTTCAACTATACGTACTATCGCTATCGACAGTTGGATCTCATGTGTTACATGCAACTAGTATATACAAAACATCGATAAGTATACATATATGAAACAGCAGACTGACAGCGGTCCTACCAAATATTATACCCGCAGTCGATAATATTTATATATCTTTGTATCTTTATATTCATTATTTTTTTTTATTTATTTGAAAAAATGCGCAACGTAGAATAATATTTTTTTTATACTTCTCTTCTTCTTACTCTGCTTGTTCTACTACTGGGTACTGTTTATTCTCTGATTCACTCCTGGGACGCGGATGTCCAGCTGTCCTTCCATCTCTTTGGCGGTCGCCTAGGGGGTCTGCTGGTTGATCTCTTCTGCCGCTATTTTCACCACTCTCACTGAATCCGTGATCGACGTGATCTCTCCAGTAACGTCTTCTGTTTCTACCCATCGCACGACATCCTCGGCATCGCAGATCCTCCGAATTTCGGAGTTTCGTACTCTGTCTCGGATGGTTAAACCCGTGATGGGCGGAGAGTATTCATCTCGGTGTTTCGCAAGAGACTATTTGTTCTCGTGGTGTCGACTCTGGTTTCGATGCCGTATGTCATTATTGGCCTTACGCAAGTCTTATATATCTTCATTTATCTTTCTTTCAACATGTGTTTTTTTAAACAAATATAATAAATAACAAAAGCAACATAAGTAATTGTAACTTAATCAGCCCTTTTTTTATTTCATGTTGCATTGTACTCACTGCTGGTAATAAAACAATTAATTATTCATGTCTAACGTGGCTCCTGAAAAGAGTTCTGGACATACAGAATATGTTCACGGACCTGATCTTTTCCAAATTATTATACGTGGTAAGGCATCGGTACAATGGCGAATTCTGAGCGGCATTAGTGCTTTTTTGTCTAAAAAGAACGTTGAGGTGTGTCTATGATACAAATTAGGTAATATGTAAATAGCTAAAATTACAAAATAATTAACGATATATTGCTTCTCGGGTAACTAACAACTAAAAGTTTGAATATTATTAAAACACTTATCCACATTCTAGTAAGATTCTTTATAAATTGTTTGTCTCACAAATCCAGACTAAATACTGGGTCTCCGCTCGGAATCGAACCCGGGTAGCTTTATAGACAGATATCCAACTAACTCAACAACAAAGGCTGACAATAGATTTTTTATGTACGAGTATTTAAAATTATTCAAGGTGAATGAAATGTATTTTTAATAGTTTAATTAACTGAAGTATACACATAATATGTGAATATATGAAAGAAATTTACTTCACCCTAAATTCCTTAGCTGAAAATCTGAAACATCCTCTTTGCGAGGAGTCCAAAGCTAAAATAAATACAGATAAAAAGAGTCTATTCTTTTTTCCTTTTCCAAAAACCTTCATTGTTTTCCTACATTGGACAGAAAAATGTGTATACACATTTGAACGACCTTCGTATTCTGATGATTAAGACAAGGGAAATCTGACCTTGAGTTCCCAAGATAATATTATAAGTTATGTAAGACTTTGTTTCATTCCAATATCATTCTTTTGTATCAACGAAATAGGATCTTTTTTAGGAGTGATTGAGAAAAATGCGTATGTAGCAGCAAATTAAATCCCGTCTAGTCGCCGTCTACCCGGAACACCACCCAATAGATGGAAGGATAGTTGGAGTTGGTATCTTCGGAGGCATAGTTTTTGAATAACAAACCAACAGGTCTACTGAACGAAGAAGAAAAAAAAATGGGAACTGGGAAATCAGGCACCTACAGGGTTTATTAATTGTCATCTGCTGGTATACGTGATCACTTTTAGCGGTTGTGCAGCGTTCACCAACTATGCCTTTTTATAGATTTCCCTTATCAATCCAAATTTTTGAACTTATATATGAATCGGATGGAAATAAGTTAAAAACACCATCGACAGTGACGAAGAAATTTTTTTTAAACACCACATATTGAGAAATTGGTTTGTAGTCAATGAAAGCAGCAGTCCTTGTACTTGAGGTGACAATGCTTTCGTATAGATGTCACCCCTGAACCACACCAGATCATTATTTAATTTTTGGCTTTTACCTACCTACTTCTACCAATTTATAAGTAAATCGAATATTCTGGGTGGTTGGAAGAAATTTCCTAATGGCAATTTGGCCGCCAGTGTGCATTATATTTTTTAATATTATGTACAAGAATATATGTAAATAAATAAATATTTTCATAATTGCATATACGCAAGCATTGGCTTGATTTCCCGGCTCTCCTATAATATTTCAACGTCTCTTTCGAGGTATTGAAATATGCCATGAAAATAATCATTGACTTCTGACAGGGAAATAAAATATTTTTTTTCGTAAATGCGATTATAATTTTTTTTTTCTTAAGGGTGCAGCATTTAGATCTTTTGTTAATTTATATTTTCCTCATTCAGAACATATATTTGTTTCGGAAGAAAACTATAAAAGAAACAAAAAATAAATTGGTTGCATTAAAACATGAATTATTCCTAGTTAGGCAGACAAAAGTAAATAAGTGGAACACAACCTATATACCTACCACAAAAATGGTTGAATTCATGTATGATTCGAAATATTTTTTTATTTGTAACATAAGAAATACAGGTGTACACATCAAAGTTTAACAAATACAATATTTTTACATAAAAAGATACTTAAGAACTAGATGCGGAATGTAAACTGCTTCACTAGGTTAAAAACCTGTTCTGAAGCAGCTTATAATTATATAGGTATATTGTTTGGGTGTGCGTGTGTGTCATTGTATGTTAACGTGGAGTTGTTTATTTATCACTGTCTTGTCTGTTTTTTTACCCACTTTTTTAATCCACATTTAAAGCTGTTTATATTTGTAGTTTTCTTCAATTCAATTGGAAGCAAATTGAAAATTTTTACTCCAAGAAAATGAAAATTTCTCTGTCCATAAGTCGACTTGGTTCTCGGTATCTGTATATTTGCTTGTCTAGTGTGTCTAGTCTGACGTGTAGTTTGGGTCGATTGGAAGTCGTTAAGGTGTGAAAAGATATAAGTGCAAATGTTTTTAGCATATGTATAACTGTGGTATGTCTAGGATGTCAAGTTTTTTGAATAGTTCGGCTGAGGGTATGCGAATAGGTATATTAAATATTATTTTCAAAACGGATTTTTGGGCTTTAAAAGAAAACATATTATTATTTATTTATTTATTTATTTAAAATCCTTTTTACAAGTATAATAATATCAGAATAAGTATAATATAACTTTATACAGTAGTAAATAAAATACTATAATACTATAATTAAGTTAAAAGTTAGTTTGTCATAAGTGTATACATATTTATATTTTAATTTGTGGCTACTCTATTAGGCTAAGCCTGTCTCAGATTAGCGTTATAAAAATCGGTTCTATTATTTTTATTCGTCATAGTGTTAGTTAATTTTTATAAGGTTTAGTGGTAGGTTGAAGTAATATAACTAAATGTACAAGTATGTATATGTTTTAGTGTTGTATGAAAATATTGCTTGATGTAAAAAGGGCTAATGCTACTATGATTTTGATTTTTTTATAAGTCGATTAAGTAGTAATATTAAATAATTCTTCTGTTTATTTTCGTCCTTTGGTAATTACTCAGTTGTTTGCTATAGCTTTCAATTTGATATGTGAGTAGGTTCTTAATAGTAGAAAGTCAGTTTTGAAGAGGTTAAATATTTTTGGACCTATGTACGCGTAATTTTTCTGGCCATGTGTTGTCTTAGTTTTTAGTATTTCGTCAAGGTTTAGTAGTGCTTGTCTAGTATTGTGTGAATGTGAGTTGCTGGTTGTCATTTGGTGGTTTGAGGTTTTGATATAGAAAGTGACAGTTGACTTAACATAAAGTTGTCTTACGTCTTATACATTAAATTCACTGAATAGTCTGTCTGATGAGTATCTAAGTGGTTTTTTATTAATAATACGAAGTAAAGTTTTTTGCTCCGTGATAACCGTTTTTAATGTGGTTTTGTAGGTACATATATTTCATATTAACGATTCAAAAGTAAGATTTGTCGTTAACAACGTAAGAGTAAACGTCTTTTGCTTTATCTATTCAACGATAGTTTATTGATAAAATTTGTAGGTAGATACCGTACGAAACAAAATAAATCTTATCAGAATCTATCGAGAAATAAAGACTCCGAAACGGAAAATTGTAAACACACATAAACATGAATACTTCACTGACGAAAATGAATAGTTGGGATCGGAAAAATAAACTTGACACAGCTTTCCGATAAGTATTCAACTAAGGATAAGTTATTTTGAGGAATAACAAATCAGACATCTGAGACTCGCTTCCGTGCTTCAGTAGAGCACCAATGGCCGACCGCGATTCTCCACATCCGTTTTGAGACAGCACTCGGAGAAAAGAATCGATATAAAGTTGTAGTTTCCTTAATTCCGCTGCCGGGTAAATTCAAACGTTTGCTTTTTTCTCCTCGACAGACAGACCAGGCCAAAAAAACTTTTGGTCATTTAACTATTTAAGGTTTTAGTAAATCTCAATTTATGTATACAATCATTTTATAGTTTTCTAAGCGATTCTCGATGTTTCTTCATCTTGCGTCAGGTTTGCCTATCGCATCCTATGTTTTGGTAAATCTCAATTTATACTTGATAGTTTAATAAGCATTTTAGGTTTTACTAAATCTCAATTTATACTTGATAGTTTACTAAGGGATTTTCTTCCTCTTGTGTCAGGTTTGCCTATTGCATTTTAGGTTTTAGTAAATCTCAATTTATACAATCACTTGATAGTTTTATAAGCGATTTTCGTCGTTTCTTCCTATTGTGTCAGATTTTATTATTGCATTTTAGGTTTTAGTAAATCTCAATTTATACAATCACTTGATAGTTTACTAAGCGATTTTCGTCGTTTCTTCCTCTTGTGTCAAGTTTGCCTGTTGCATTTTAGGTTTTGGTAAATCTCAATTTATACAATCACTTGATAGTTTACTAAGAGATTTCATATTCATTTTTTTAATAAAAATGAATTTGTCCTTGTTTAACAAGTACATATACAATCTTCCTATTTTACATTGATATTTTTTTTTTATTTTTAATTTATTTGTATATACGGCTAGAAGCCTTTTACAATAAAACAATTTATACAGTAGTTACGACAAAAGTATTTAAAAAAAATGATGAAAACGATGAACTACAAAAGAAAATAACAATTATAATAATAATCGATTCACAAAAAAGTCAAAAAGTATAATAACTAAAAATCTAGAAATGATATATAATCACTAGATACTATACAAAAAACCAAAAATTAGAAAGTAATAAAAAAAAATAATAAAAAAAACATGTTCGGTACGGTATTTACTTTTGGCGTGAATACAAATCACCTGTCTTGTTCCTTCCCCCTTCCCTTCCATGTAACTACTCTGTTCCGTTCCTGCTACACACCAATTAGTACTTGTTCGCACGCGGCCTCGAGCGGATGTCAATTCGGACTTCGTTGCCGTCGTCGACCATACAAGTGCCCGTTATGGGAAACATCATTCGTGTAGTGCTGTGCCATTGCATATAGACTACATTATTTCGTTCGGACTGGGTGAGCGATCGAAGCGAGGATTTCTTCCATACTGGTAGGTGATTTCCTTTCTCGATCCATTTCTTTTATCCTATTATTTACCTCGTCGCTGCGAATAACGCGCCGTGACAATTGCAATTTTTTATTTTCGTATACAGTCCACTTGATCTTTTAGCCCGAGTTGCAATCCGTAATTTCGGCGCTAACAAAACACATCATAAATTATTAACTAGAAAGAATAAAACAATTCAACAATCAATGATTGATGCATTAAAATTATGAAAAACTGTCAATGTACATAAATAAAGAAAGAAACATTATGTTAGTTATGTATGCATGATGGCGGTAGCGATAGAGGGGTGTAGGGCTCTAAGCAACGCGCTCTTGTACACTGAAAAAATCTAAAGTTAGCAAAGTACCTTTTTGGCTCGGTTAAAGTCATATTGGTAGTTATTAACCAATATATGATTAAAAATAACAAAGTTGCACTTGGCTATTATCTAACAATTGAATACTGTTAACGTGTAGTTGGTTACCAATAGCAATGTAAAAAGTCATGTTGGTAGTTATTGACCTATGCATGATTAAAAATAACAAAGTTGCACTTGGTTATTATTTGCGAATATAATACTGTTAGAATGAAGTTGCTTACCAATAGCAATGTACTTGTTTAAATTTTACCGAGTAACAGGTACCTATACGGACATTTTGTATTTGGCATCTGTCAAATTTGACATTTTATACATAAAAATATTAATATTTCTTAAATTTGACACGATATATTAAAAAAAATATTATATAAAGTATAATTCTCGCCAAATATGATATGTCACATTAAAAAATGATTAAGTAAAGTATAATACTCGTCAAATTAGACATGTGACACTGAAAAATAATTGAATTAAGTTGAATTAAGATGAGATATTCGTCAAAGATTATCATTATTATTCACAAATATCTTGTGTTAATTTGCTAATATTTACATTTGAGATGTAATGTAAAGATGTTTATACTATTTTGATGTTAAAGCTGGATGAATAATAAGAGACCATAATGGGGCAATTAATGAATGTAAAGAATGTATTATGTCCAATTATGTCAAGATCATTGATTTGTCAAGATTGGTTTTGTGGTGTTTGGTTTTCTCTGCCCCAATATGGTTATTGTGTTTAGGTATGTATGTATTAGTCATAGAATTATAATATACTAGAATTCTCATTCCCATACAAACTCTCGCTGCATAAGAGAAGCCAGCTCTTGTCTATGTATGTGTAATACTGTCGGTAAGCCTTGTACATATATTACCACTCAGTATGACTGTGTGTGTAAATAATGTTGCAAACAGTTAAAAAAATTCCCTATAAAAATGGTGTTAATAATTTTACCATACCATACCATACCATCACGCCATTTCCCTATTTGGGGTAGGCAGAGAGAACCGAACGCCAGACTCCTCTCTCTTGACATACATTCCTCGCTTCATTCACGTCCATACATCGTCTCATACACGCTCTTCTATTATTCTTACTTCTAACATCTCCATCTTTCAAAATCCCATTTATGTGATCGTGCCAACTCTTTCTTGGCCGACCTCTACTTTTCATTCCTCTTTTATCAGCCTTGTATACTTTTTTTGTCAGACGGTCATCACTCATTCTTTCTATGTGGCCGAACCACCTTAGGGCATTTATTTTCATCTTACTTACGATATTTCTTTCAATCTGTTAGTAATTTTAATGTCATCATTTGAGTTAGTAATAAATATATATTTTTTTACATACATACCATCACGCCATATCCCTTACGGGGTAAGCAGAGAGAACCGAGCGCCACACTCCTCTATTTTTGCACACATCTGGCTTCCTTTATATCCATGCATATTGAATGAATGAATGATGAACGACTGACCAAAAAAATATACATGGGTGTAAGAGATGGAGTGAATAGCAGGGGCCGCCCCAGAAAGGGATGGCATGACCATGTGAATGATATTTTGAAAGAAGGAAATATAAGAAGCTTGAAAAATCGACTAGCATGTATGAGACGATTTTTTTTTTACATTTTAATCATTAAAATTTTTAATGTTATTATTTGCGTTACATTGTGATAGTTAAATTTTTATTTTTTAGTTACTGTATTTACCACGTACAAAGTAAAATTAAGTCAATAGGCCCGCTTTGACGTTGGATGTTTTTTAGATGTTTTCCATGCCTACTTGCCTCAATATTTCATTATTCTGGTGTCACAAGCCAACATCATACAAACTTGAGAGAACTTGTTATGTCGCAGGTTTTTGTAAATATATTAATAATTGGGATTTGAGAGAAAAAGAAATGTGCATAAATCTTTAATATGATCAAATATGAAATAAAACATTGGATTTACAATACAAAACCTCCAATCGGTAATTAATTGAGATATTAAAAAATAGTAAATTATTTTATAATAACAAAAAATAACTAGGATTAGAGGGAATTCGTATTAATATAAAATATCGTGTAGGTAATGGATTCGATGGTCTATTTGATTTAATAGTCAAAACGAACAAATTATCTACAAGCACTGCTCCTTTACGTATCTTGCGATGCCCTGCTTTTGTTATGTATGTGTTTTTTTTTTCAAAATGCTCAGAGCAAATTAATCTTAGTTCCTTTATTTGGTTTCCATGATACGTTTCTTCGAGTTTTTCTCACGATTTCTGTCCACTTCGACCAGTTTATAGGATCACGTGGAAATCTGAAATGTTTTATCCGTAGACTACGATAAAAATTTTGGATCGAATAATTCTTGTTTTTATGCCTAAAAAAACGATATTCTTTTGTATATTATGATACTAACTGTATATTGTGAAAATACTAGAAAACAAAATTGTAATACCTATTTTTTGGTATTCAAGATCATAATTCAATCAGCACATGACGGCTACCAAACGATTATTACATTGCTAAAGAATTGTTCATTTTGAATAACCAATAAATTATACTAGGGCATTAATGTTCTTTTTTTTTAAGAATGAATATATCCTTACCTTATAACCAGAACATATAGATCCTCATACATTACCCTAAACTAAGCATAAATAGTAACGAAATAAATGGTGAACGAAATCGGTCGTGACAGGATTCGAAATCGAGACCACTGCGCTAATCAGCGCGCTAACCGCTCTGCTACCACCCAAATAAAATAAATAAATAAAAATAATATAATAAATTAATAACTTTTAAAAGTATTATTGTATCATCATAAGTTACTAAATTAATATTATAGCACACTTGGTAACACTGTCATGAAGAAATATCTAAATAATTTTTAAAACAGCCGTTTTCATTATACAGATTATTATGTACTAATCACAAAAATGGGGAAAAAATGTTTGAGAGGTAACAACTTTCGGTGGAATGTCATGTTCTTAATGTCGATTCATTTGAATATAACGTATTTATCTTTTTTTACTATATTAATAGAAAAACACGATACTTACAAGTGAAATGAGATTCCCATAATGTTTCCATTATTTCTGGGATAGTTTTTACAACTCGACACTGCACAGTTGGGCATTTTGACCACGTTTTATTTAATAAATACGGAGAACGTTTCACGCGGGCGGCCAAATGATTACTGAATATCCTCACGGCAAATGTAACCCAAATTGGAAAACAAAAAGCGGCTTCGTTTACTGCAGGCAAATGATCGTTCTAGTATATTATAATTCTATGGTATTAGTTAATATAACTAATATAAATAACTCATAACTTCAATATTAGTTAATGTCAGTTTATAACATTCACAAATAATAAAATAAATATCTACATAAATATGTAACATTAACATACACCCATTTGAAAAGTGTGAGTCAATCGTTTGATATTGGATTGTTGTTTAATATTCATGTTGATGCCATGCTGGGGAAAGCATACAGAATATTAGGCTTTATATGTAGACTAACTATAGCCTACCCATACTATGACCATACACAAATTAAATAAATAGATAATCATTGCACTATACTCTCAGCATCATTGAATATCAACTGCTCAACTGTCTGGTCACCTCACTATGATATTAACTAAAGAATATAAGGATTTCAATGGAAATTCAGTGTGACACAATCAATTAACTTATTCTTTGGAATGAACAGCCTGTGCAGGAGGAGAGAGTTGGCCGTTCTGTTTGTGTTGCTTAAAATCATAAACGGTTAACTTTATGTCCCAACGATATTAAACAAGTTATATTTTAACACAAATCCTAGAGTAACAAGAAGAAGGGTCAATATGTTATTAGTGTTATCAATATACATATTATTAATGTTAACAATGTAGTTTGTGTTAAAACCATAAGGGCTGAATAATCCTGATAGTGAACTATGATAGTAAAAAAAAAATATTTATATTCAATGAACTTGTCTGCATACTATATATTTATCAAACCTCATTTAGACTGCAAATACATTTTCTCCATGTGAAAAAAAATAAAACAAAGTAAATATACTTATATCAAAATAGAGTAAGTATACTCTTGAGGGAATTACTTGAGAATTTTCATCGTGGATGGTTGCATATAGGTGTACAACCTAAGCAAAATACCCAAATTGACGCTCTACGCAGCCCATGTGATTTCTCAAGTTATTTGCTTATAACTGTAGGCAGTGTGATAATGTATTCATTTTCACCATACTATGCAAGTCTACTAGGACATGGCATACTATCCATAGTATGGTTGCAGATCTTTAGATAGGAACAACGCTTTTGTTATTAATACTTGCATGATAATATATTATATATAGCAGGGGTGGCCGACTTGATTAGATCCAAGATCTACTGTTTACTGAGGAAGCCCTGTGCGATCTACCAATTACATACTTCTTGAAATTTAAAATGAAACAGCATGGTTCAGTACACAATTAAGTAGTATTTTTTAAATTTTATTAAGAGGGAAAACATAAAACTGAAAATTATTCTTAGTAACTACTTGTATATTAGTGTGAGCACTGCGTCTGAGCATCTTCCGTTAGATTAGCAAAATCAGGTTTGTAGTTGGAAATTGCTAACCTTAAAGAATCCAGTGTATGAGCGTCTGTCAAGCGAGAACGGTGTTTATTTTTTGTTTGCTTTGAGTAGGAAAATGCTGACTCACATAAATATGTTGAACCAAAACACAAATGCAATATTGTTCAACACATTTCTTCAAACATGGATATTTCTCGTTGGAAACCAATGCCCAGAAATCTAGATAAATAAAGTAACGTGACAACGTGAACGTAACGTGATGGGTGCAGCAGTTGGTGATTACGTTGCGCAATCTGTTCTACGTATTTATGTATGTTTATATTTTTTGCCTTGCCACGATCGACTGGACTAATAGTCGCGATCGACAGATCGATCGCGATCAACCGGTTGGCCACCCCTGATATATAGTATTCTTTAATAAACTCAACATCTCTGCAATCTCTTCCAGCGCATTTAAGATAGCTGCTTCCTCTGGTTTCTAAATATTTTGATTGGCATGATGTGTCATTCGGAATATAAATAATATATGGATTTTTCACTCAATTGTTATTTATAAAATGTTAAAAGACTATCGGTCGCCATAGAAAGTGCTTGAAACAGTCGGGGTTGGCTGTTTCAAACTGTTGCAGCACGGATGTTTGCAGTTCCAGTGCAAAATTCTTGTTTACAAAACACTAACCGCTTGAGCAGTCGTAGCCAAAATGAGCAGTCGGATTGCGGTCGAATTTCGCCGTGTAGCTAAATTCTTAGATTAGTTGTGACAGCAATACACAACTTCTTCAATCTGACCACTACAATTGCTAGACTTTCTTTAGGAGAAATACTTTTTCTTATAACGGTGTCCGTTTCCTAATTTTTATTTCATTTTTTATTTCATAAATAAATAAAATATGAAATAATATATTTAAAAAAATAAAAAGAACAAAATAAATAAAATTAAATATGAGTCAGTTCTTCATTGACATCAGTTAAAAAGATTTTGTTGTATTTTTCTGTAATGGATACAAAAGTGTGAAATATTCAGTATTTTCAATGTTGGATGTGCCCATGTAGGTCAGTTATTTTATAGTAGAATAAATAATGTTTCCTCCTCGAAATCCATATTGCAACTGAATTAACGTTGACAGCGATTGTGTTGCAGTTGAGCACTGCTTCATACTAAGGCAACATACTTTCTGAGTTAAGCAAGTTAGACAGCAAATTTTTTTGCAGATGTATACCTATTATTATTTTGATATGCTTGAACTTAATATTCATGATTTTTTCTTTCATTTGTCATTTTAATATTAAAAAAAATATCACACTGGCTAACTTGAAAAAATGCGTTTCATTAATTTTAAAACATATTAATTTCGTTGTATTTGGAGCCTGTCACAGGAATGACTTGTATAGTATACTGATAATGATAAAACGATCCTAAAAGAACTACACTTTCATATTACAAAATTGTTTTTAAGAAAAAACCTCGGGAACGTAAAACTGTTATAGAAAATTAGGATCAATTTCTTAACATCATTTCTTGAATTAACACACTGAAAAATAAACAATTTCATTCAATAATAATGTTGACGAATATTGTATTTAGTAAATTTTAAGGTTAGATTCTACGTTCTATTTGTGTATAAAGCGACATGTCAAATATTTACGTTTCGGTGGTTGATATTGGTGGAATGACCATATATAAAAATGGTATTTCGTTTTAATATCTACTTATTCTCATGATGGAATACATTAACTACTTTATTTATTAAAATAATTGTTATTTCTTATTTTTTTACATATGTTGCGTTTATTAAAAATATTCAGATGAATTTATTTACTGGAAAGAACTGAAATGATGTTGAATTTTTTTTTGTTCTGGCAATAATATGTATTACGCGCAACCGTTTCGCTTTGGTCTTCTGTCAAAACTCAAAACGACGTGTTTTCTTGTTCAAATATTTTTGTGTCTTGCTGTTTTGTTTTAAATTGTGTGGTGTAATGGTGTTATTTTTATTATTTAAAAATACCACATCAATGTTGTCAATGTTATCAAATGCCACATCAATGTTCTTGTGGTTCAACGGAATTAACGACAATATTGGAAAAATATAAATGGACAGCCAGAAGAACCAATGTGTCAATTCTAGACGAGCTAAGGATCGAGGATCGTCTATCGACGATATGTTACAGACGTATCCTTCAATTCTTTGGACACATTGCCAGAAGGGAACCAGACTGCCTCGAGAAGCTTGTTGTGATGGGCAGCGTGGAGGGACGGGGTCTTCGGTGACTGGTTCTCTGCGTTCAGCCAAAAATAGATTGGCATGGAGGCGGGCCATACGTGTGGCGACAGACTACAGCCGCTATCCTCAGTCATGAGGAAAAGGACGAATGATGAAATGGTAAGTTGTACAGTGTGATATCATGCTATTAAATGAATTCAAAGTTGTAAGAAAATAACAGATTAACGCTCGCTCTACATTTGTTTTTACAGAACTCATTTATGTGTCAACATCAATGGATACCGTCTCATCCCAGATAATACCCGCTTACGATTGTCCACTCAAGTTCACCACTCTTTCCACATCCATCATAAGTAAGTTAAATAAAATATTTAATTGCAATAAATGTACCTATAGCAAACACTTGATGTATTACTTGCAAATACTTGATTTGTGGCAGGATAAGAAATGAGGACATTAAGAAATAATGTAAGATGAAGAAAGATATCAATAATAGAATGAAAGTGAACACATTGAGATGGTTTGTCCACATGGGAAGAATGAATGAGGAACGCCTGACGAAGAAAATAAACATTGCGGAGAGGAATGGAATGAAAGGTCGGGGCCGCCCAATAAAGGGATGGCATGACCATGTGAACGATATTCTGAAAGACAGAAATGTTAGAAGTGTGAACAATAGACGAACATGTATGAGAATATGCATGAATGTTGACGAGGCGATGAATGTATGCCAAGATAGAAAAATGTGGCATTCGGTTCTCTTTTCTGCCTATCCCGCAAGGGACCTGGCGTGATGGTATATTGTTGATGTATTAACTACTTAATGAACTGTGTATGTTTTCAGTTCCTGAACCTCGCTCGACGTTTGTCGCCCTATGTATCTACATTTCCATGTAATCCACAGGACGTTCCTCGAAAAGTAAGTTAAACAAAGTTTATGTTTTATTTATTTATTTAAATATTGATTATAAAGGTGTAACACTATGGAATAGTGGAGAGTCATGATTTCACAATTTTTAAGCATATTTTTTACATCAATTACTCAACGGATATCATGTAGAGAGTGCACACTGAGTTTTTCATCATGATGTGTTTGTATGTATGGCGTAGGTACGGTGTATGGATACGGATATTCATATACCATACTTACAAGATACTGTAGATCTTCCATACTTACTGCTAACAGAACTTTATCGTCTGCATACATCAAATCTCGCACTATAACAGTACTCAATTTTAACAAACTTATGGCTCTATAGTTTTTGCAGTCGAGCTTTGAGCCTTTACTTTAATACAAAGGTACCACGACTGCATTTCTCCATGATGGTCTGATAGAAATTAAATGCATCATTGTTATTAAACATTTCTTGTTTCATTATAGAAGGAGGCAAGATGAAAAAACAACATGCAGCCAGAATTCAGTGGAGAGTCTTAAAGAGAGTCTTCCCCCGGGCCACAACGTGGAGTGGCGTACGTGGAAGACACTAAACAGACTGAGGACGGGCGTTGGGAGAACATTGGATAACCTGTCTACATGGGGCTTCCTGCAACAGGGAATACCCACGACATGTGACTGTGGACAACAACAGACCACCGCACATCTGTGCAGCTGCCCCTCGTTTACATGGTCGTGCCATCCTTTTCTAGGGCGCCCGCGACCTCTTATTCTGTTCCTGTCAGATTTGTATATTTTCTTCGTCAGGCGTTCTTCGTTCACTCGCAAGAAAACAAATAATTGTTTGCGGAAACATATATCTTTAAAAAGACGTGTCCTGGTATTGAAAAAATGTTTAAAAAAGGGTGAATGGTCATATCTGAATGAGCTGCCTCTAGTTTCTTGAAAACCAAGAGCAGAATATTAGACATAATAAATTTCATTGAAAATATTCTGAAAAAGATAAGATGTTTGCATTATCTGTACAAAATAGGTATAGAAATCAAGTGGCGATAGCTCTGGGGATTGTGCGGGCCACGGAATGGGGCCTAGACTTCCAATCCGGGAATTGGCATACTATTGCATAGTGAACCGGACACAACAAGTTGTTTTGAAGGAAATCCATGTAATTTATACCATTAAGGTTGTCCAGCTAGTAGTATGGTCCCACGATGATATTGCCTATCACTCCTGCCCAAACATTGACTCTAAATTTTCTCTGAAAGTACACTAAACGGGCCACGCAGGATTCTCATTAGACCACATGCATATAAATTGTGAAGGTTTATAATCCCCTCGCTAGTAAATTTTGACTCGTTTATCCACAAAATTCTTTTTGAAAGGGTTGTATCGTCAATTTCAGCAATTTTTAGAAAAGGTAACTATCGCATGTACCTACATGAAAAGAGTTCATACCTAATTTAAATTATCTGAAACCCAGAATTTGTTGTTTTTTTGGCATTTTCAGAACCAACCTAACTTGCATGAAATAAAAATTATGTACTCTTGAGAATTAAAAGATGTTTTTTTTATATTTATTATGTTTAATATGTCTCTATGGATTAGAAATATAATATTTTTTTAATACAATAAATCACATTCCTGTGCAATAAATGAAATTTTGAATGAAACCTGTATTTTATTTCACTCCAAATATCCTACCTGTGTAAATTAGCAGAATACTGAGTAAGTAGATTGAAAATAGCCAAGTAGCTTTGCTGTGGCTACAGAATAAATTAATTCAGAATACTGAGTGAGTTGATTAAATCTAACCAAGTTGTTTGCTGTGGATACTGAATGAATTAGTTCACATTACTGAGTAGTAGATTGAATTTAACCAAGTTGTTTGCTGTGGATACTGAATGAATTAGTTCACATTACTGAGTAGTAGATTGAATTTAACCAAGTTGTTTGCTGTGGATACTGAATGAATTAGTTCAGATTACTGAGTAGTTAATTAAATCTAACCAAGTTGTTTGCTGTGGATACTGAATGAATTAGTTCAGATTACCGATTAGTAGATTGAAATTAGCCAAGTTGTTTGTTGTGGATACTGAATGAATTAGTTCAGATTACCGAGTAAGTTGATAGAAATTAGCCAACTAGGTTGGTTGAATTTGACAGTTACTTTGCTGATATTACAAAGTTAGTAGGTTAAGTTTTGACAGGTTACTTGGCTGATTATACAAAGTTGTCCGTGGTTAACCAAGTTACTAGATTAATTTTGACAGATTGTTAACAAAGCTACTCGGTTAAAATTAGCAGACCATTTACTTGGCAATTTTTAGCAACGAACTTTGCAGGTACTATATTAACAAAGTTGCTTGGTTATTATTAGCAGCAAATCATTTATTTTTAACAACTACATTTTTTGAGTGTACTGAGACAAACCAAAGTTAAATACATCTACTAAATGTGCATACCTATTACCTAGTCTATGCAGTCTAGGTATAAGGGATATGGCAGACCATAGATTTTTTTTATATAAAATTTTGACAATCCTTGAAAGTATTTTTGATGAGTGTATTTTTAATTATCGATGAAGTTTTTATTTGGTAGAATTCCATTATATGTTATATCTATAATAAAAAGTAAAGGCTTTTTGATTCTACATTAATTTAATTGAGCGCGATAGGCCTATTTCGCCTTGTTAGGGCATTAACTAGCTTATGACTATTTTGACAAATTTTACTTATATTTATAGATTAATTATGTAGGAGGAGCTTACAGGTTCTTGTGATTGGTCATTTAAAACTATTGATATTATACAATGCAAAAAAGAAATAAATTTACTTTACTCTGGTTGGTTGAGACTATTTATTTTTTTTGACCAATCCCTATTTAAATAATTAGTGAAATTGAATATAATGAATTGATTTATGGTAATAAGTGTATTTTTGTTGTATCAACATTTCAAACAGTATAAAAGTACCTCGATTTTCCAGACCGTGAGAGCTTATTGAAAATTTGGACAGATGAAATCATAGAGAATAAATTAACGGATATCTATGAAAAACTAATCAGCTCTAAGTTTATGAACTTTACATAATTTATGATATGAATATGTAGTCAATCGGACTTATAGTTTGGGCTGTAGAGAGGACACAAAAAAAACAACTGATGAAATCATAGAGGATAAATTAAAAGTTGTCCATGGAAAACAAAGCAGCCTTAGGTATATGCACTTTACACATATGCTGTTAATATGAAGTCGATCGGACTTATAGTTTGGGCTGTAGAGAGGACACAAATAGGATAATCCGTACGGCATACGCCATACATACAAACACGATGAAACTCATAGTATGCACCCTCGATATGATACCCGTTGAGAAATTGATGTAAAAAAAATACGCTTAAAAATTGTGAAATCATGACTCTCCACTATTCCATAGTGTGGAGAGTAAAATTTTTAAACAATAATTCCAGAGTTCTTTGTATTTCTTACGATATGCTCTTCTTCGAGTCCATAAAATCACTATTCCATTTAAAATTGTCTCCAGTACCTACATTTCATGACAGGCTCCGGGCGGTTCCTTTAAGTCCTCGTCAGTTCCTGAACACATCCTCCCCTTACACATTCAATATTATGTTATCTGACGCACAGTCCTTCCTGTTAACCTGACAAACATACACGGGAAGAAAGGAGGGTCATGTTGACCCCACCTACATAGCTTCCGACCCTCACACCAAAACTGTATTTTTAAGCGGCACACCGTTGTAAAATCGTCTTTTGATACATCAACCTGAAAACGCGAAAAAAACGATATATTATTCGATTCAATTTGAATATTAAGAGTTCAATTTATATATTATACCTACATACATATCTGTTTAATGTTACTTTTTATTTTCTTTCTTATATCTAACAATCTAGCATGTCTCTTTGTGTATTTTTATATTTATTTGAGATTTGATGCGAATTTCGCAAACAATACCTATCTATAACGCATTCAATAATATGTAATTAGTTGCATGTGACACATGAGATCCAACTGTCGATGGCGATAGTGATACCTATATCGATACCTATAGGTAGTTAAAGAATACTTTCTAAATTATAAACCCAAGTTATTTTCTAAACAAACAGCTTGATGGTTTGAAACTCGCCACTTACGCAGGGTGTAAGGAAGTGTTATGTACGTATTATGCTTATGAGATGATGAGATCAAACTATCTCAGTCTACATTATGCATTTTATCATACGAAGTATGAAACTATGTACATCGTATAAGACTTTGTATATTTTTTAACAGATTTTTAATTATCTCAATAGAGACGAAGTTCGAATATTTACTGTAGGAAAACCGGGAAATATTTCACAATCACATCAATACATTTATGTACTATTGTTTTATCGTATTTCGTACAGTTTCCATGAAAATGCGTATTTTATATAGCAACATGTCATGACTTATATGTTTATGTATCCAAACACAATATATTAGTTGGATAATAGTAATAATGATGAACACTTCCTTGCACCCTGCGCATGTGGCGAGTTTATTTCAGTATAACAATTTACTCCAACTAACCAGTATCCCCATATCAACCCGCAATTGGACAGCGTGATATGGAACCACTAATGTTGGTCGTCCAAATACCCCCCAAATGATGAATAAGACACAAAAAAGAAAAACCCCTTCCGGTCGCCAACCAGAAATCGATCACTGCAGCGACCGTCAAAGGAAGGCGACGATTCGGACACGGAAGAATAATAAAGGCTGCAAAGAAAAACCGACCATAGCAGGAAATAAGGAAAAAGAACAAGCTGATCAACCACAAAAACTGTTTCTGGCTACATTCAATTCCAGAACTCTAAGAACAGAAGATAGACTTCTTGAATTAGAAGAAGAACTCAGTAAGATAAAATGGAGTATTCTGGGATTATCAGAGGTTAAACGTAGAGGAGAAGAATACATTAAATTAAAATCAGGACATGCACTATACTACAGAGGCAAAACAGACGAAACAACTGGCGGAGTAGGATTCCTAATCAACAAGAATATTGAAAGAAGAGTAACTTGTGTTAAATCTATCTCAGACAGAGTTATATATTTGATAATCAAATTAAATACAAAATACTCTATCAAAATTATTCAAGTATATGCCCCAACCTCATCGTGTACAGAAGAAGAGATCGAAGAATTTTATGACGATATTGATAAGAGCTTAGCTATTAACAAAACGCATTTTTGCTGCTTAATTGGAGACTTTAACGCTAAACTGGGTACCAAGGAATCAACGTCAGAAGATAATATAGGACAATATGGACTGGGAATAAGAAATGAAAGAGGAAAACTACTCATGGACTTCCTAAAGGAAAACAACCTTTTTGCTATGAACACCTTTTTTAGAAAAAAGGCACAAAATAAATGGACATGGAGGAGCCCAGATAACAGAACTAAAAATGAAATTGACTACATCCACTGTACACATAAATATATAGTGAAAGATGTTACAGTTTTAAATAAATTTGCGGTAGATAGTGATCACAGATTGGTTAGAGCTACTATAACTGTAAACACCAAACTGGAGAGGCTAAAACTCATTAAAAAACCCAAAACAAACATATCACAAATTCTTCTAAATAAAATTCCAGAATACCAATCAACAATATCATCGGAACTCACGAAAAAACCATTACCAAACACTTGTACCTCTGCAGAGATAAATCAGTTTATTCATGATACAGTCAATAATGCCTTAAAGCAAATTATCCCCTCTAACAGAACTAAACAAGATAAACTTACTACTAACACTAAAGACCTAATGAATAAGAGAAATCGAATGAGAGAGAAGAAAGAATGGAACACACCAGAGTACAAGGCACTAAACAAACAGGTTCGCAAAGCTATCAGGAAAGACAATGCAAGGTACAAAGAAACAATAGTCAACCAAATTATCTCCGAAAACGGAGGAACAAAAATTTTGCAAAAGAAATTATCAAATGGCAAAAAACAAATCTTAACTTTGTACAAAGAAGATGGCACCGAGAGCAATAACAAAGACGAAATATTAGATATAGCAAAAAAATTCTATGAATCATTGTACAGCTCACGAGTAAAACCTACACATGATAAAACCATAGAAAATAATCGCAGAATAATTAATGTCGGCTCAGAGGACATTCCTGACATATCTATGGAAGAAATGAAGCATGCTATTAAACAGATGAAAAACTCAAAAGCCCCTGGTCCTGATAATATTATAATAGAGACCATTAAGTATGGAGGAGATGCACTTCAGAGAGTGGTACTGCAACTTCTAAATAGATGTCTGGAAGAATGTAATATACCAGAGGAATGGAACAATGCGAATATTACATTATTACATAAAAAAGGAAATCAAAAACGCCTCGAGAACTATAGACCCATCAGCTTATTATCACACCTATATAAACTATTTACAAAAATCCTCACCAGCAGACTTTCAAACAAACTAGATTCATACCAACCAGTAGAACAGGCAGGATTCAGAAAAGGCTTCGGAACAAATGACCATCTACAAACTCTAAAGAATGTAATCCAGAAATATAATGAGTATAATATCCCCATAGCATTGGCATTTATAGATTTTGAAAAAGCCTTTGACTCAGTCGAGACATGGGCGGTGATGAAGGGTCTAGATAATTGCAGAATTGACTATAGATATTCCCAAATTTTGAATAATATTTATGAGAAGGCCACATCCAATATACAACTTCATGAACCATCCAAGAAATTTTACATTAGAAGAGGTGTCCGACAGGGTGACACTATTTCTCCCAAACTATTTACATTGGCCCTCGAAGATGTCTTCAAAACTCTGGATTGGTCTAAGAAAGGTATAAATATAAACGGCGAGTATCTCAGCAATCTACGGTTCGCAGATGATATTGTCATATTTGCCAAGGATGAGGAGGAATTGAAAACTATGCTGACAGAAATAAATTCAGCCTGTGTGAACATTGGATTGAAGATGAACATCTCCAAGACCAAAATGATGAGTAACGCAGAAGAGTCCTTCCCCATCATAATAGATGGAGTGCAAATTGAAAGAGTAGACAGATACATATATCTAGGCCATACCGTGATGCTTGCCAAAGAAAATCAAGAGGCAGAAATAGAGAGAAGACGTGGCCTTGCCTGGGCAGCTTTTGGAAAATTATCATACATTCTGAAATCCCGTAAATACTCCCATTATTTGAAAAAGAAGCTATTTGATGCATGTATTCTCCCAGTGCTTACTTATGGAATGGAAACATCGGTCCTAACAAAAAGAATAATGCACAAGCTGTTAGTGACACAGAGAGCTATGGAGAGAAAGTTGCTGGATATTTCAATAAGGGACAGAATTCAGAATGTCATGATAAGACAAAGAACCAAAGTAGCCGATGTAGCCGAAAGGGTCGCTGGCCTTAAGTGGAGCTGGGCTGGGCATATTGCCAGATGCCAGGATTCACGATGGACCAAAAAGATCTTAGAATGGCGACCGAGAACAAGCCGAAGAGGTGTTGGCAGACCCCAGGCAAGGTGGTCTGATGACATCAAGAAATGTGCCGGAGGGAGATGGATGCAGTGTGCCCAAGACAGGGAGTTGTGGAGGATCAAAGGGGAGGCCTATGTCCAAGAATGGATGAAAACTGGCTGAAGAAGAAGAAGAAGAAGAAGAAGAAGAAGAAGAAACCAGTATTTCCCGCCCAGAGAAGCAAGAGATATTTGCGTTAGAAATACATTTAAATAAATGTTTCCTCTGCTGGGAATCGAACCCAGGACGCCCACACAGAATACGAACGGCTTACCAACTGTGCCACAGCGGTTGCATAAACTGTATTATTAAATTAATTATATCGTAGATAAAATGAAACATAAAAATGTTCCAAAAAATCTAGAAAAATGTGAAAACGAAAAAAAAAAATGTTCGGTAAAAGATGTTCGTTGTTATAATTACAAATTATAATTTATAAAATCCTCACCGTTAATGTGCGTATGCTGTCGTTTTTTATTTAATTTGAAAATGGAAACACTTTATTGGCCTGCGGAGTCAGATACACTTACTGGGAGTCGGGATTCGCTCGCTGGGAGTCGACATTCGCCGCTTATACAGCCTTTCTGGGAGCAATTAATCATCATTTACGAGACATAATGCTTTATTACAACGCGAATTCATTAACGTGCTAATTTTCTACATGGTTGGGCATGTTTTTCGTGAGCTTTCGAAGAAAATTGCCGGAAAGCTCACACGCACACTGCGGATGTCCGCTACGCGTCACCGTCTTCCGGTGCAAATATCTTGGCGATTGTCTTCGCGGCTCGGATCCGTGTCACGAATGAATCGTTGTTGAGCATTAAATAATGAAATTTTTAAGGGTTTTAAGGGAATGAAATTATGTAAGGGTGATATTTAAAATTTTAATGATAGGTACTCATGTATTTCACGTGGCTGTGTCATGTCATGTTAAAGGATCCCTGATAATATTTTAACAAGGTACACACGTAAATTTTGCTTAATTTTATGCGAGACATTAATCCCTTAGCGAAAATTGTATCAGTGTTCGCTGTTGTGTCAAAATATCAATTATAATCTCTACTTCATCTACATTTTTGGACACAGAATGGCAGCTGCATTTTACCTCTACAGACGTGGATTGCCATCTGTTCTTCCATCTCTTCGGAGGACACCCTGGACGTCAGCTTTCCCAGAGTATAAGGTCCCTTATCCTTTTTACGGTTCTCGAATCTGCCGTTCCAGACACGTGTTGTGTTGTCTTCAAGAGCATCCTTGTTTGTCGACCTTATCTAAGAATATAACTTCTTCGACTTCTAACATAAACGGGTGAGCTGTGGCCAACGCTATACTCGTCACAAACAAGTCACTACACAAATTAAACAAATTTCGTATGAAAAATTTTCAGCATTGTCAGTAGATAAGTTTGTTCAATAATTTTTGATTTAAATATTTTTTTATGAAAACATGATAATTCTTCAATGCCATTTTATGAAAATGGTGTGCCTTTTTAGCAATTTGAACGTAAAATATCGAATTTTAAGTTTCCCGAGTTTGGGATCATTGAAATATTTGACAGTTGAAAGCATTGATCAAAATCTAATAGCATCTAAGCTAGTATCTGATATGCAAATTTGGCTTGAAGTACTCTCGCAACAATCCATGTCGGTGAATATTATTTTTACCGACGTTGAATATTATTTTTTGCACTATTGTGCTGAGACCACGACTCTATAGGCTTCTAGATCTACTCTTAGTGCCATGCATTCTTTGTCATTCTTACTAGCGTTCTGTGAAGGGACCTTTTTCAGTCCCCATATGCGGAGCGGATGGAGGCGGACGCAGCTATACAAATTTGAAAAATTCAAAGATAATCGAATCAGTACTTGAGTCTATAATCGATAAAGTAGAATAAATACGCCGTACATAGTACGTAGCATATTATATTAGTACACAGCACACACTCACACACAGATACATTGTGATGAAACTTTCAGAATACAATCTCAGCATAATACTAGACGATAATCTGCAATAAAAAATAACTCCCCACTATATCCCCTTGGGGTAGTTAGTAAATAAATATATATTTATTGATTTATTTATTAATTTATTATATATTATGTAATAGGGCATTTACAATAAAAGACAAGATAAATAATAACAAGGTAAGCACAACAAAAAACAATAAGTGCAAATGCATCAATATCACAAATAATTAAAGAGTAGCTAAAGAAAGGACAATATAAGACAACAAAATACAAAATTATAAAAGAAAATAGAGATAAATTATAAAAAAGAGCAAGCAAAAAATAAACTACAAACAAAAAGAAGAAGAAAAAAAATAATATGGTCATAAGTCAGCATGGCGGTTGACAATTATATAGCTTATCACAAAAAAGAGCTCTTGATATTCAAAATATTTATGGACTTACATAATTTTTTAATATCTAAGTCATAGTACATAATAATATTACCATTCTGCTGACTTGAATTTTTGGTTTGTATATTGAATGATAAAAGGGAATCTCAGCAAAAAGCCAAAACTGCCTTATAAATAATTATGTTCTTACTGTTTGGCTTGTCTAAGCTCACCAAGATAATATTTAATGATCAAACAAGCGATAAACAATAAATTATCGCACGCTATTTTTTTCCCAAGAGAACGACCGGCATTTGAGATCCGTTCTGCGCAGGTAGGTACGTCCATTTGAAAATATTCCGACCAATAACATCAGTACGTCCGAGTGTTTGAATTTTTCGTTGAGTGACCGTGATTTAAAAGTGAAAAATGATTAAAATATAAATATTATTAAAATGAAACACTGCGATTGGATTCCACAATATATTTTATACTTATGCCGATAGCTATTTCGCCTTTTTAGAGCATTATCAAGACTACAAGACGATATAGTCTTGATAATGCCCTAATAAGGCGAAATAGCTATCGGCCTAAGTATAAAATATATTGTAGAATCCAAACACAGTGTTTCATTTTAATAATATTCAGAATGGAATTCTACCAAATAAATAAGAACAAACTAAATAAAATATAAATGTTTAAAAAAGTTCTTTTGTCATTTATTACCCCATTTAATCGAATATTTTTTTAACAATTGCGTATTCGCAAACATTGGATTTTTTTCCTGTCGAGAGTCAAAATGATATTTTTTTGACAAATGTTTAGTATCTCATATAGGCTGGACACATTAAATGGTTGGAAAAATTGCCTTATTAAGATGCAAGAAGGTCAGTAACAACTAAATACTAGGAATAATAAAAGTCAATTATACATCCATATGTAGGTACATCCATAATTTTTTTTATATATCATCATCATCACTGGCACTACAGTTCGGACCATGGCCTCCTCCAGAAATCGTCTCCATCCCTCCCTATCGACCGCCAGTCTTCTCCAATTTTTCAGGTCCATTTCTCTTATGTCGCACAGCATGTCGTCCAGCTATCTCAACCTAGGTCTGCCTCTACTTCTTCTGTCTTCGGGACAGGTGTCTAATACCCTTTTACTTGAGGTATCTAATACCTTTTGACTTGAGATGTTTGAGTAGCCCGTAGTAACATCTATAAGCCACTGCAATCCTCGCTTTAATTTCCATGCTGATGTTATTGTCCGAGGTGAGCAATGATCCCAGGTAGTTGAAGAATACAACCGATTCTACCCAATGTTCACCTACCAATATCTCCTCATTTCCTCTCATTGGAATATTATTTTGAGGAGCTTTCTTTACTGACAATTTTTTATATATCAAAATAAAATGCAGGAATCGCATCGATCAAGATTTCAATAAGGATAACAAATTCACCCATCCAGATACTTGGTATAACTAAGGATCAGGCTCTGAGGAGGTCTCTATATTACCTATCAACCCTTATGATTCCTGATTACTAAAGTTTAAAAAATCTTTAACGATTCTACATGTATTCATTATCATCGCAAAATATTCATTATTATTAGAGACATTTTGGAGACTTGATATTAATATCTCTACAAATCCAGACTGAATACCACTTTTTTCACCGAGAATCGAACCCGGACCTGACTCAGGAGTCAGATATTTAACCAACTGAGGAACGAAGGCCGGAACGGATTGGTCGAGTGGGGGGAGGAGTTGGGATATACCTTAAAAATATATTTAAATACAAAATAATTTGCAAGTCCAACTCAGATGTGATTGGTACACCTGAGTATCTATTTATTGAAGCCTGTCTTCCTAGCTCAAAAATTTTACTAGGTGTTGTTTATTGCCCCCCACAAATAAACTATTTTAATGAAATTGAAACTACTCTCGAAAATCTATTGCCCTCATACGCACACCACATAATTCTCGGGGACCTCAATACATGCCTAGTGAAAAATGATTATAGATCCTCTCGGTTGCTAAATCTAACAATGTCTCTCAACCTTCATATCCTTCCCCTTCAACCAACTCATCATACAGCTTCGAGTAGTAGTTTGATTGACGTTATGATCACTTCCCTCCCAGAGAGAGTAAGTACACACGGTCAACATACAGCGGCGGGCTTCTCTTCTCACGACCTTGTCTATCTCTCCTACAAAATCAAAAATCCTAGACCTGTCCCCCCACTTCTTCGCCTCAGATCTTTTAAACGTACCAACTATTCCCAACTCCTAGATGATGCGAAAAATATCGATTGGACTGCATTGTTTTCTGCGGAGTCCATCGATGAAAAGGTCGCCCTATTTAACAATATAATATCTGCACTGTACGATATCCACGCTCCGTTTAAAACCATAAAAGTTAAACGACCCCCTTCACCTTGGTTGACGGACGAAATCCGTAAGTCAATGTCTAGGAGGGATAGAGCACTAACCTTGCATAAAAGATCTCCGTCAGTAGAGCATTGGGAGGCTTATAGAGTACTCCGCAATCGATCCAATCAATTATGTCGAAACGCTAAACGTGCCTACATTACTCAGCATCTGGCATCAAACAATAATCCTTCCCAAACATGGAAATTAATTAACAGTCTAGGAGTTGGGAAAACTAAACAAAGGAACTCACCTAACGTTGACCTAAACGACCTTAATAAAAAATTTGTTACACCTATTATTCTCGACCCTGCGGTCAAAGCTTTAACTCTGCAAGATATTGCATCGACTCCTCGTCCCCTGTTTCCCAAATTTGTTCTGTGTCCTACAAACGATCTTGAAATAAAACAAATTATCAGCAACATTAAAACAAAATGTATGGGCTCTGACAACTTGGGCATTGACATGATAAAGCGTATTCTAGGTGGGATTCTTGCTACTATCACTCATTTGATTAACTTTTCCCTTTCCAGCAGTACATTTCCCTCTGTATGGAAAATGGCCACAATAATACCTCTTCCGAAAGTAAGCACTCCTTCTTCGCTCAAGGATTATCGTCCGATTTCTATTCTACCAGTCCTCTCCAAAGTCATTGAGCGCGTTCGTATACAACCAACTTAACCGTTTTTTAGTAGTTAATAGACTACTTGACCCTTTACAGTCGGGTTTCCGCCCGGGCCACAGTACCACTACAGCCCTAGTCAAAATCACTGATGAGATTAGGAACGCTATGAATGAAAGAAACCTCACTATCCTTACTTTACTCGATTTCAGTAGCGCATTCAACTCGGTTGATTTTGACGTTCTCCTAGCAAGATTGTCCTCCATCAATATTTCACAGCAATCGCTCAAATGGTTTGAATGCTACTTGCGCGGACGCTCCCAACAGATCAAGACTACCAACGACTCATCAAACTGGACGGACCTTATAGCTGGTGTCCCGCAAGGAGGCATTCTTTCGCCTTTACTTTTTTCCATTTTCATAAACCCTCTCGCACAATCTATCAGATGTAAATATCACATATTCGCAGACGATCTCCAATTATATTCCCATTTCAAGCCTGATAATTACCTTCTCGCTGTTGCGACATTGAATGCCGATTTAAATTATATTCTAAATTGGACAAAAAAACACGGTCTTCAAATTAACCCTTCTAAATCACATTCAATATTAATTGGAGGGCAACGTCTGTTTCTCAGAACCACACAGTTTTTCACCCATGCCTGAGGTGCTCCTTGACGACGTTATCATACCATTTTCTCCAGAGGTCAGAAACCTTGGTCTGATCATGAATTGTAATCTTTCATGGTCCGGTCATATAAAGGGAGTAAGCCAACGGATCTTTCGTACTTTTCATGGACTAAACCGACTTAAAAACTATTTACCAGTTAAGACTAAAATCACTCTAACTCAACAACTCATGCTACCATTACTTGACTACGCTGACGTTGCCTACCTGGATGCAACTGAAGAGCAAATTAACAAACTCGAACGGTTACAAAATGTCTGCATTCGATACGTGTTTGGACTCAGGAAGTTCGACCACGTGTCCGAGAGCAGGCAACGACTGAACTGGTTAAAGATCCGTCAACGAAGAGATTCACATGTTCTTTCCCTACTCTACCAAATCCTTAATAACCCTCTTACACCCACGTACCTCAAAGAGATATTCGCCCACTTATCCTCACATGGCCTTAACTTACGGTCCCAACATAATAGCACACTTACAATACCAATACACCACACCTCTACTTATACTTACTCGTTCACAGTTCATGCAGCTCGGATGTGGAATATATTGCCGGAGAGTATCAGAGATGCCACTAATTTAATAGCATTCAAAAAGCGTCTGAAGTCACACTTTCTATCCACATAAACACAAATTCACGTCTTTTTCCCTTTATCCCTCTTCCTTTCTCCTCTCCTATCCTCCATCCAATAAACATAGTGTATCTATCTGATGTATTTTTTATTATTCTTATTTTTGTTCTTATTTATACATATATATTTTTTGGTTTCTTATATTTGACTTTGTATTTTTAAGTTATGATTGATTTATTTAATTATTTTTTTTTTCTATTTCTCTATTTGTATTCTTCTATCCCTGTTACTGGCTGTATTTACCATGGTGGTTGACTGGTAGAGATTGCCTGCGGGCAATAAGTCCGCCACGTTGTGTAAAACAATAAAAGTATTTTATTATTATTATTATTATTATTATTAAGGCCGACAAAAGTTATAGCAAACTTTTCGTATAAAATATTTTACTCAGTTTCGGTTAATGCGTTTTTTCTCTAGAAATTTTATTACTCACAAGTTTTATGATATGTACATAGGTAGGTAGTTTTTTTTCCAGCTAAGTGCTTTTATGTAGTGAAAAATTATTACAGCAGTAATTAGTTTTTCTCGTTTAGAAGTAAAAAGTAGGCCATGTTTCTTTTATGTCGTTGTATTAATGAAAAATACCATTTTAATAAAAATACATTGAGCATTTTACTTAAATCTCTATATTAAATCAATTTCTTTTTCATAAATAGCAGTTTATTTGAATAAACGCAAAATTACTAATAAAGTGACATTTCAGGCATCTCGACGAATTATATTTTAAACATTAACATTAAAACTTGACAAGTAAGCCTACTTGTGGTAATTACCATTATTTTTGTATCTTACCAATCAGTACTGTATGGTCTAACATACGTAAATTTAGAGGCACTTATAAAAGCAGAAAAACAAACCATATCGCTGAACTCCCTTTCTCCGCCTTCATCAACAAGTTGGCTCCCCCCTATGTCCCGAACTTAAAGGAGATTTGGTCTCTAGATAGCTCAAATGTGCAAAGGTATACAATAGACCTGAATATCTCTACCCCTGCAAAAAAATTGGATGACCACTCTTTCTTGGTCTCGCAGTTCTCTTTGGAGGAGATCAGCTCTGTCCTGAGATCTGTTAGGGACTCGGCTCCTGGACCCGATGAAATTCCATACAGTCTTCTATACAAGAGTGGTAGCTCAACAATTTCCTACCTTCTAAAGGTAATGAACATTTGCTTTGACAACTGCATAGTGCCAAATACATGGAAAAGTCAGGTGATCATTCCTATTCCTAAAAACCAAAGCAATAGCCCAGAAGATATCTCTTTCAGGCCGATCGCTCTGTCAAGCGTCCTACTCAAAGTGCTAGAACACATGATAAAAAGACGACTAGATTGGTTTGCAGAGAAAAGTCAGAGTTTTTCTCCTCTAATGTTCGGGTTTAGGAAAGGGAAATCTACGATGGAAAGCGTCGCTCAACTCGTTACTGACGTTCTGACGGCCTTCTCTGAATCTAAACATGTCGTGGGGGTTAGCTTGGATATTTCTGGTGCTTATGATAACGTTTTGCTTCCAGTATTGGGCGACAAACTCAGAAAATTCGGCATACCAAACAAAATTGTGTCCTTTTTACATTGTATACTAAGCGAAAGGAAGATCCTGGTGGAAGGCCCCGGTGGTACTACTCACAATAGACTCGTCTATAAGGGACTACCGCAGGGGTCTGTCATAAGCCCTATATTGTTCAATATATACATCCACGACGTATTTGAGGACCTATCCGCGGATTTCAAACTGCTTAATTATGCTGATGATTTTTTTATATACTGTGTAGGTAATGACATTAATAAAACATAATATACAATGAACTCTAACTTAAGGATACTCTCCAACAAACTTAATTGTTTAGGACTCACATTTAACCCTTCCAAATGTAAAAAAATAATATTTTCTAAAGCAAGAAAACCCAAGCCATGCAATATATTTATTAACGATAGTTCACTACCTCAGACACAAGAGTTAAAATTTTTGGGTATTATTCTGGACACTAAACTGACGTGGAATGCTGCCACCTCCTACATTTCCAACAGATGCCAAGGAGGACTCAATGCGATGAGAGCAGTTTCAAGAGTCTGGTGGGGATCTCACCCTAGGATCCTAAAGCTAATGTATAACTCTCTCATACGATCACAACTAGACTATTGCTGTTTTCTAATGTCACCCTTATCTAAATGTAATAGCAAAAAATTGGATAGAGTCCAATATGAGGCCCTCCGAATTGTTCTAGGAGCTATGAAATCTTCGCCAGTTGAAGCATTACAGGTTGAAGCAGTAGAACCACCGTTGGACCTTAGAAGGCAATACTTAGCGGATAAATTTTTCACAAGGAGCTGCATTTTGAGTGATAATCCTATAATCAACAAAATACGCGACCTCTACGATATAGTCAAAAAGAATCGTAGATTTTGGGGAAAAAAACCAACACCAAATTTAGTATCCAGCTACGGATTTTTGAACTCATACGTCAAAGAAATCAAAAGATATGAAACATTACCTATCTACACGGTTACCTACCCTTCACTCACTTATCGTCCCCAGGTTGTAAAATTCTTTTCTTCAAAACATGTATCCAATGCATCCATAAAGTTTGATAAAATAATGAATAAAGAGTGGAAGGAATACATTCGCGTTTTTACTGATGGATCCAAGGAAAAAACTGCAATCTCTACGGGAGCAGCAGTATTCAATGAATATGATGGACACAAAAAACGTATTTCTCTACCGAAGGAACTCTCAATATTTTCTGCCGAATGCGTTGCGATCCTGGAAGCTTTAAATATCATCTCTCAGAACAATTTTGAAAGCACGATTATATTGAGCGACTCTCTCAGCGCGATACAAAAAATAAATAATTCATCTTTCAACTACCCTTTAGATTGTACCGTTTTACAAATAAAGCAACTCTTGCACAGCCTTCATGAGCGGGGTTGTAATGCTGTCCTGGGATGGATCCCAGGTCATGCTGGTATAAGGGGAAATGAAACTGCAGACTGCCTAGCCAAAGAAGCTTCAGAATTACCTAACTCTCCTTCCCATCAAAAGGTGCCTTTCTCGGATGTATTTTTCACCTGTAGAGAACATTTACTAGAAAGCTGGCAGACAAGATGGAATGCGTCGCCCTCGAGATATAGAGCTATACAACCCACAATAAACCGTATTCCGTGGTTTAATCAAATAACTCTGTCCAGACAAAGTACATCAGTCATATGTCGGATTAAATTTGGGCATGTGTGCACCAAACAGTTTCTGTTTAAAATTGGGGTGATTACAACGGATATATGCGACTGTGGAGAGGAAGAGGAATCTGTCAACCACATATTCTTTTCTTGTAAGGATAGGGGAAAATATCCGGGTTTTATTCCAGACTTGACAAAACTCAAGGTACCATTTCCAACATCCATGAATGTAATACTCTCGGAATTTAATCCCAGTATATACAACGTGATTTCAAAATTCATTATCAAAAATAATATAAAAATCTAGATAGGCGCAGGTAGAGGGATGTGTCTCTCTGTCTCGTTTCATCTTCCTAATATTCATTTTTATTTTTATTTAAATTTTTTTTTTTTAGTTAATAGTATTTCTATTCATTTGCAGATCGAGAACGAATACCGAAATTGGTATAATTTTTTTTTTTTTTTTTTTTCTTTTTTTTCGTTCTTACTATTATTTGAAAAAATATATATATATAATTTGATTTTTGTGTGTTCTTTTGTTTGTCCAATAAGGGACTTTTGTTTTAACAAATCTTATTTTATTTTAGAATAAGTAACATTGTTCGGTTTACATATCATTTATTTAATTCATTGCTTAAATTTTATTTTCACTCTCCGCCACTGATATCCTAATAATGTTGTGTTATTGTTACAAATCTGCTTGTGTGTGTGTGTGCCACCGCACGACGTGGCTCATCAACTGTTTATACTACAATAATATACTTGTAAATGGCAGGAAACTATACATATAAATAATAGTTCTGCCAAAAAAATTAAAAAAAAAAAAAACTTTGTTTTGTTATGATGTGTATGTGATTAACCCATACGATAAATATTAAATCAGGCATCTCTTGTTATTATATTTTACTCACTTCTACTATAGAATAGTTACGACACGGAAATCTTCTACACGTCATTTTGGAAGGAATTTTTATATATTTATTACGAAAAACATATTTTACATAAAAAAATACATAACCAAAAGCAAATTAATACACTTTTTAATATGAATTTCTTCAAATCGAGATAAACTCGTGTTTTGAATGGAGTTGCAACTATTCACATAATATATAGAACAAAAAACAAAGTATCAAAATAATCATCGGCATTGGTAACAAAAAACCTTACAAAAAAAACAATATTTAAATAACAATTATGAATAATTAAATAAGCATATAATATCTACATATATAACAACAATGAACAGTAAAACCAGTTTTTATACACAAACCCTCTTATTATCTACATTAAATTTCTTTAGATCGATAATATCCGTATGTCTCTGCTCAGGCAACAGTTCGTTAAACCACTTTGTGCCAAGATACGTATATTGGTTTTGTGCGTAGGTCGTTCTATTTATTAATTTATTTAAGATTTGGTTAATACGCAATACACATTTACATAATATCAAAACAAAGAAACCGTGCAACACAAAAATCCCAGAAGGCACAGCCTGTCTGTGAGTATACCAATTAAAATAAAGACAATTTTTTTTGTTAATAACATAAGTTAACGATATAAAATGAAAATATAGCAAAGTGGAAGGCATATTATACCTAAGTAAAAAAAATATAACGAGTATAAAGAAAATAACTTATTGATATAAAAACATAAATCAATAAGTAGGTATATTCAAAACAGCAGACCGACATGGTTGAGGGAGTTCTGAAATTCTAAAATCGAGACCATGAGATATGAAAAAGGGAATTGGCCGGTCTCAAAAAAGGCCGATGATATTGTCTCCGTTGCTGGAAATTGATATATCCAAAAAAAAAACTATGAAGAGGCCTACATCCAGCAGTGGATTAATGGTTGAAGGAAGAAGAAGACGTATGTAGGTTGAAGGATCGACTGGCAAAAGGCGTCTTTACCGGGAGTATCTGGAACAGTGATGTAACATGTCATGACATGATTTGTATCTCTTTTAAAGAGCTGATCAGAATTGATGTAGACCGAGCGGAATGGAAGCAGGTATGTATCATCTTGCTGCCTACCAATATCCAAGACCGATGAACAAGAAAAAAGTAAATTTATTCCATTCAAAAGGCTGGAATCCGTTGAAATTCTCTGGAAATAATACATTCATGCATACCTCCGAAATTAAGATCTTAAATTTATTTCACATGTTGGTGTTTTAGCAGATATAGATATTCTTAGATATTTACGCTATACATTATCTATAAAGTAATCAAAATATTCCTTGCTGAGTGTAAGGTTAAGGCGCGAATTCACCAAGTGTCGAACAATGTGAAATTTCCTCACATTTACAATGAAAATGATTGAAGATGTCTTGTGCAAAAACCTTTTTCATTCATTCATACCTTCACGGCATTTCTCACAGTGTATAGTAACCGGCGAAAGTTGCGCGTGTTTGCATAACCTCATAAAAATAAGCACGGTGCATGTGTATTATCACACACCAGTCTCATCTTTTTAAAAACTTATATTAACTATCGGCATATAGGTACCGATGTGTAATAAAATCAATAAAAATATTTACAGTTTTTGAGATTCTTGTCACATTTATATTATGAGCAGTGATAAGGTATAATGAAATTAATCAATAAAATAGATACAACATTTTTTTCCTACTAAGATAAAATAAATAATTCAAGTTAAATGTGATAATTGTTAAAAAACGAATAAACTGAAATTAGATTTAGTAGGGCAACATAATGCATCAATTCCAAAAAATATTTCAAACTGATTATACAGTTAGAAATATTTTTGTTTTTGGTGCTTTCTTCAATTCGAGTATTCAGTTGTTTACCATCCTAAACTATTGCTTCAAAACCTGTTTTATCAAATTAGTCAGTCATGGTATGTTGGAAGAAATTTGCGAAAATTATAATAAATGATTAATTAATTTAGATAAGTATAATTGAAAATCTACCAAATTCAAACAAATTAATACCATTGTTTGTGCATGAATTATTTATTCTGGAAAACAATACATATATAAATTTTAATTCTTTGAATTATTCTCCTTTCTCTCATCAACCTCCTTTTCCCATTTTCTTCTGTTCTTCCTATTCTAACATCTATTACTATGTTTTCTTTTTTATAGCCTGTGTTAGTTGCTTAAATTCCTATTTTTTGTGTAAACCTGTTATTGATATTTTTATATCATCATCTCTGTATTTTTTTTTATTTTTACTGTAAAAATATTTACCTAGGCTTTCTAAAAATAAAGAAGTTTTATAAACATTCCAAAAGTATCGCAAATATTTGCAATTAAACGAATCATTTGAATAAAACCCGGCATCAAAATATAATTGGCGGTCTCATAACACATCACGACGGTCTCGGCGGTCTCAACTCAAAACGTCATAAAAGACAAATGTGACGAACCTGCTTGTTACAACGCTCGCGAACAATTTCGCATCGAGTTCACGGTGATGCTGCGCCTTGAGATCCAAGATTCCAAGGTACACTGGGAATCTGAAAACCAACCTTTGTTATATTATTCCATGAAGCTAATGAAAGTATTATGAATTCATGGAAGATTCATTCCCCTCTCTTTTGCCGGCAACGACGGCTGCCGATGATGAAATTCGAAAACAAATTGACGCCAAATTGAAACATTAATAAAGCAGAATCCTGATAAAGAATTAATCTAATTATTTTTATTAATGCAAATTTTTGATCATTGCCAATCTCGTGACGAATCAGAGCGACATTGTTTTCCTTGGAAATTTTATTTTGATGGGGCGTCAGATTTGTACGAAAAATTGACATAATTTATTGATTAATTGATTTTCTCCAAAAACTTACTCCCTCATATATATTAAAAAAAAGTACCTGCATATTAAAACTCTTTAATTAAATAACATACGAATCAATCTCATTGTTAACTCACGTTGATTATTGGAGTAATAAATCAACGTTATTATTCACGGTGTTTTTTTCTACATTAAGTACTATGGAGTCGTGGCAAGTTATGATTTCACACTTCTATGGAATCGTGGCGAGTTATGATTTCACACCACTATGGAGTAGTGGCAAGTTATGATTTCACACTACTATGGAGTCATGGCGAGTTATGATTTCACACTACTATGGAGTAGTGGCGAGTTATGATTTCACAATTTTTAAACATTTTATTCATCAAATTATCAACGAGTATGATAGCTTTGTATCAATTTATTTTATTTATATATTTTTTAATCTTCATTCATAATAGATAACTGCTGCCCAACTAGGTATACCTATGTTAGGGCTAGCAGTGTACATATTATTATAATATTTCACTGGAGACATATAGGTTGTACCTATTTGCATTTTTAAAAAGTATCTAAACAATATAAATTTAACTATTGTACACAGATTAAAAAATGGAATTGGAGTCATCATGATATGTATATACATATTGTTTATGTAGGTATATTGTCATTTTATTTTTTAATTGCACAAATTATCTGAAATAATGTCTCTCGGGAATACTGAACTGACAGAGCATAGATGTGATACGTCAGTCATATCTTTATTCAGTCGAGTCTTAGATCAAATCAAAAAAGAACAAAAATAACAATTATATAAATAAATAATGACTTTTTACACTACGGTGTCGAATTCATACATTTTAGTTCTCCCGTAGTTCATGATGTATTCGGAACATTTTCTTTTAGATGATTTCTGCAATATTATTTCTTTGAGTGATGTAGGTAACATGTTAAAAATTCTGGGGGCAATGAAAATAAAATGTATTTGACCAAAAGCAGTTCTCATATTAATAACCCATATAAGTTAATCAAATATTCAAGGAGATGGTCATGTTTAGAACTCTTATCTTATTTTTAGTGTGCTAAGCATAGACTTAGTATTCTGGATTCAATACTTTTAACTCTGGTTGATTTTTTAAGGAATTTCCTTATGTCTGTCATATTAGAGATCAATAACACTAACTGACAACAAAATGCAACAGAGTGTCGATGGTATGGATATGTACTGTGTACGAATACACTTCCACTGTCACTGTTTTGAATGTTTTAATTTGTTGTTATTTTATTGTTGTTGTCAAACAATATCCGTACAATATCATGTTCATTATAAACAAATAAATAAAAATAATTCAATACATGATATAATATTAGGTATCATGATATTATTCAAAACAAAATATTCATTTCATTATTTACTGAAATAATTTGCTTTGTATTATTTCATTGTAGATACTACTAATTGAAAATATTTACCTTTTGAAACAATTCAGCGAAATTTTTCCCAAGAATAATATAATTAATTGGATATCATCACACAAGTATTACTTTCACAGAATTCATAATGGTTATATGAGATAGAAAAATAAATACACTTGAAAAATGTTTTCAATAGTAACAACTGTATGATTTTATTAACCTTGTTGGGAAAAATAATAGATCATTATTTATTTTATATGCCTTTACACAATTTTAATACAAGATTTTTTAATACATTTCCTTATATCGCTGACAGCTCCTCTCAAATTGAATGAAAAAAGGTTATATTTATTTAAACCAGGGGGGGGGCAAGTCTGGTCCGACCAGCGAAATCAAAACCCCAGTGATTACCCATATCATGAATATAATTATTTCATGGAGTTCTATGACATATTAGAAATTACGTTTTCCATTGATGGACACATTGGTTGGGAAAATCCTCAACATACACCTTTCCGATCCAATCGTTGTTACCAGCTATGGTATCTTTTTACAGAAAAAAAATAATCAGCCTTTATACTAAGATTGATTATTAATTTTGTATGGACCACTATTGCGGGCTTTTCAATATAATAATCACCCTTTATACTAAGATATTTTTATCTCATATTTTTCATATTTTTTGAATGAAAACGTTTTTTTTCGATATTTTTTCAATATCTCAATAGAGATTAAGTTGGAATATTATAGAAGAACCAGAAAATCAACCGACCGACAGGTCTTACGACCTTTCATTGGCTGGTTTATGTGATCACTTTATGCGCTTGCGTTTTGTCAATTTTGCTTTTTATTTTTTTTTTTCAACTTTTATAAAATATCAGACATTATTTTTAACGAAAATCAATGTAGACATTTTTTTACGCTAGTGTTTATTTATCTTATGTTTTCTATTCAATATTTATGTAAGAAGGTACCCTGAGGTTATAAGCGAAAGCGTAAGAACATGTTACTTCCAGGCTTTGTTTACGAATCTCTTTGTTCGTCTTTTATTTAACAAAGTCCCAGTAACATATCGTTGTTTTTACAGTTTTCTTATTTCAAGTCTGAATTGATATATGTATCTAACGAAAATAATAAATTTATTATGTATTATTGTTACATTTTATAAATCATAATCACGACTGCCACGATACTATCGATACCGTTCTTCGACAAACATCGTTAAAATTCTTACCGACAATTTAGTGACTGGTGGTTGCGGTCGGGTCAGCGATTGAAAAAAAAAAACGAATGAAAACAACTCATTCAATAATTCGCTTATGTTCTTTTAATAATGTTAATTATGAAATATGAAATTATTTCTACATCGGATTTAGATATTTACTGAGTGAACGTTTCAGATTCTTTGAATATAAATTTATATTTTTAATTTATTTCGCTCTTATTGTAGGTACAAGGTATTCTAAAAATATATAACCCTTTATGACCGACGGTACATACGAGTACTACGTACTTCAAATTCATACTACATTATTTTCGCAACTAGTTGCATGTTACACATGAGATCCAACTATCGTTAGCGATAGTATGTATAGCTGTAGAATACATTTATACATACATACCATCACGACATGTCCCTCACGGGTTAGGCAGAGAGAACCGACAGCGCTTCCGAAACATGTCGCGAAGTGACTCAAAAAACAAGTGGTTTATAGCTAATTTATAATTCAAATATGGTTAATATTAACCACCACAAAATATCCGCCGAATCATTAAATGATATTAATTGTGTTCCTATTTGAAAATTTACTGCCCCACTTGACGAGTATTTTATAAGGTATTTTATTAGGTAGTTCTTCAGTTTAAGTTTAATTTAGTTTATGGAAACAAATAAATACATTAGAATTTAAATTTAAAAAATATAACAGTGATATCTTAGTTTTTGAACCCATAAAAGCGTAGTTAAAAAAATAAATGGATGGTTTAATTCAAATCAAACTTATAATTTTGTGCCAAATACTGACCAAACCACAATAAATATACAAACTAAACAAGAACACAACAATTAAGAGAGATAATTCGTACGCTGTAACATAAGCTTAGTTTACTCTCTTGGTAGTAATAAAATTAGAGTTCAGTTTTCTCGTAGCTCCTGCATCGTCCATACCAGGTACCTACATACTTTATGTGAAAACTTGTTCCATAAAACCATCGCAAGTAAAGCGAATAATCCAGTAACGATCCAATCTACAAAAGATAAACAGAGTAAATTGCAACGACTCACCTGAGCACATGCAATATTGAGAGCACGTACGCAAAATGAGGCTAATGAACTAATAAAGATACTTAAATATGTAGGGACTCGTAATCAGAATGACTTGTGGTATGACTATATTGAAAGAGATTTTTCATGTTTACACAGTCATAATGGCCTGATAATATTTTGAATGTTTCAATAAGATCTCCACGTTCTCTTCGGTTTTCCAGTTTTGACATATATATATATTAGGTACCTATATGTGTTCGGCAAATTATTTCAATCTAATATTTTATAGTATTTTAAGGCATAATTGGTGAACCTTGCGGAAGCGCATAAAGTGATAACGCTAACTTGTCGATGAAAGGTCGTAAGCCCTGTAGGTGCCTTGATTTCCCGGTCCTCTCTCAATATTCCAACTTCGTCTCTATTGAGATATTAAAAAAAATTGACATATATATATAAGTAGCTAAGTAGGTTTAGCTAAGACCAACCTATTTCCCATCTCAACCGCGCAAAAATCACTACTCCGGGTCATTTGTCGAAAACCTTTCAGATATCCATCAAATCAGCTTTTTTCGGAATTCAAGGTCCTTGATGTTAGACAACTCTATATTAGAACAATAGTCATTCAACTACATAAAAACCCAGCAATATATAAACCACAATACACCCTTACTTTTAATACAAGAAATAGACATTTGCTGCAACCGACTCATACACAGACTACTTTTGCCCAGAGACACTACACATTTTTAGCACCCAGAATAGGTATATAATATGGTTATGTCTGATATCTTGGACTTAGTACAGCCGAGTGGGCATAATTTTGGAAAGCTGGTTACTGATTGGTTGATTCGGAGAGGCAGGGAAGAGTCAGAGAGAGACTTGACGTTTGTCCTAAGATAATTTTAATATAATTTACAATCAAAATCTTTTTCATACACCCTTTTACACATATCCACACACGCAAACACACCCTCACATTAACAAAAACACAAAGACACCTAATAATTTTTTTCATGTACCTACAATTGTATTTTATATGTACTTTTTTATGTTTCTTTAATGACTTAAAATGTGTACTTTTGTACTTTATTATTTGTATTTTTTATATTTTTTTGTGCCTTAGATATTAAGAATTCACGTAGCTGAAATTTATGCTTACTTATTGCCTAGTATTACCTCAGAACAGGCTTTGCCTAGTGAGGTAATAAATTCCATTTATATATTTCATGAACAATGTTTTATATTTTACTTTATATTGTATTATGGAAATTAATAAATAAAAAAAATAAAAAAAAAATATTATTTAAAGTTTACCGTAAAATATAATTACATAACTTGTGTATAGGTAGGTACTCTATTTTCTATTGTATTTTCAACGTTTTGTATTACGAACAAATTCGAAAGCTGTCGAAAACAGCCATGTTTGTATTAAAACCGTGCAAAACCGTACACACTTAGTTCATTCTGTCAGTTTGACGTTTTGCACTAATTTGCACTCGCATACGACGAACGTACGCGATTGACTTATAGGTACCACATGACAATTAATGTTTTTTGAATATTTATAAATTGATTTTTACGGTGAAGTATTTTTAAATCAAAGATAACATATCAAAATAAATTTATTGTATCGCATTATTCTAATTGAAATACGTACCTACAACTTAACTATTTATTTATTTAATACAATACACGGCATAAGCCATTTAAAAAATGTTACATAGAATTACTTCTTCTTCTTCTTCTTCTGCTTTAGTTAGGACTGTATCCTGTTATTGTCGGAGCCTGCTCTTGTGAAGTGGACGTCCAGCTATCCTTCCATCTTTTGGGTGGTCTTCCAGGGGGTCTGCCATTTGTTATCTCCCCATCCGCTGCCATCCTCACAACTCGATCTGAACCCGCTCTCCCCACATGATCTCTCCAGAATCGTCTTCGTGTTCTTCCCCATCGCACAACATCTTCGACATCACAGATTCTTCTTATCTCCGAGTTCCTTACTCTGTCAAGAAGTGTTACGCCTGCGATGGGTCGTAGAGTCTTCATCTCAGGAGGTTTTTTGTTCTGGCGGTGTCAGCTCTTGTTTCTATGCCGTATGTCATGATCGGCCTTACACAGGTCTTATAGATTCTTACCTTACTCTCCTTCAGCATGTCTCTGTTTCTCAATACAGCATTTTTCAAGCATCCAGCCACGACGGCGGCCTTATTCGCTTGCTCTCTTACTTCATCAAAGAGGTTACTGCTGTTGGACACTTCGACACCCAAGTACTTACATTTTACATAGAATTACATTTTTTTTTAAATTAACAGCATTATATATAAAACGAAAATAAATCAGAATGAACAAGAAATTACATTTCAAATTAAACAATACTGGTCGAATATATAAAAAAATACAGAAACAAAAATAAATTGACAAAACTAATTTAAAAAAATGCATCAATTATTATAATAACATATTGTGTAATATTAATAGGATAATAATTACAAAAAAACAAAGATTAAAGAAAAGAAAGAAAACTGCAAAGTTAGCTATTGAATTTGAATTTTAGAAAGACCAATAAATATTTTTTTGAATACCGGCAGGCTATCCCCGAAAATATCTGCATCAACACACAGCTCATTTCCTAGCCTATGCAATCTCGGTATTGGAGAGTTAAATATATAGTTAGTGGAAGCGGCTCCCTCATGGAAAAGCACAGCTTAGTATTAAGTATATTTTATTTTATTTCATCTCAACAGCTATTTCATGAATTACTTTAAAAACATTACACATATCAAAGACAATTACAGAGATGTCTTAAATTATTTCAAAAAATAATGCTGAAAAAGTAAATTTAGTAGGTAGATATTCAATATACTTATCTCTCTTTCTCTTCTCCTTAGCGCATTTTGTCCCGTTTCTATCGGGGTACGCATTGACCATGATCCTGGGATTGGCAAGTCTGGTTATTACATTGAAGCGACGGCCATCTGACCTTCGTATCCCTTATATAGGAGAACCAGACAAATTGGATCATGGCTACACATAGCTAGTGATATAAATCCGCACATAGATTTTTTAAAAATCCAGAGGTGCGTGCCCCGCCTGGATTCGAACCGTCGACCTCACGCATGGGAAGCGACGACCTTACCGCTGGGCTATCACCGTTATATTCAATATTCAATATACTTATAAATTGTAATAATTGTGCCAATACAGTCGCCACAATATGGTTATAGGTACTTAGTATGGTTAGGTTTTATTTGTCCTATGGTCACTGTTCTTTTAAGGCACGGGTGGCCTATCTCCACACCGGCGCAGGCGGCCACTTATAAAAACATTGCAAGGAAAAAAAGTTACAACGGTATAATATGATAACAGATAAAACAGAACATTTTTTATTGTATTGTATTGTATATATTTTATTTAGATGTAATAAAATACGATTTCTTACATCTAGTATAAACGAAAATAAAAACAAACAATAAAAATAAACAAATCAACATCGGATGACTAAATGAACACACAAAAAAGACACGCATCTATCAATCACAATATGCCTAATAGATTGAACCCGATGGATAGTGGATAATATATTGTGTTGTCTGAATGTTGCGGCTGCGTCGGGGATGAACAGGACCAATGAGTCGCGAACTCCATCCTGCAAGTGGATCGCGAACTCCATCCTGCCTAATAGGACAATAGGTCGGTCGGTATGGGAATGAGGAAGTAAAATATGGAAGTATGTATGTGTGTATTTATATATTGATTTATTTTAATTACTTCTCTGGCAACTAACAGGTACTATGTCAAATATTAATTTAACACACACCCAATAACAAGTTGCCACATTTTTAGACTTACGATTTTAATCGTCTCACAGAGCGAGACTGAAAACACAATTAAAAACTGTGTGTCCTCCGGAAATCAAACCCGGAACCTTTGGATCAGCAGGCCGACACCTAACCAACTGAGCCATGAAGGCCGATGGTTTTGTGGGAGGTTGTATGTATGTATATGTGTCTATGTTTGAGAATGTGTATGTAGGTGTGTATGATAATAATAATGTATTGTTGTTACATACGTGTTGTTGAGGATAGCATTTAATTTTTGTTGGTAAATGTTGATAAAGATATAGGTAATATTTATATACCTATAAGATGCGCAGTCGATTATTATCCACTGAAATCGTATTTCTAGTACATTATCATTATATAATTTTAAATATCTCATCCTTTTAAATGACTTTATATGCAGATTAGGGCGCCAATAACGGGCGAGCATAAAAAGTAATGAAACCGTTATATCTGAATTTGTACCTAAATAGTTCGTATAATGGCGCCCCATAATGAAATATTAATTAATTTGTATGTTTATTTTATTCATGAGATACAATTATTATTATTGTTATCATAATATAACCGAGCGTAAACACTAATGAAACACCCTGTATCTCATGGTGTCCGATTATTCAAGGGCGCTAGGTATCCGGGAAAAATACGTGCTTGGAATTACCGATACTACTTGAGCATCTGATAGCTCAAGCCCCCACTCACATTTGAGTTGATATTATTGCTTTCGATCGATAATAATCATTAAAAATACTTGATTATTATGAACTGTTATATTAAACGATTAGGGGCAAGTTGTGTTCCTCTGGACACTTGTTCCTCTGGACAGTATATTTATTTCCATAATTGAACACTTTTATTTCAACATTTCAACACATTTTAATAAATATTTGCATTTCATGCATCACTAATTTGACATCTTGTATTTTCGTTCAAAGTGAATCGATGATTTATTTTTTTTACTCAAAAAGTAAATATTTTAATTTTTTATCGAGTTATTTTTTTATTATAAAGAATCATATTATACAAATATTTTCAATAATACATTGAAACATGCTCATTTGCCGTGTTATTGAAGTAATAATCTCTTTGATAACCTATCTTCAAAAATATTTACGACAAGATACGTTAAAAATGTATACCACATGTTCCTCTGGACACTGATTTGCATGTTCCTTTGGACACACCAGAGGAACATGCTATCGTATTTTCAGCACCATTGCCAGGTAGCAAAACTGAAAAAAACTAGGACTCACCTAGTTGATCATGATGTCCTCAAAGATGCTGTTAGTGATGTTTTGAGTTGTAAGATATCTAATTATTTTGAATTTGTAATATTATATCTTTTTTTTACTAAAATTTCTGGGTTATTTGTTACTTTTTTATAAATTTTCTATGATGTTTTTAAAATGCTTCAATTATGGATTTTCTGAGATATTTTTTTCAACCAAAAATTCAATGTTGATAAGCTTACACAGACAATATTGAAGTTTTTATAAAAACGTAATTTTTCTATGTATAGAAGAAGATTTATCAGAATAAAATATTAGAGAACAATAAAATGTTTATTTGAGCTTCATATGACCCAAATATTTTGATGTAATACTCTATTGATTTTAATTTAAAAAATAAAGTTCATCAAAAACTGGAAAATGTCCAGAGGAACACAACTTGCCCCTACGATAATTTTACTCACCTGCATAGGTACGTTGATAATATTATTTACCTTCGAATACAGTATTTATATATTCGTTTTTTTATCAACACGTTAAGGAAAATTAAAATCCTTAATATACATACTATATTTCTATATATATATTTGCTTAAAAATATAGTATAACTTCTTTGTTTTATATAATTTCGAAGTTCACACCTATCCGACGAGAAGTCGGCGGGACTTTAGACTAACCTGGCAGGTACACAAAATAATGTGTAGGTATTATAAAGGTTTTCAAATGTTTAATGATTTGCCAGAATGTGTGATGGAAGCATCTGGTCTTGCCGCTTTTCGTCGCCTAAGTGTTGAATATATGTATAAAGAAAAGTTCTTTTACGATATTGTAGGCTTCCTTTGTATTTTTGTGTAAATTTCCATATTTTATTCTTTTTTGGTGTTTTTATATATTTAATATCTACTGTGAAAATTTTTTATTTTTTAAAGTTATATGCTTATTGGATATACTAGATGTAAGAAAATGCATTTTTTTTACATCTAAATAAAACATAATAAAAGTAGTTAAAAACTATTCAGTTTAAATAAGCATAGAAAGGTGTTTGATTTGATATTTTTATTTAAAATAGTGAATTGCATTGTGGATTCTGCATATCTGTTGGAGAAAATTGCATTTCGTTGCCCTTTACGCAGTACTAGATCGAATGAATTATTTGCTATTCCTATTTGTAAAACTAATTATGCGCAGAACTCTTTTGTCAGACGTAGTTGTAAATTGTATAATTCTGTCATTAAGTCTGAAATCGATATTCTAAATGACGATTTTGCAGCTTTTAAAAGAAAACTTTATAATGTGTGAAAAGAATTCTTTTTAACTTATATGTGGGTACGTATTAACTGTTTTCTTTTTTTTCATTTCTTGACTGATTAATTGGTTATTTATTTTATTATTAATGTTTTTTATTAGGTTATGTTTTATTTCAATCTTGTTTATTCTTCCTCCTGCTACAACTAATGTTCTTTTTCTTCATAAAGTATTTTATTGTTAACCATTTATGGAAACTTTGCTGGTTTATTTGATTATTATTTTGTACCATTACAATTTATTAATAAAACTGTATGTTTCCTTGATAAATAAATAAAAATAATAAAAAAAATAAAAAAGTAGAATATTGTACATACATAAAGATATTATACATATAAGACATACATAAAAGTAGCCGTCCCCACTGAACGACGAACAAAATATTTAAAAAATCTCTGCACTTGGCACTACATATACCTATTTTTTTATATTCATATATTTTTTTTTCAAATTTACGTAAGGCAAATAAGTGTATGAGCAATGGAGAGGAGGATGTTCAGTATAGCTTTCGAGATAGGAAGCGAAACGAAAGGAATCAGATAAAGGACTAAGATTACAAATGTTAGTCCGTGACTTCCTTAAAGTGGAATTGACATGGAATTGGAAGCACGGATGTCGAAATGGGGGACCTATGAGAACTGGAAAAATAATGACTGATCCAAGAAAATAATAACTGATAATGACTGACTGATCCACTTCTTACTAATCCAAGGTTCGTAAAATCTTTGACGCTTAATCACAGTTGGGAAGGAATTGGAACAAGCAGAAAATTATCGAATTAAATGAGTTTCCTGAAATTTTAAAAAATTAACTCCAGATTCAAACGTCGCAACATAATCAGTATAATTATACAATTTACTTAAATTAACTCGAAACGGAGAGCTCAAAAAGTGTTGTATGAATGAAAAGTGAGAGCAAAATTTGACAGAATGAATATCATTTTTATAAATAATGTTATCAAAAGTTTCTAACCTAGAGCTGAATTTTTTTTTCTAATTAACGTTCCTACATTATATTACAAAAAAAAACAAATCACGGTCGGTATAATAATTTTTATCTCTAAAAAAACGAAAATACATACATTCATTTCCAAGAACAAATGTAAATATACAAGGAGAGTTTTCAAACTTATGTTGAAACTTCAAAAAATCCTATTCTGCGAGACTTCCCAATTCCAAAGGAGTCATTTGGAAACTTTTGTAACGATATAGTCATTTCTATTGAACCGAAAGAGGAACTGTAATTTTCCTCAAACCTGATTGAGCCATAAGGAATGTATGTCTGTATGTAGGTATATTTTTTTATATATACATGTACACCGCATACCGTCACGCTATCTTCCTATAATGGAAAATATCTTAAATTTCTCATCCTCAGCTCCATAGTCTATCGAAGAAGCGGTCTTTTTATCGAGCCACGTTGGCGAGGATCAAAGAGAAATATATTTTATTCCACTCCTTACTTCCACATTGTTAGACAAGAAAGGATTTATGTTTTATTGTATGGTGAAATGGCCTATATAACATTGAGGTTTGGGACGATCAACGGACGTAAGCTCGTTTAAATCAAATTCATTTTTTACGTTTGGGCAGAGAACGTTTTATTGCTCATTTTATATTTAATAAACTCGCTTGAATCATTAAAGAGACAAAACATTAGTCATTTCTTCTTTTTGGTTTTTTATGTGGACCTTTAGGTCTGATTTTAAGTAGTCTGCTGCTCCTGCGAAGTGGACTCCTAGCTATCTACCGCGGCGGTCTGCCGCGAGAGGGGGGTTCCGTGATATGACGAATTCTGGTGCTGTCCATTCCTTGGATTTGATCATACCAGTCCCTCCTCCGCTGTCTACTCTATCTGATGATATAATCAACCTCATAAATTATATTCTGGTGTTTTTTACTCAGGTTTTGCATGCATTCTCAATGTCTTCATTTCTGCCTTTGTTTACTTCTGTTCGTGTCTGTTCGTGCCTCGATCTGACTGTGTCTGTTCGTGCCTCTATATAATGTCATCACTGATCGTTCGCATGCCATGTTTATGTATAATCATTTTCCTTTTTCGACTATATCCTCAATTATTAATTGATTTATTTATATATTTATTTATTTATAAATTAATTAATTTATTTATTTATTCATCTATTATTTATTTATTAATTGATTAATTAATTAATTTATTTATTTGTTTATTTATTAATTAATTAATTTATTTATTTATTTATTTATTTACTAGCTTTTATGTCCCGCCGTTGGCCAAGAATGTAAAATTGTGAAAGAAAAAGCAATCGTTTTTATAATATTGTCACCCAATTATTTTGCAATATCAGACTATGAAAAGTGGTTTGAAATTTGATTGAGTTTAAGTATTGTAAAATGTTCAAGTGATGGCCACAACCCATTATTTTTTATATATTGCTATAAAGTGTGAATGAAGTATAATATTTATACAATTTCTGCTCGCATGGACTATGCGTAATGGTTTTAAATATGACTGTTTATCAACGTTGTAAAGAGATTGGTTTGGCCACAACCCCCATTTTTAAATATTATCATCGAAAACAAATTGTAATGTGTACATATTGAAAATTTAGTAATTTTGGATGTTGGGATGTGGTTAAAATTTGATTAAACAAACGTAGGTACTGAAAAGATCTAGTATTGGTCACATCCCATTCGTTTTTATATTTTTTCATCAAGTGTGCATTATATTTTTGCACAATTAGACTGAAAGTCTACATTAACGAAGAAGAAGAAGACTTAAACTATAGTAAATAGTTTTTAATTTGAATATAAACGTTGTGAAGAGTTCAGTAATGGCCACAACCCCCATTCTTTAAATATTAGGTGTTGAAAATTATTCAAATAGGATAGGATTAAACCATATAGGATGATATACCTATATGGTTTAAATTTGATTAAACAAAAGTATTGAAAATATTCTAGTGCAGGTTACATCGTCACATCCCACATACCATTCATTTTTACATAGGTATGTATTTTCATCAAGTGTGCATATCGTTGATAATATATCTGCACAATAGACTTTTAGACTTAAAACTATCCCAAAAGACTAAATAAAAAAGAGAAAAATAAGTATAAGACTATAAGAAATAGTTTGTATAAAAAACTATTCCAATGGTCTACATAAAATAAGTAAAAATACATATACCTAATAGAAGAATTAGACTATTGGAAATAGATTGTATAAAAGCTCACCCAAAGGTATACAAAAAAGAAGAATAATTAGACTATTGGAAATAGTTTGTATAAATACTGACCAAAAGTTCTACATAAAAGAAAATGAATAAGACTATTGGAAATAGTTTGTATTAAAACTCTCCCAAAAGTCTACGTACTTAAATGAAGAAGAATAATAATTAGACTAAAGGAAATAATTTTAATAAAAAAATGACCCAAATGTATACATAAAAGAAGAAGAAGATGAATTAGACAATAGGAAATAGTTTGTATAAAAACTGCCCTAGAGGTCTACATAAAATTAAGAAGAAAAAGAATTAGACTCCAGGACCCGCCGCTTCAGACCCTTCAGTACCTCCCGTCCCTTCAGGCCCTTCACTACCTCCCGTCCCTTTAATCCCTCATTACGTCCCTTCCCATCAGGCCATTCAGTACCTTCCGTCCCTTCAGGCAGTTTTATACCTCCCGTCCCTTCAGGCCCTTTAGTGCCTCCCTTCCCTTCATTACATCCCGTCCCATCAGTCGGTTAAGAAAAGTTTAAATCCAGAAACCATCCTGGAAGAACCGCGAAGAGATGAAAGAACCTTCTTTTCCCAGGATGCTCTACCTTAATAGGTAAAATGACTAAATACACGAAGAAGAAGAAAAAAGTTTAAACCCAGATACCTGCGAAGATATGGAAGGAAAATTGGACCTTCTTCTCCCAGGATATTCCACCTTCATAGGTTAAATGACCAAATGCACGATGAAGAAGAAAAAGAAGAAGAAAAAAGTTTATATCCAGAAACCGTCTTGGAAGACCTGCGAAGAGATGGAAGTACAGTTGGACCTTCTTCTCCCACGATTCTCCAACTTCATAGGTAAAATGACCAAAAATACACGATGAAGAAGAAGAAGAAGAAATAAGTTTAAATCCAGATAACTGCGAAGAGATGGAAGGAAAATTGGACCTTCATCTCCCAGGATAGTTCATCTTCATAGGTAAGATGACCAAGTACACGTTGAAGAAAAAGAAGAAAATAGTTTATATGCAGAACCCGTCCTGGAAGACCTATGAAGAGATGGAGGTACAGTCGGACCTTCTTTTCCCAGGATACTCCCCCTTCATAGGTAAAACGCCAAATACACGAAGAAGAAGAAGAATAAGAAAAAAGTTTAAATCCAAAAACCATCCTGGGCATACGCTCGACAATTCACCAAAGTTTCATTATAATCGAACAAACGGTTGATAAATAAATAAATAAAATAATTTTCCTATAGGAAATCAGTATAGGTATATTATTGTTGATTTGTAAGTAAATAGTAATAGGTAGGTACCTACCTACAACAACCTTCTAAATAAATTCGATTCCTAACAAATTTTATTTGAATATCACATTCTTTCTGTAGCCATGGAAACGATTCGAACACGTAAGTACCTAATATCGAATGGTTCGGAGACATTTTTTGAATATGTAGGTACCTTCATTGGTTTGTTCGATGCCATAAAAATGAAAATTGTCAGAAAAATCAAATATTATTTACAAATTATGCAATTTTATTATGCCTATATCTTTACTAATAAAAAACACATTTTTACAATATATGTCTTAAAACTTGCCGTAATGTCTTGTGTTTCATTTTATTATTTCATAATTACATTTATTTTAAAGGTTCATTATTTTCAAGAACATATTCATTCGGTGGGAAAATGAAATATTGTATGAAAAGATATTAAAATGGCGGCGTTTATGTACAAAAGGCTTACTTTAAAAATAAGTTAAACATTATAATTATACCAAATATTCACCATGTTTTTCACTTAAACGCTAAGTTATACTAAAATATATTAAAATATATTATACGCTAAATATATTTTTTTTGTGTAAATACGTACTTCTAACTTTTAAACTAACAGATATTTGCGTGCAAAATGTACACTTTTTTGACAGATATGACTTGGAAAATATTTTTTCACACCATCACGGCATATCCGGCATTGTCGGCATTCGTGGCTCAGTTGGTTAGATATCTGACTGCTGAGCCAAAGGTCCCGGGTTCGATTCCCGGTGGAGACACAGTTTTTAATTGTGTTTTCAGTCTGGATCTGTGAGACGATTAATATCGTAAGTCTCCAGAATGTGGCAACTTGTTATTGGGTGCGTATTAAATTAATATTTGACACAGTACCTGTTGGTTGCCCGAGAAAAAATATTAAATAAATAAATTAAATAAATATCCCACAATGTGGGGTAACCAGCGAAAGGTGTGCGGGTGTGCATTGCCTTATAAAAGGGAGCACAACACATATGTGTATACCCACACACCAGTCTCGTCTCACCTAAAAAGGCACTACCTTCAGAATGGGTGGTGAACCTCATTGCTGAACTATGTCAGGTGTTATTGTTGCCTGTTGTATTTTCGATTACCCGGCTCTAACGGGACACTCGAAAACAGTAATAGAAAAGAGTGGAAGCACTATTCTAAGCCGGTGCCTCACAGCATAACTTGGAAAATATTGTATGAAAAAAATTATTATTTAAATATTTTTAAAATTCAGCATTTTTATCGCATTATTTTTAGCGTGACACTGCATCAGGTATACTGGTACATGTTCGCACTTAAATTAGATTTTTAGATGCTCTTGGTTTTTCAGAAGGCGTGAGACAAACACACACACACACACACACACACATACACACACACACACACAGACACTAACATTTTGATTGCTTTATTACTTTAGATTTATTTATTTATTTATTTATTTATTTATTTATTTTTTTTTTTTTTATTTATTTTTTTTTCTTATCTAATTATTATTTATTGTTAAAAAATACTACCTACTGTGAAGTACTTATGTATATATTATATAAAATTCATATTTATAAATACTGGCCATCTTAAAACGGGAATTCCTAAATAGAACAAAGGAAATTACAATGTTTATTTATTTATTTTTTCTTATCAAATTATTTTTTATTGCTGTAAAAAAAATACTACCTACTGTGAAGTAGGTACTTATGTATTTATTATAAAAAAAAATCATGTTTATAAATACTGGCCATCTTAAATCAGGAATTCCTAAATATAACAAAGCAAATTACAATGTTTTATGAATTAAAAAAAAAATACTATGAGTTTTCGCAGGCGAACAGTCTAGATTCCACAAGATTCCCTATTGTAGAAGTGGAAATCGAATAGATGGAACGAAATATACTTGGCTACTACTATCAATACAAAACGAACGTGTTTATTACAGGGCTACCGTAATTTGTTATATCTCAGAAGGAACATCACAAGGAAAAATTTCGATCAATAGAGTTCTTCATAAATAGCTTTCTAATTAGAAATAATAACCATCGCATTGTGAAAAATGTTAATACTTACTACGTCAAAAGTGTACCTCAGACCAAGTTACATAATTCAACAAATATGTTTGGTTTTTGATTGTGTACATATCTTGGTAATATAGTGATGATTGTCAAGAGTGTCTCCACAGAAATCAAACGAAGAATAGTTACTGAAAACTTTGGATTGCAGAAACACATGAAATCTCGTCGCCTTAGAAAAAAAACAAGGTCCTGCTATATAAAACTATTTTTCTACTAGTATTATTTTCGAAAACTGTGCAAGAGGAATGTATCATCAGGGAGACGCTTAACGTTGAGATCGTCAAAATCACAGAATATTTTAATTCCGTAAGAGAATTGGATATAACCAATAAAGTGGATAACTTTGGTCATGGTTTTAGTGTTAAATGAAATATAAAATGGAATAAATTGCATTTTGAAGTTCGTGGAGAGCATTCTTGGGGCCTTCAGTAAATTGATTAAGAGGCTATAGTAGACAAGGTATATAGTATGTTTTTAAAATAATTTCCCTAATGCCCTCAAAAAGATACGTCTTTGAAATAAGAAACAGATTTTATAATATACATCTTCATTCTTGCATGAGTTCTTTGAATTTGAATTTGTTCAATAATTTTCTTGTAGGATTAGTTTTACTAAAACCCATTTTTATTTTTTTATTAAGTAGGTAGGTAACTAAAAAACTACAAGGCCTATGAAGTAGATACTTCAATCGAAAAAGAATATGAAAATCTACCGGATGAGCTTTTTATTTTTATAATATTTCAATAACTATTCTTGCTATTCAAAAATGAAAACTTCTAAATTTTACCTTTTTTGCACGATAAAATGTTCAATCTTCTTCTTCTTCTTCTTCAGCCTGTTTTCATCCATTCTTGGACATAGGCCTCCTCCTTGATCCTCCACAACTCCCTGTCTTGGGCACACTGCTTCCATCTCCCTCCGGCACATTTCTTGATGTCATCAGACCACCTTGCCTGGGGTCTGCCGACACCTCTTCGGCTTGTTCTCGGTCGCCATTCTAAGATCTTTTTGGTCCATCGTGAATCCTGGCATCTGGCAATATGCCCAGCCCAGCTCCACTTAAGACCAGCGACTCTTTCCGCTACATCGGCTACTTTGGTTCTTTGTCTTATCATAACATTCTGAATTCTGTCCCTTATTGAAATACTCAGCAACTTTCTCTCCATAGCTCTCTGTGTCACTAACAGCTTGTGCATTATTCTTTTTGCTAGGACCGATGTTTCCATTCCATAAGTAAGCACTGGGAGAATACATGCATCAAATAGCTTCTTTTTCAAATAATGGGAGTATTTACGGGATTTCAGAATGTATGATAATTTTCCAAAAGCTGCCCAGGCAAGGCCACGTCTTCTCTCTATTGTTCTATATCACATATAAAGTGATATACAATATTTTTTCGTGTTTCATACATTAGAAGGTAATTTAGTGTGCATTTTTGCGTACATTTGTATACCGGGGTATACAATTATATACTTTTCGTTGGGCCATCTTCACTCTCCGGTGTAAAACTTCTTCGCCCGTGTGTGGGTTGCGTCACAAAAGTAGGTTAAAGCCTTGGCACCAGCCCCGCCAGCCATTCCACCGCCTCTGGGGTCGCTCTGTGGATGTCCTGGAGGTCACCATTGAACTTTTTGAGTCGGCAGTCCTGCACTATAAGTATTATTGTTTACTCGGCTCCACACTCAAAATCAGGGTTATTCCTTTTCCCCCACCTCCAGAGTTAGTGGTTTGCAGCAACCCTTAAATTAATAACTATAGTGAGTCATTAAGTATCATAACTATAGTCAGGTCTATTCTCGCGTCCATATGATACAGGTATTGTACCTCATATAAGTCCTATCGCTGAAGAAGATCGCTAAAGACCGCGTAGAGTGGCGGAAGAGATGCATCGTTCTGCTACCAACCAGTTCCCAAGACTGAATCTAAAGAAGGAAGAAATAATCTTTCGAGCTGATACTTCCAACATCATATCGTTGCAGTAGGTAATCAAATCAAGGTGTAATTTATCTCTATACTTGTCAACATGCCAGGAGTTCAGGATCAATATGTTTATACGACATGTAGGATTTTATTCCATCTATTTGTTCCTCCATTTACAAATAGATCGATTGCAAAATTAATTTGTTTGATGTACAAAATCCCTATTCCTATGCACAGTTTGCCCGGCTTACATTTTCTGGTTTCGTGGAATTCGACTATGTTATTGGGGACTTATTTGGTTACGATCGAGTTCGGGTATCAAATTTTGTGGTCAGATTGGATTCGAACACTATTAAATTTTCTTGCACGGTGTTTATTACGTTTCTGTAATTCCTAGAAATGTGTTATTGAATCTCAAAACATAATTAAAGCGAGATTGATTGGTGAAAAGGTGGGAAATATGTTAGACTAGCGATCCCTGGTTGAAACCCTGCCTAAACCGATTAAAGGTGTTTTTGAATACATTTTTAATTAGGTACTATGCATTATTCACATTATTTGTTTTTTGCGTATTAGTGCATACATACATACCATCACGCCATGTCCCTTGCGGGGTAGGGAGAAAGAACCGAACGCCACATCTTTCTATCCTGGCACGCATCCCTCGCCTCATCCACATTCATGCATTGTCTCAAACATGTTCGTCTATTGCTCACACTTCTAACATTTCCGTCTTTCAAAATTTCGTTCACATGGTCGTGTCATCCCTTTCATGGGCGTCCCCGACCTCTCATTCCATTCCTTTCCCCTCTGTATATTTTCTTCGTCAGGCGCTCCCCATTCATTCTCCCCATGTGACCAAACCATCTCAATGTGTTCACATTCATTCTAGTAATGACATCTTTCTTCATCTTACATTCTTTCCTTATATCCTCGTTTCTTACCCGGTCGTACATCGTTCTATTACAAATCCTTCTTGATGATCTCATTTCAACTGCATTTATTCTACTTTCATGCGTCTTCTGCCATGTCCAGGTTTCACTTGCATACGTCAAGGTTGGCACTACGATGGCGTTATGAATGGCAACTTTGGCATCCTTTGTTATGTTGCGATCATTCATAATTGGTCTTAGTGCTCCATTCACTCTGTTTCCTGCCATAACTCTTCTTGCGATCTCTTTATCGAGTCTTCCGTTCCGTTGAAATATGCTTCCCAAGTATACATATTCATCGACTTGCTCAAGACATTCGTTCTCTATTCTTATTTTACACGTTGTTCTGCTTTCACTCTTTTCAAAGATCATTGTCTTTGATTTTCTGGCATTCATCCTAAGTCCATTCTCTATACATCCTTCATATACCATACTTACAAGATACTGTAACTCTTCCATACTTCCATACTGCGTATTAGTAAATATTGTATTTACATAGATACTTATACGCAATATACCTAGACGAGCACACATATCACCTTATCCGGAACGGGATTCTGAACAACATGTCTAACAGAAGGAACCTGCACTTTCTTTGTCAACTACATAGTGTAATAGGGAAATGTTCTCCTTCCTATCTGTTTGACAGACTACAGTGGTCACGTGACTTGCACGTCCACTCAACGCGACAGAGAGACCATTTTCTCGTTCTCCCCAGACATCGAACCTCCGCATTCGAGGGTAGTTTTAGATATGCTTCCTTAAAGTACTGGAATGAGTTGCCGCGGAACATACGTGCAATGACCTCTTTGCAGAGTTTTAAGAAACACTACAAGATATGGTTATTGAACCAACAAGGGTCCCAGCAGTAAAAAAAAAGAAGGAAGAAATACATTTTATTTTTAATTAACTTATTAAATTTTTATGTGGTCTGTTTTCAATTTTTTGTGTTGTCTCAAGGCTTTGCTGAAAACCAGCAGCACTCCAGGGATAGCTGGTAGTGCGCAGATGAGCAATAGCCTTTTTGTTGTCAATTGTGAGGCAGTGTCTCTTTCAATTTCCGGCCAGACAGAATGAATACATTATTTGGTCAGAGAAATTATTTTTACGTAACACCCATCATATTTAATGAACTTCCAATTTCAATTAAATCGGTAAAAACAATTATAATTTTCAGAAAACAGGTCAAATCTTATACTATCTCAAATTGTGTAAATATGCTTTATATATTCAACAGTGTTCATATTATCAAATTATTTACCCACTAATTTATTCAGAACGTATGGTCACACTAATACTTTGTATAAATACTTGTTAATGTGTTATATAGTGAGCCTAGAGTTGTGATGTATATAATTATTGTTGCAGTTATCGTGACAGGTACCCAACTGTAGTTAGCTACAGCTTAGTATATATTATAGCTCTGGATTCATTGTGTATGTTGTTTTTTTTGTATTTTATTAATTTATGTTTCATTTTCCTATGGTTTATTATTTTTATATAAACCATATATTTTATGGTTTATATTTTTTTATTTTTGCTATACTTTTATGTTATGTTAAATGTACTATTTTTTATTAATGTTATATTATAAGTACCTACTGTCTATACTATTTATGTAAAATTATCGACCTCAATACAGGCCAGCCCTAGTGAGGTCGATTATTGTATATTATCATTGTGATATGTAAATGTAAAGGTATATTAAATAAATAAATAAATAAATAGTGGTTCAAAATTGTATATATTTTTTGAGTTTTTATGTAACAATAATGGCAACAAATAAACGGTTTATTATTATTTTTTTTTTTGTGTGGTGGGTGTATGGATGTATGTAGATGTAATGTATCAATATACCATACCATACCATACCATCACGCCATTTCCCTATTTGGGGTAGGCAGAGAGAACCGAACGCCAGACTCCTCTCTCTTGACATACATTCCTCGCTTCATTCACGTCCATACATCGTCTCATACACGCTCTTCTATTATTCTTACTTCTATTATTCATGTATCAATATAATATTGCAAATCTCCAGCGTCGAAACAGGCGTAGTCCTAGTGAGGTTGGGATAGTTCATATTCATAAATAATGTTATAAATATAGAGATGGTTTAAATAAATAAAAACTCAGCGACCGATTTCGGAACCTCTCACCGGACTTAATTTGAGGCGGGTCTTGTGAAATGAAAAAATATTTAATAAAACTAAGGTTCGTCAATTTTATATTCATCTTATAGACAATCGTTTGTAACAAAAATACAAATACCTACTGAATTAACCGAACTTTAGTTTTCAGTAAAAAAAAAAGTGGTTCGGGAATATCCAATCTTACAGAGCTTTTGTTGAAAGTTTGCCAATAACTATCCCTTAATACTATTAGCAATGTCTTAACGTTAGCTATAATTAATTAATTGATCGTTTATATCGAACAAACTTTCTTTGGGAAGAGCTAATCGCAATTCGATAGCATTCTTAAAGTTTCCTACCCATAATACCTACCTTTTAACCCTCCATGGATAGGTTGTAAACATACTATACACAATGATGTATAAAATATTACACAACGCGTCTTGTCTTATGAGGAAGGCAAAGAAAAAGGTAACGGACATTTAATTTCTATTTATATTCTTTTTATTTTACATTTTATATGGCAATTAACCCGTCAGTGTACATTATGTGTACAATAAGATGTATGTATATAAATAGATTAGATAGTTTGTAGGTTTGTGAAATGTGACTCACTTCAAAGCACGAGAAAACTCTTTTTGATGTTGAGTCATAAAAAAAAAACAAAATTATAATGTATCTTTTTAAAAATTGTATATATTGTTGTATTGTGTATTTTTCTTTGTTATTTTTAATAAATAAAATAAATAAATAAGATAAATAAATAAATATTCGTATTCTTAATGCACCATATTTATTATTTTTATTAAAAGAAACACCAACAGAACATAGGAATTCACATAAAACATAATATAGACAGAATTAGCATAGTAGTTCCAATGCTCCAACAACAGGTGTTTACAACATATACTGAATATATAATATATCGTTTAATTGAGTATTAAATAAATATTACTAATACAAACATTTATAGAAAGTAAATCTCAATTGATTTAATTAGCCTTTAGAAAATGATTTAAATAGGTAACTATAATAACACACAGTGCAGTGCATTGGTAAAACAATATTCAGAGAAGCAATTATTAAGGGAAAACATCTCATAATGATTGTTGACTTATATTAGGCCAAATATTTTATTTTATTACTTCACGGGCAACTAACAGGTATTATGTCAAATATTAATATAACACGCTCTCAATAACAACTTGCCACATTCTGGAAACTTACGATATTAACCGTCTCACAGATCCAGACTGAAAACACAACTAAAAAACGTGTCTCCACCAGGAATCGAACCCGGGACCTTTAGATCAGCAGTCGGATACCTAATCAATACTACGAAGGTTGACAATACACCATATAACATCAAATTAATACAATATATGTAACCCAACTGATGATTATAAGGGATGATCTGGAATAACTCCATATTATGATAAAAGAACTCCACGATGCTTCCCTAATGGTCGGCCTGGAAATTAATATTAACAAAACAAAAATCATGAGTCCATCAAACAGCACTATCACTATTGATAATAAAATAATTGAAGCTGTTGAAGAATATATATACCTTGGACACAAGATAAAATTAGGAAAGGATAACCAGACAGCAGAAATACCCAGAAGGATCGGACTAGGTTGGGCAGCCTTTGGGAAACTTAAACATGTCCTAAAAAACAGAGATATTCCCACATGTCTGAAAAGAAAAGTGTTTGAAACATGTATCCTGCCTGTGCTAACGTATGGTCTGGAAACTATCACGCTAACTGCGAGGACCATACATACCTAAGCTAAAATGCACTCAGAGATCCATGGAAAGGCAAATGATAGGCGTAAGTCTAAGAGACAAAATTAGAAATGAAGAAATCAGACGCCAGACAAAAGTTGTTGATGTCATGGATCGAGTTGCAAAACTTAAATGGCAATGGGCAGGTCATGTTGCCAGACAGGGTACGGACAGATGGGCACCCAGAATTCTGAATTGGAGACCATGGGATATGAAAAGGGGAATAGGCCGGCCCCAGAAAAGGTGGGCCAATGATATTGTCCCTGTCGCTGGAAGTGGATGGGTTCGAAAAGCCCAGAAAAAAGACGAGTGGAAGATTTTAGAAGAGGCCTACATCCAGCAGTGGAGAGATGGCTGAGAAAGAAGAAGAAGAAGATATAACCCAACTTAAATATAACAATAGAATTAACAACCTCACTACGCGAACAAATATGTTCTGAGGTAATACTTACAAGAATTACGCAGTTTATTTTTGCTACATCAATTCTCAAAAAAACTTCAGGTAGTAAAAATATAAAAAGCACAAAAGTAAAAAAGACTTAACCCAATAAAATTCAAGTGTTAGGGTAAGGGCGTGATTGCACATGTAAAAATATGATGTGGGGATATATGTAATGAAGGATGTATGAGAGCGTAAGAAAATACCTTTTTCTGAATGGAAATATAATCTTAAAACAAAGGTTGATTATCTCTCAAATTCTTCTCTCCCTCTTCGAATCAACCAATCAGTAAGCAGATCCAAAATTATGTCCACTCGGCTGGACTAAGTATAAGATATCAGATACAACTCTTTTGTATATTTTGGGTGCTAAATATGTGTAGTGTCTCTGGGCTAAAGTAGTCAGTGTATGTGTCGGTTACAGCAAATTTTTTTTTTGTGAATTGAATGTCAGGGTGAATAAATGAATGAACGAATAAACGAATGAACGAATGAATTTATGAATTAACGAATGAATGAATACTATATTTCCAACAGTATAAATATTACAAAGAACAAAATACAATTTAGTTTATACCTAATTACAATTTTGCAATTATTATAATTTTGTTTTTTTTTCTACACATTTGGAAAACGTACTACCTCGATAGACATATGTAGTATGTATGTTCTAAGGCAGTACTAGTTTAGAATTGCTATGGCTACTCAGCGATCATATGATTTGTTTAATTTTATTTCTTACATATTCCATTCACTTCATCATATTCCATTAACATCAACAACCATATTGTGGTTACCAAGGGTTATATTGTGGTTTATATTCTGGTGGGTTTTTACATATGCAGTTGTATGATTATTTTTCCCATATAGAGTTGTCTTACATCCAGGACATTGAATTCAGAAAACAGCTGGCATGATGGATTTCTGTAAGATTTTTGACAAATGACCCGGAGTAGGGATTTTCGCACTGTAGAAATATAAAATGGAGGGAACGATCGTTCCTACAAATTAGTCTTTGTACAATAATAAATTCATTTCTGATTTGCAATCAGAAATAAACATCAAAATACGAAATCTCTCTGTGATAAATCCATCCAGCTATGAAATAATACAATCGCCACTTTAATATTTCAGCTGGATCGGCTGTGCGTATTTTTCTGATGTTGACCATTTGTCACAGTCGTACTATTTCTCCGTCCCTTCCTTCTTCTCTCTCCCCGGTTAGTCGTCGTGGTTTCTTACTCAGAAACCCTCATGGTCCATCGGTTTCCCGGCCCTTTTTCACCCTTCTTCGTAGTCCAATCACTCAACGTTGAGGTGGAGCAGCGCGCGGTCTGTCTAGAAGAAATATAATAATACATATAACCGAGAACAACAACAGCAATCCCGTTCGAATTGCCAAATTGAGTTTGAAATACAACAAATACCAACTTTGAAAACGTTTTCACCCTTTTCTTCGCTATTTTGTAAATAATATGGCAACACTGCGGCGGAATTCAGAATTTTTAAGATGTATCATCGTGCATAAACTACAGATAATACAAAACAGAGCAATGAGGACAATATTAAAATGCAATAGATTTACCCGTATTGAATATATGCTTGAGCAGTTGAAAATTTTGACAGTGAAACAACAAATAATTCTGAAGGTGCTAATTTTTATTTACAAATTAAACAATAGACTTTTACCACCTTATTTACAAAAAAATATTATGTACAATTTTGAAGTTCACGTATACCCGACGAATAGTAGGCGGGACTTTAGACTGCCGCAGACAAACCTGGCAGGTACACAAAATAGTGTGTACTACAAAGGCTTACAACTTTATAATGATTTGCCTGAATGTGTAAAGGAGGCGTCTAGTCTTGCCGCTTTTCGTCGCTTAGGTGCTGAATACATAAAACAAAAGTTTTTTTAAAAATCGTGTGTTTCTATTGTTTATATATTATGTTCTAAGACTATAATATCTGTTTTGCTTGTTTTGATACTATATTATTTTTTTTTCATGTTCTTTGATGTCTTCTATTGTGGTAGTGTGTTTTCCTTTTTTTTACTTTGTGTTTTATTGTTATTGATACATATGTGTCTTTTTTGTGTGTTCATTTAGTCATCCGATGTTGATTTGTTTATTTTTATTGTTTGTTTTTATTTTCGTTTATACTAGATGTAAGAAATTGTATTTTTTTTACATCTAAATAAAATATATACAATACAATATGAAATTTATTGAGATGTATCCTCGTGCATATGACATATATAGTGAGATGTATCATCGTGCATTAGAAATATATTGAGATGTATCATCGTGATAACATTGTGATAATTGAATATAATAACAGTTCATAGCAATGATGGGAAAACAAAAGGATAAGAAGAAGAGGAGGATAAGAAGAATAAATCAGATTTTATAAGATAGATATTTTTGCTTTAGCCGACGTAATATCAGGACTAAGATTATTCCATAGCATTTATGATTGTACTTCAAATGAAGAGTTAAAAAATTCAGTACGATGAATTGCAATAGATAGTAAAGTACGTTCAGCAGATCGGAGTGGACGCCCGTAGCTTATTGTTTCAAAATGATCAAAGAGTTCTCTTTTTAATTGAAATTGTTCATTAAATCGATTGCGACAGCACGTCATTGTATCGAAAGAATTGCAATACACCCCAACAAATGGAAAACAAAAAAATACAGAGAGAAAAAAGAAGAAATTGCATTGTGTAGTTAGTTGTTTCAAAGACCGTAACAATACAACATCGTTAGGCGGGAGAAGATAAATAGAAATAACACAACATCTTTTATCCTATCACAGTCTTCCATTATATCTTTTTCTATCCTTTTATTTGATCTCGATTGAGTTTCTTTTCCTTCAAACAATGGAGTACCAACGAAGCTTTTGTGTCTTCAAAGGACTAATTAAAACCCAACCAAAATAATGCTAAGCATTCACATACATTCATTACATTATAAAATATAATCACACTTATTAATTTAAACGATAATTCAGTTCTCTTCCTTACTAATTACTTTTTTAAAGGACAAATAAAGTATTGTAAAATATACAAATAAAAAAAACATTATGAAAAAAACAAAAAACATATTGATAATGATGAATATGAACACACATAGATAATTCTACAATTTATTTATTTTACTCCCGACGACCGTTTCGGCTTATAAGGCCATAATCAACTGGTGTTGAGTACACAGTTCACATTTCATTATACAAAGTTAAATAAAGGTTATAGCAGGTAAATAGATAAATGTATGTACATATATCATGCTATTAATGATGGGAAAACCCGACACATAATGAGGTACTGGAAGGGACAGACAAAATAAATTATTAAGAAATTGACATACTGAAATAGTAATAATGGGCTTTACCAGAAAATCGAATTCCTATAAACATGGATTTTTTAATTTTAATTTTTTTTGTTTTTTTATTTTGCATAAAAAATGAATATGTCCTTGTTAAACAAGTACATATACATACATCTTCCTACGTTCCCTAAAATAGGCAGGATTCGAACTCGCGACCACTGGATTACTAGCCCAGCGCGCTACCCGCTCTGCCACCGACCCATCTGTATATCTTCCTTTTCTCTTCCTTTTACACAAATACCCATTTGTCTGTCCCTTTTCCAGTACCTCATTATCTTTCCGGTTTTCCCATCATTAATAGCATTATATACATACATTTATCTATTTACCTGTTATAACCTTTCAACAAGAAGTCGAAGATCCTTGAGTCAAACAACCTAGACTTGAAGCTCCGTAAGAGACTCACAAAAACATATGTGTGGAGCATACTGTTGTATGGCTGTGAGACATGGTGTCTTACCGAAAGAGACAGAAGTAGACTTGAGGCTTTCGAGATGTGGTGTTACAGAAGAATACTGGGAATTTCCTGGAGGGACCACATCACGAATGCCGAGGTTCTCAACAAAGTTGAAGAAGGCAGACACCTACTCAATACCATCTCCGAGAGACGTGCTCGCTGGATTGGGCACATCTTGCGCCACGAGGGACTCCTACATGACCTAATGGAGGGAATGGTTGAGGGGACAAACCACAGGGGGCGCCCCCGACGGGAATATTTGGCCCAGGTGTGCGAGGACATGAACTGCGCCACATATGTTGAGCTGAAAAGGGCTGCACAGGATAGAGAAAAGTGGAAAGCGAGATGTCGACTTCTTCTGCAAACCAATCCATAGGATTGAGACTTTTGATGATGAACCTTTGTTTAACTTTCTATTAAAGAAATGTGAACTGTGTACTCAACACCAGTTGATTATGGCCTTGTAAGCCGAAATGGTCGTCGGGCGTAAAATAAATGAATTGTTGAATTATAAATGTGTTCATATTCATCATTATCATAATGAAATTCTACAAAGTAGAAGCCGTCACAATCGAAAGATTGAAAAGTGCGTAAAAACATATTATTTTCATTTCTTAAGGAAATATTTTTAATGATTCAATTTTATAAAAGCAAGTCGTGAATTATTATCACTGCTGTTGAGAAATAATAATCATATTTTGGTATTCGTTAACGAGAAATCAGTCAGAATTGGTTAGAAATATAATAATTTCAACATTGAATAAGAGAAATAGTTAGGTACATACATATCAGAATAACAATATCCTTTCTTGCTTTAATTAATGCCAAAGAGTGGTTTTATATGCCTACAATTCAGTGAGCACCAATTTAGTTCTCGAGTACTAATACCATTCGAAGCTAAATAAACAACATAAACAGTCCAAGATTTTTAACAGCGGTTTTCTTCGAATATATTTTTTAATTGCATATACGCAAAAATTGATATTTTTCCCTATCGAGAGTCAAATGTTGTTGTTTTAACAATCTTGGAATATTAAAGAAGAATCAGAAACTCAAGGCTGGTTTACGTGATCACTTTATGCGCTTGCGCAACGTTCACCAATTATGCCTTCTTATTGAGTTCCCTTACCAATTTTCAAATTTCGTCTTAAATGCTCACTCTTCCTCTCAATTTCATAACTAACATATATCCCCTTAGGTGAGGTTATCACAAAAAACGGCACTATAAAAGCATCCTAATTTATTTATTATTATTTTATTATTATCCCAATTCCCAATTTCACTTTCCATCCCTTTTGATCGTTACTCATCTTCTCCCTTCCCTTTCTAATTTTTATCTCCTTATTATTTTTTAATTTATACTGGTTGTATTATTTATTTATTTATTTAATATTGTTTCTCGGGCAACTAACAGGTACTATGTCAAATATTAATTTAACACGCACCCAATAACAAGTTGCCAGATTCTGGAGACTCACGATATTAATCGTCTCACAGATCCAGACTGAAAACACAATCAAAAACTGTGTCTCCACCGGGAATCGAACCCGGGACCTTTGGCTCAGCAGTCAGATATCTAACCAACTGAGCCACGAAGGCCGACAAATTATTATGTATATGCCAAAACTATGTTGTATACTTTTGATCTCAGATGATTTAATGGAATATAAATTGTATCTAGGCAATAAGTCCGCCGTTTGTAGGGGAGAGTACGCATTAAAAGGGACATCCCATGAAAGGGACAGAAGCTAGTTTTCGGTTCATGTTAGATCTAGAATATTATTGTTTGATCTTTCTATAACATGCTTATTACCACATCACACCATAGAAGTGTGTTGGTCGTGCGCCTGCATGTAATCGAGTTTGACGTGCGTGATTTTTTCTTATCACAAAAGTAAATTTTTCTTCCAGTGTAGCAAGTCTTAAAATCGTAAGTTTTTTGTTTCATTCAATTTTGTTTAAATATTACGATTACTTATGTATTTAGGTAATTAAAAAGTTAACAGAAGTTTAAATAACATGTTGTCAAATATACATTATGAACATTTATTTAACATTTCATAGATTTCCATGAAAAGGACACCTAAATGACCCATGAAAGGGACGCCCGCTTAATGGGAATATTCTGTTTACTTCATGGGTACAAAAATTTTTCAAATTGATTTCTTTTCTGGTGGCTATAAATTTATTTTTATTCCAAAAAGTAAATTATACGACTAATTTCGAATAATTTGTGCAAAATTTGTGTTACAAAATTACTATTTTCTTTGTTAAAAGTAATATTATTAAAATGTTTTATTGTATTGAACTTTTTTTAATTAAACATATTTTCTTCAAACAAAAATGTATTATCATTACAATGTCCTCTTCATGGGAACCTATGTCCTCTTCAGGGTAAAAATCCCATGAAAAGGTCAGATTTTATATTTTTTTAAATTAAATTTGTATACATCTACAAGTATTTTATTAAAATTATCTCTACCGCATATAAGGGCTTAAAAGTGCGTTGTTTGAGGATATACAATTATCATTTACGGGCGGTCTAAAATAAATTAGTTCTGAGACTTTTCTCAAAAATGTCCCTTTCATGTCCCCTACTATGTAATGTAATTTTATGTATGTACCAAAAAGTGTTATATAAATAAATAAATAAATGGAACTGTTGAAAGTTCTATATTTTTTAGTAATTTATTTATTACAATACAAAAAATAGGTGTATTAAAACATTATAATATATACAAAACATAATCGAATACAACATCGCCTCCCTCTTAAAGCTGAAATAGCTTGTGTAGGAGGATGCCGGGTGTTGCTATCATAATGGCCTAAATATTGATATAGGTATAATTATTAGCTACATAATGTATTTATTGCATTTTATTTTATTTCACTTCATTCAAAGCATATTTGGGCCTAGGTTGCGGCTCTAAGGGCCTAGGCAGTAAAGGCGGGGGTGGGCGGCCGACGCTGTTGCGCCCTCGTCAATTCTGTACTTAGAGAAGAGCAGGACGAACGCCTTTAGTCTCGCTCGGCAGTGACTCGTCAACTGTGGCGAATGTTGTTGTGTGGTTCGGGTACACCGCCGGCGCAGACGTCGGGTCAGACATCCTGTGTTGACAACTAGACGTCATATCTGACAGGTGATGATTGCGTCGGATGCCCCCGGTGTTAGCCCGCGGAACCTTCGGACGCCAACACGAGGACCGAGGGGTCGGGGTACAAGCCCCTCCGACTTGAAACGGAGTGTTCTTAGCGGCCGATTTCGAGACCAATCGGAGGCCCTGACGTGTGTGGTTGGATTCTCGGGGGCAGTGGTTGAACCCGATGGATGGTGGATATTTTGTGTTTGTCCGATGTTGCGGCTGCGTCCGGTGGTGAACAGGGCCAATGAGCTCTATAGCGTCGCCGGCGTGGAAGTGGATCGCGATCTCCCTCGAAAGCATACAGACAATGACTGGACAGTGGACAGATATATTTGAATAATGAGTAACAGATCACCTGAAAATAGGACATTATTTCTATTGCCATCTATGGAGTAATTGGTTGAGTTGTTTACAAATAAACCAAGACGAATCGTATTATTACTCTCCAGAATGTGGCAACTTGTTATTGGATGCGTGTTAAATAAATATGTGACATCGAACGTGTAAGTTGCCCCAGAAGTAATATAAGATAAAATAAAATAATCACATCAGCATTTTAATATCTTTTGGACATCATCGTGCAATATTATATCACATTTGCGTGTCGATTTTGTTTACACACCAAGAGATCGTAGGTGTTAATTACTATGTTATCGTTTACAAAATACCAAAAACATATATATTGATTTAACGAGCGTAAAGCATACATAAAATAGCAATTAACATCAAAGATTCCCAATGCTATTCTCCCCCAAAAATCTATTGGTTTTTACACAAGGTCGACTCGCTGTTGCGTTGAATTGATTTGTTTCTGGGGGGGAATGTGTCAAACCTTCTCGTGGTCCCCCTCGTGAGTAGAGTCACTAGAGAGAATTATAGAATTATAAAAGCGAAAACAAACAAGAAAAGCTATGAAAGATAAGACTCGAAACGAATTGACACAGAAATGGCGGCCGAACGTCACTCGATCTCACGGCCAAATCGGCAAAAAAGGCCCTTATAAACTGGCTATTAACAGCAGAGTTTCGACTTTGAGCCAAGCAGATGCCGATATTGCCGATGCCATACGCAAAAAAAAAATTGTTTCTTTTAATTGTTTTTATCTAAATAATGTGGAATGATATATATTTAAAATGAAAACGTACCGTTGTTACTTCTTCATTTTTTTAAAAATATATTTTTGATCGGGACGACGACATTATAGAATATTACATAGCCAATGCGTCAGTGTCAAAAAAAATTATGTTTCTGTATACCTATATTGTGATTTCGCGGGAGATGAATAGCCCGATATTGTTTTATACTCAATTGTTTCCAGAAAAGTCAAACATTTTCTACAACTATCATATTGCATATTTGTGTTATTAATAAAATTGTTCTAGATATTAATTTGTTTTGATGAATTTCTTCCAAAATTTCTATTGAAAATCCATGCCAACGGATATAATAATAATCGTACATTGTATGAAAATTGCGGAGAATATTTCCTTCTCGAGTTTGTTTGGAAACTTAAAAGTTATTTTATTATATTAAATGAAATACAGGCTACACTACAAAAGCCTCGCCTTCTACGTGAGAATACACAGAGATTACTTTGTGTAAATAAACATCTCACACTTAACATGGACAACGCATTGCTTTTTGTTGTTTTTTTATTAAATAAAAAAAAAAAAAATTACTTTTTCCTTTTTAATTTTACTGTTATCCATCAAAATAACAGTAGACAATAACAAATATCATTAATTTTATAATATTTAAATATTTATTCATCCCTCTTATCTAAATTTAATTATATACAACACTAGCGGACCCGACAGACATTGTCCTGCCCGAACTATTTGCGAAACGAAAAAGTATATGTACATATATTTGAATCATATGGATGTTATTATTCACTGAGCAAACTAACATTTTCTTGTTTCATGAGCCGCTAAACACTTTGAGGTTAGATTGATTGTCTTTTCTTATATAATTGCAATACAGCATAATATGGTCTGGACACGGAAATTAAAGAATTGAAATATGAATAATAAAGAAAAACGAAAACAGAAATCGAAATTCTATGCACATGTATATAATTGAAATATGAATTATACCGAAACAGAGCGAAAATAACTATAAATGTTAAAAATCGATTTTTTAGTGTTGTCAGATGGAAAAAAATAAATATTGCCAATTCGACATTAGCGACACCTATTATAATTTATAGTTATAAAAAATCATCTTTTTATTTTCCTTATATTAATGTTTAAAATTCCATTTTTTAAACCTAAACCATTCAGGGACTCACACAAACACACACAAATAATTTCATTAAAATCGGTTCAGCCGTTTAGGTGGAGTTCAGTGACATACACAATATATAGTATTTTAAAGTTTTGATTGAACCTTGTAGGTGTTTGGTGATTTCCCAGTTCTCCTATAATAAATTTTTCCTTCGTCTCTGTTGGAACATGATTTGTCATTCAATAATGCTTGTGGTTGTTTGCTAAATTCATTTCAATCAAATAAAAAAAACAAAAGTTTCCTCAACTTGATCATAAAAATTTACATCGTAAAATTCATTATCATCGATTCATTCTTTGCTTATGAATGGAATTTTTGTTTGGGGAGGAGCATATTATGACAATATTTTAAACCTGGTTAAAGTTGTACGAAAAATAATAATAAAGGTTATTATACTAAAGGAAAAACGTACATTTCCCACAAAAACTCTTTTTGATACATTCAAACTTCCTAAAATAGAGGATATTTATAAACGTCAATTTTACAAAATTTAAAAAAGATAATTTATTGTAAAAAAATAATATATGTCACTACGATACCGAAGCGATTTTACATTTCATAAATGTAATTCTAGACAAATGCAATACAATTACATTAAATTGAAAAAAAGAATTTCAAATGTCTCCCAGATGAAATAAAACAGATGAATGATAATGGTTCAAACCAAAGACCTGAAGGTCTTTGGTTCAAACAAAGACTGAAAAAATATTTCACAATCTATACGTGGTGTAGGTATGGTTTGTTTTTGACATGTATTGATACGACCAAAATTGTTTCGAATTGCCGGTTTTCTTTTGTTTCTTTATGTATATTTGTTTTTTGATGTGTATAGCTTTTTTGCCATCATTGTATAGCTCTAGATTTTATTGTATTATCTAATGTCTAATGATCCCCTCACGAAGCACAAGGTTTTAATATTTTTGTTGAGGTAATGCAACCATTTTATTGTATTAAATATCATAATGTATTATATATATTATATCAGAATATTATTAAGAATAAAGTATATCAGAAGATTTCGATTTTAAGTGCGTGTCAAATTACATACTTCCCAATAACATACATCACTATATAAGATATTGCAATTTGATGATCAGTGAATCAGTCAGAAATAGAAATAGTAATTTAGTGATGAAGGGTTCCAAAATAAAAGATTTCTTACGTGATTTACATCTATTTTCAGTTTAAATAAATTACAATATTAAACTTGATAAAATTACAGATGTTCGCGATGTTTGGATCGATATTATTTTTACAATAGAGAGTTAGAGAGGTATCACTGTTGTCGCCTTGTCGGTTGATATGCGAATGCACGGGTTGTTCACTTTCATATAAAAACTGGTCATAAACTGGTCCATATAAAAAAAATAGCTTGGTTGTCGCCTCTGTTTGTCGCAGGGGAGGATTGGCTCCACCGTCGTGAAAATTGCAACGGGTTGCGACGTACTTCAGCGGCCATGTTTTTTCCATAAGTGTTTGTTTACATGTTGTGTATCTTACGAGAATTTTTAAAATTAGATTTTGTTCTTAATGACCTTTATTTTATTTGTTTTTATTGTTGTTGTTCAATTTATTGTTCTTTGTGATACTGCCCTTCTTTTTATTTTTCTGATTAACAATGGTTCGCGTAAATAGTGTAATGTTCCTGGATGTGTATCGACGAATCAAGTTATAAAGTTGTATTCGTTTCGTTAGACAAAATAAAAATATTAACTCATTGAAAAAATACTGCATTTTATTTTCCAGTACCTTATTAAATATTCCACAGAAATGTGTGTAATTTTGATTTTACACACAATAACTTATCATTATATTGCCTATATAAAGATAATATCTTATAATATTATATTATAAAAAATCCCGCGAGGGGCGAGGAGATCAAGGGGCGCGGCGTCAAATCGTCGCCCTCAGCGGACAATAGAGGTACTTATGTAGGTTGGCGTGACCAGTCGGTAAGTATGAAGTGAGAGATCTGTACTACCATATAATCTGTCATATAATCTGTGTGCGAATGGTAAATCGCGCTGTATATTCGGTTCAGAAACTGATGTACTTCGGCCATCTTCGTTAATCTGAATGAGATGCGAGACCATCCGAAAAATGACGTATTCATTAATTGGTTGTGTCGTGTAGCATCGCTACAGTATAGTATATATTTATTTGTAATGTTGTTGTGTAACAAAAAAAGATATTAAATAAATCTCATGTTTTGCATTTGTTTCAGATGAGAACATCACATTCTGTCCTACACTTCAACATCACATGGAAGATGTTTTGGTGAGTAATAAATTTCAATTAACTTAATATAGGAGGAGCATTAAATATGTTATAAGTCAATTCGTAAGAAGCATTCTTCACTGAGATTATATCATTAAATTAACGAACTTCTGTAATTGGATTATATCTTCCACCACCACCAACGAATTTTCCAAAATAATACCAACATGATGTACTTACCTACTATGATATTGTATTCACCAAAAACTTGTGGTTTGTGAAAATGCAAATACTTCGCGATAGTCCTTTGATAAACAACCAATAAAATTGATTGATGGGATGGATAGTTCTTCGAAATGTTCCATAAGGTCATACACATATCATCACGCATTTGTCCCTATAATTTAAAACATTCTTGATGAATTTTTAGTTCTTTAGAAACAAAGATCACTCCAGAAGCGCTATACAATATGAACAATGAAGAATTAAGAGAAATCTTTGTGAGAAAAAGAGACTCGCAGATAGTCTATTAAACAACCAGGAGGTATGTTGTATTATAATATATACTGAGAGAGGGGTTGGATTCAGCATATTATTCTCAGAAACTTCTTGTTAATATGGGGATGCTTTCTTGAAATAATCAACGCCGTTTACAATACAAAAAGTTTCTATTTGCAATTTCAATCACTCATTTCCTACCTATTGAGCTGTCATTCGAGAGAGCGCGCTCTACCCACTCTCTCACATATCGGTATTTCCCTTTCACACACCATTCTGCAGATAATCTAACAGTATCGGTATGTCCCGGCCCTCCACAATTTACAAAGAATTGTGACATCATGACTCTCCACTATTCCATAGCATTGGAGAGTGAAAAATGACTGCTGCGTGTGTGATCTTCATCTTTTTCAGTTATGAAGACCTCTTTTTACTTTTTCCTACTATCTCTTCTTTGAGATTTTCTATTCCATGAAGCAAAGAATGTAAACAAACTCGAATCACGGAATGAATATAGGAATTTATATTTAGGTCATATTTAACCGTTCTATTGGCTATAATATACAATTTTCTTAAAGAGCTGGTACTCTGTGATCGAGATGATTTCAATGATATACGTATTTCTGATAGTACATTATCCTGACACAGTTCTTTAATTTAGAGTGGAGCTAAGTGATGCAGAGTCTTTAAGACAATAAAACACATTTTAAGACCACTCTAGTGAGTACTTTAATTCGTCTAGTTTTTCAAATATTGAGATGTTGCTTTATATGCCAAGGGATATTAAAAAGGATCTTTAAGTACATCTATTAAACAATGTTTATTTATCGACTGTCGAAGCATAAGTGGCAAGCTTTGTGACGTCTGTGTCAGCATCCCGCTGTCGATTACAGGCTGAGTTGTTTATTTAAAAATAATTTTCAGGAAAATATTGCTTCTTTCAAATAGAAACACTGTTTTTTGGAAGAGTAAACTGGCCACTGGTATAAGGTATATATTATTATCATAAAATAATATGTAAATATTTCTAATAATCCCTTTTTTAAATGAAATACCTTCTGTGTGTGCCTGTTAAAGCAATTTGCGGTCAAAGAGTTACCTCATAGAATCAACCTGACAATGTATAACTTTAAGCATTTTGAATGCATGTTGTAATCAAATTTCACTCTCTTTCTCATTCCGTTACTATTCCACTGCCATCTACATCTCTCGCTTCCTCTCTGGGGTAAGTCATATTTCATGAAAGTGTAATTATTTCTATTGTAATAATTGCTGTATCTACTGTGGTTTTCTTGGGTACCCTGAATTGTTCAACGTACATGTACTTAAACCCTAAAGCGTATGCCTTATTCTCACTACCCTAATTTGAAAATAAAAATTCACACGAAACAAAAAAAACAGGGTTTGCTTAAAGGATACCCACTTTATTTTAGGTTCGAATTTTTTCGATCATCATTAAACTTTATCGCTTAGTTATATTGGGAATTACAATATGTCGCTATAGTGCAAGCACAAAGGTCAAATTTATCAGAACTGTAAATTTTTCAATATTCTCATATTGTCGCATTAGTTCTAACTACGCGTAAGTCACTATTAACAACTTCACTGTATAGCGTTAAACTTTCAGTAATTCTTATAAAATTACATCTGAAAAAATATAAAAACACAAAGCCGCGTAAGCTGCCATATTTTTATTTATCATTTTCAAAATAAATCATATTTTTCTGTAGTGTAATAAGAATTTTAGAAAGTTTTTTCGCTCTAGTATAAATTTGCTGATATTGACTTATGTGGTGATAAACTTTATGGTGTAGAGACATGGACAATCATAAAAAAGGAACAATAACGGTAACCTTTTGATTTACCCAAAATCGTCTAACCTAGAGACATACCATTCATTGTGTGATAAGTGTAGACTCCATAATAAGGCTTAAAAACTGATCAAGAAAATCTATTTGTACAAATAAGGAACAAAAAAAATAAGGAAAATTAATCTGCATTCTTCGATTCCCTATTTCTTTTATTTTATCTTGAATCTATTTTTCCACTTTTTCAAAAGTAACAATAGCTTTAGCAAAGGCTTACAGAACCTGCGCTACCGACACACTTTCTATTCTCACGGGTATGGCTCCCCTTAATCTTGAAACACAGCGACGAGCTTCAATTCACAACCTGTATAGAGGCCGAAGCTCAATTTTGGGTGGTGTTTCTCTCCCACCTGTAAATTTACCCACAGTTCGTGGAGAGATCGATAAATTGACCCGGAGTTCTCTTTTAGATGCTTGGCAACGTCGCTGGTCCTCTTCTTCCGTGGGCAGACTGACATTTTTATTTCTTCCCGATATGAGGACTCGAATTTTTTCCTCGTGGATTGTTCCCGATTATTGGACCACGCAATTCCTTACTGGACACGGCAGTTTCAAAAGCTATCTCTTTCGTTTTAACTTACCGATTCGTCCTCATGTCAGCTTTGTGATAACCCTGAACAGACTTCTGAGCATATCCTATGGGAATGCACTAACTTCTCCGTGTCAACTTTCCGACGAGAACTCTACGACGATGTCCGAGGGAATTTCTTTGGACCCATTGGACATGCGGACCTTGTAGCCACGAAGAGCAATTTTAGGGCTTTTAAGACTTTCTGTCTTAAATTCGGTGCACTATTATCTTCACTATCACTGAGCAGTGAGCCAGTTGTTTCAGATGATTAGCTCTCTTTGGCACATTAAGTGCAGTGTCTGCAAGGTTTTAGAGTTCTCCGGACTCTTCATATGTTCTTTATGTGTTCTTTCAGAGTTTTGCAAGGGGCCGTTATTAGTCCCCATAAGCAGAACGGGTGGTGGTGGGGGAAGAACAGTAACAATGTGGTGATTCCTCGTAACAGAGTTGTTTTCTTAACAAACTCAACGTGTCCCAGACACCATAGTGCAGTACATTTAGAATAATTTAACTTGATATTCTCTTATAAATCAATATAAATTGAGGGTAAACTAAGCATGTACACACTACAAATTTATAAATTACGTGTTTCTGGGGTGAGTTACAAAGCTCGCCTTAGTTATGAATCAATTTAATAAATAACCGAGTATGATTTCTTCATTTTTACGAAAATGGAAACAGCAAAAGGGTTAACGTGCGAAATCTGTAGAATGATTTACAAGGGAACATACCGAGTTCTAATTGTTGAACGAAAATTAAATCTTTACTTTAAACATACAGACGCAGCTTCACGTAGCTACAATATATTATGAAGGCACCAGCATAACACAACGTAGTAGTAATTAATGTTTGGAATGTTAGATAAGAATTTGTCTAACTAATTATTATATCATAATTTATAGTGAAATAAGCACCTCCCTCCCTCTAAAACTCAATCTGCTTGAATATAATGATACAAGTGTGATTACTTATAACCCATATTTGCCAGGAAACTATGTTATAATTATTATCTATAATATTAAGAAGGCTCATAACATGATATATTATAACCGCCTAATGCACTGTGAAGTTATGTGTTAGTAAAGGTAACCATTTCGTGCGTAAAAAATGGTTTGAACGTGAATTAAATGACGTGAATGAAACCCGAAATTTGTTGATTTTATTCATTAGAAGAACAATCCTGAAAAAAAAAATCTTTCAATATGCCCAAACCATCTCAGGATGTTCACTTTCATTTTACTTATAATTCTAGTATTCAAACCTGGCCTCTTCAAAGAATATACTTAATTAATTACAAGAGAGAATTATTCATCAATGTAAAGCTCCGTAAAATATTGTACTTCGGTCATATTCTGAGAGGTGAAAAGTATGCAATCCTTCAGCTCGTCATGAAAGGAAAGATTGAGGGTCGTAGAGGGGTCGGAAGAAGGCAGTTTTCTTGGCTGCGAAACATCCGCGAACGGACCGGTATAAGAACTGTGGAGGAGCTTTTTCGCACTGCACAGGACAAGGAGGCTTTTTCCATGGTGGTTGTCAACGTCGGGGAGACCTGATATTATACAAAAAGAAGAAGATTTAAACTTTGGCACATGTTTCAAAATAAAAGAACAACAAAAAAAATACGAAAAAAAATATTCTAAGAAAATAACAAAGTGGAATAACAAATTACCGAAATTCCCAATTATTCTAACTAAACTATTTGTATATTTTTTTACTACTAATAAATGTATTTATCTATTCTCATATTAATCATATTATCTATATAATAAATAACGTATTTTACTTATGAAACATTTGTTGATTTAAGGAAATTGCAGTATGGCTATAAATGCATTTTCGATTGATGAATACATGTTCTGGATGGTTGAGTTTTGGCCACAATCCATTTCTTAGCCTTCTTATTATGTTGAAATACATATAAGTCTGTATCCGATTTATAAATGATTTAATAATTTTCAAAACTAAAATGAACCTGTTTTTGTATATGAGAACTATATATAGGTATAAAAACAAGAAAACCCTTCTCAAAAAGTTTCTGCCGCCATGTTTGATGTCGGAGTTAAATTAGAAATATCTTTATAGTTTTTTTTTTCTGGGAAAATAAAGTCTATTAAACTAATAACATCATAAAAGTAATGAAAACTCAATTTCCTTTGATAGATATAGAAAATTTTCCACCAACCATTGAAGAAACCAATTCAGGTTTAAAGAAAAGTGCTGATGTATCATGAGAGAGATCTATTTCACCAAGTGAAATATTTTCCTTCAGTTTCCTCTCAACGAAACACGCCGAAGAGGTTTTTCAATATTTTGATATACGTACGAACAAAAGTTTCACCGAAATATTCTCAAAATTCATGTCAATAAAAAAACTAAAGTGCTCTTAAAGAAACTTTCCATTCGTAAGAATATTTAAAAAAGTTTGATTATAGGTACCTGCACCTATTTGTTTAAACGGTATTCTTTTTTTATTCATTGGATCGATACTTATAATAATCTTATACGAAAACTGGTGGGTTGTGGCCAACGCTAAACTCCTCACTAACAAGCAAAATTGTATAGATAATTTTCAGCAATTTTTTGAAATGAGTTTGTTTGATTATCTTTTATTTAAATATTTTATTACGAAAATTTAATATTTCTTCAATGCCATTTTATGAAAATGATGTGCTTTTTAGCAATTTGAAGATAAAATTTTCATATCATAAGCTTCATGAGCTTGGGGTAAATTTTAAATATCTAACAGTTAAAAAAATTGTATCTCCTCATATTGTTTTTACTCTCAAATATTTCAAAGTGATCCTTAGTTAGGAAATTTAATTAATTTGATATTTTTATTTTCAAGTTGTTATAATGCAACATGACATTGAAGAATAATTAATTATTCTTAATAAAATAGAAAAATAAAAAAAAAATACAAACTTATTTCGAAAAAATTCAAGATATAGGTAGGTACTTATCAACGACTGAAGTCTAGAAAGCCTGTTTGGTCGAAGCAACTCGGCGAATTCAACTTGCCAAGAGCATGGAAAGAGAGGTGGAATGATGCAGACCTGGTATTAAACAAACACATTATCCAAGACCCTAACAAAAGGGTCCCAGGTTATATGTAAAGTTTGTAAACCTTCCTCGTAAAGTTTGGATTCAGCAAAACAGGATTCGTACAGGTCAAGGACCAAATGTGGAAGTGGGAAAAGGGGATTCTCCGGAATGTGACTGTTGAGCAAGAAGCCAAACTATCCAGCATCTAGTAGGGTACCCGATACGGAGGTAAGAAGGAGACTGGGTGGACATCCATAGGGCGACTCCAAAGGCTGTGAAGTGGCTGGCCGAACGGGAGCCACGAGTGTAGAAGGAAAATACTCGATGACGCACGCAAAGGTACAGAAAAAGCCGTTGCCATACAAAAATTAAAAGTAAGTAGGTAACAAAATTCTAAAATTTTTCCATAAAAATTAAATAATTTTTAGAGTAACTTGGTAGTGAGGAGTATAATATAGCGTTGGCCACAACCCACTCGTTTTAAGAATATAAAGTCAATATTCAACGTTGACATTGTCTCAGAATGGAATGATTTTTTTATAAATTGTTTCAATTCATTAATTTAGTTTCAAAATAAAATTAAATTTGGCTTTAAATCTTGGCCAGAGAAGCCTCGTCCATTTACATTTATGAGAACCGTTTGCTCTACGGAGCAGAGGTGATTTTTTTGAGTGTTGCCACACTAAAAAAAAACGCTTTTCATAATTAACACACGCGACCCGTGGTGCGACAACGTATAAAATTATCTGGATTAAAATATTATTTCGAGCGTGAATCTTTTACAACTTCCCACCGGGTTATTTCACCAGACTGAGAGTAGCCATTTTTATTTTTATACATCTGATGTTGCACATTGGTACTGCACACAGCCCGGTGCATACAAACAATATAAACTAACTGAGCATAAAATGAATACTATGCACAACCTTGGAAATGAAGATTTTCCACATATTACATATATTATATTCGTCGGCTGTAGTCCGTCGCCACGCGTATGGCCCGCCTCCATGCCAATCTGTTTTGGGCTGAACGCTGAGCACCAGTCACCGAAGACCCCATTGTGGACTTAACTGGGAGGGTAACCCTTGCTATGACTCACGGGCCTTCACGAGTGTGGTTGGACTCTTAGTGGCAGTGGTATGAAATATGCATGGTGGTAGTTCTTGTTTCGTCCGACGAGCAGTCGCTCCGGGGATGAACAGAACACTTTAGTTCTATAACGTTCCCTATGGAGTGGGGTAGGTGACTGCGACTTTTCCATAAATGTGGACTTAACTAAATCGCTCTATCTGGTCGGTGAGCGACCACGAGATCTCCGTCCTTCCACGCTGCCCATTACAACAAGCTTCTCGAAGCAGTCTGGTTCCCTTTTGGCAATGTGTCCAAAGAATTGAAGGATACGTCTGTAACATATCGTCGATAGACGATCCACGATCTTCAGCTTGTCTAGAATTGACACATTCATTCTTCTGGCTGTCCATGGGATGCGCAACATACGCCTCCAGCACCACATTTCGAAAGCATCGATCCTCTTTCGCTCTGACTCCCTAAGTGTCCATGTTTCCACACCATACAGGAACATCGACAATATCAGAACCCCGATGAGTCTAGCCTTCATGTTTTTTGTGATGGTCCTGTCCTTCCACACTCTTGTGAGCTTTCCCAGTGCTCCCTTTGCCATGACGATGCGTCTTTTCACTTCCACTTCATAACCACCGGTGTCACATATATTATATAATACTCTGAGCCAAAGGACCTGTATTTGATTAGCGGAGGAGACACCGTTTCCAATTTTGTTTCCTTTCTGGATCCGTGAGATGATATACAACATACATAAGTTACATTTAGTCTTCAATTAATAAATTATCTATCGAATATTTTTTAAATGCATATACGCAACCATTGGATTTTTTTCCTTGTCGGGAGTCAAGTGATATTTTTTTTGACAAACTTTTTAACATTAATTAGGACTGTTGCTTTCATTGTTTACAATTGGTAATAAAGACTGTTGTTTAGGTCTAATTTTGTGGGAATATTTACTGTTCCGCCCTACTATTTTTTTTCAAATTGACTCTTCCCAATATTTTTTTCCTCTGCTGGGGATCGAACCCAGGACGTCCGCATAGATACCAAACAGCTTACCAACTGTGCCATGTGCAACTGTGCTTTTCTGTTACTTAATACAATTCATCTTGACTTTTTCTATTTTGCGGTATTTGAGAAGAGCGAAAGACGAACAAAATGCGAGATACGAGTGGAGAATGTACAATTAGAACAAGTCGATGAATATTTATACTTTGGAAGCATGTTTTAGCGTGATGGAAGACTGGAAAAAGATATTGAAAGGAGAGTAACGGCAGGTAATAGAGTGAATGGTGCATTAAGACCGGTAATGGCTGACCCAATTATTTCGAGGCAAGCAAAGCTCGCTGTACACAATGGTATCGTCGCACAGACTCTAATGTATGCTAGTGAGACATGGACATGGCAGAAGACGCATGAAAGTAGAATTAACGCGGTTGAAATGAGGTCACTAAGACGAATGTGTGGTAAAACGATGTATGATAGAATAAGAAATTAGGATATTAGACGAGAATGTATGATTGAAAGAAATATCGTAAGTAAGATAAAAATAAATGCCCTAATGTGGTTCGGCCACATAGAAAGAATGAGTGATGACCGTCTGACAAAAAAGTGTACAAGGCTGATAAAAGAGGAACGAAAAGTAGAGGTCGGCCAAGAAAAAGTTGGCACGATCACATAAATGGGATTTTGAAAGATGGTGATGTTAGAAGTAAGAATAATAGAAGAGCGTGTATGAGACGATGTATGGACGTGAATGAAGCTAGGAATGTATGTCAAGAGGGAGGAGTCTGGCGTTCGGTTCTCTCTGCCTACCCCAAATAGGGAAATAGCGTGATGGTATGGTATGGTATTTTTGTATCATTATTTTTTATGTATTTGTATTTTTTCATATAACTCTTCATTTGTAACCAGTGTAAATGTGAAAAATACTTAACTGTGTATAAATAACAGTCTCAGAACAGGCTTCTGCCTATTGGGGGGTTATTATTCATCTTATAAATGTTATATTAATTTATTTTGTGTAATAAATGAATGAATAAATAAATATATTAAATTAGTGGCTCTTAGATATCTGACTCAAAGTCTTGGCTTCATTTGCAGTTTCCAATTAGTGTTTTTGTCTGGATCTGTGAGATGACATACATCGTTAGTTTACTCTACAGAATGTGGCAACTTGTTATTGGGTGCGTGTTTAGTAAACATTTGTCATAGTACCTGTTAGTTTCCTGAGAAAATTTATAAAAAAAACATACTTGTAAAAGGTACATGTGTTTTTTATTTTTTTATCTATCTCTTTTTATTTTGTTTCATCATGTACTATTTATTTTATGACTTGAAATTCAACAATGTTACCTGTTATTGTATAGTTATTATTTTAAATTGAATAAATCATTCTAGGCTCAGCTTCAATGAAATTAGGAAATGTTTAATACATAACTTAAAGCTGTAGCTTTCTGATATAAAATAAAAAATAAAATAAGTTGTTCTTAAATGTATTAATAAATGAGTTGAAAAAGTACATAAATAATTGTTTGCTGAGTGATAGCAAAAAAAACACATGCATTGCATTAGGCTTTGTCATTTTTATGATATTTCCCTTCGAATATTTTTTTATTATTGCATATGCGCAGACATTGGATTTTTTTCCCTGTCGGGAGTCAAAGATATTTTTTAACAGATTTTTATAATTTCACATATATATGGCTGTAGTAAAAATCCTTATTTCCTCAAGTGAAAAGAATTTCAGTATTGCAATATATAGAACTTTCAAAAATTGAATTGATAGGGATCTCATAAAAAAGGCATAATTGGTGAACGTTGCGCAAACGCATAAAGTGATCACGAAAACCAGCCGATGACAGGTCTTAAGCCCTGTAGGTGCCTTGATTTCCCGATTCTCTTACAGTAAATATTCCAACATCGTCTCTATTGAGATAATTAAAAATCTGTTAAAAGATATTTCCCTTATTATAAAAAATATCAATTACCCCCAAAAATCATTGATAATATGACACGTTCTTCTTCTTCTTCATTAAAAAATGTATCTCCATCACGATTCAAACCCGATACCTAACCAACTAAGTCACTTAGCTAAAGTTCTTAAAGTTTAAAGGTAAAAAATATTTTCATAACTCGATAATAGTTAAGCATGGAAAATCGTTTGTCGATTTCTCACTACAAGACGAGGTGGAAAAAATACTCGGTCGTTAAAAAAAATCCTTGTTTGCTCTGCAGCATCCAGCAGACAGCTCTCTCCTTTGTCTCTCGTCGCAGAGATAAGATAATGATCCGCAAGACAAACTTGGCTCCGTACTCTGCAAAGAAAATAACTCCTGACTATCTTTCTCTCTCTCTCTCGGAGTTCAGATCAATTCCATCCACCCTTACAAACTAGATTTAATGGATCAAACTAACAACTAGGTACAGCTCTCTACTCTTATTTGATACGGGAATAATATAGTGGGATGTAGGGAAATAACACGATGACAGGAAACCAATACTTACGATACCTGATTAAACCTTTTTTTATACAATGGAGGTATTAATTGCATACACATAAGTGGGCGCCTGCTGTCAACGTACCTATTTTTTCAATTTGATATATCATAATTAGGTACTAGAAAACAAATCATTTTGAAAAAAAAAACTGAGACAGTTTCGATATTAGTAAAGAAAAATATTTTTTAACTTTATAATTTTTTTTTTTTTTTTTTCAGTTTTTTGGCAGAGCAGATTCTCTCTTTCACATAATATTATAAATTTCACATATCTTCGAGTTCCCACCCGAGCTACCCGATCCCACCACTTATTACACCTGCCTCACTGTAACACAAGCGCCAAACAGCATGCATTCATATATCGAGCATCACACTTCTTCAATGAGCACTTAAACGAATTTGACTTATTCAACTCCTCAATAACTAATATCAAATCAAAACTTCTCTTACAATAATTATTCATATAAACTAATCCCTCTCCCTTCTGTACTCCCCCTCTTCCCTCTTAACTCCCTCCTAACTCAATAATATTTACTTCCTACTTCTTACATAATTATAATTTTATCTGTATACTTGTGGAAACATGTTATTGGCATAGTTGTTATTATTTTATTGTTAATCCCTTATATTGTATTAAGCTGTTTGTTTCCCGAATATAAATAAATAAATAAATAAATAAATAAAATTATTTCATTATAAACTTATCTCAAATATTAAAGAAACGGAAACTATACAAAAATTTGAAAGAAAAAAAATTGAAATAAACCTTATACATATATTATACCTATAATTAATCAACAATAATAATTCAAAGTCTTACGAACGCTTGAATTCAGATACAGATGTTTATGTTTTGTATATATAATGAAGTTAGATCGCTAAGAAGAATCTGTAATAGGACGATGTATGACAGGGTCAGAAATGAGGGCATAAGGAAAGAATGTAAGATAATGAAATATGTCATTAATAGAATGAAAGTGAACACATTGAGATGGTTTGGCCACATGAGGAGAACGAATGAGGAACGCCTGACGAAGAAAATAAACATTGCGGACAGGAATAGAATGAGAGGTCTGGGCCGCCCAAGGAGGGGATGGCACGTCCATGTGAACGGTATTTTGAAAGACGGAAATGTCAGAAATATGAATAACAGACGAAAATGTATTAGACGATGTATGAATGTCGACGAGGCGATGAATGTGTGTCAAGATAGAAATAAGTGGCGTTTGGGTTCTCTGCCTACCCCGCGAGGGACATGGCGTGATGGTATGTATGTATATATTCTTGTAGAATATTGAAAGATAGAGACGTAAGAAGTAAGAATAACAGAAGATCGTGTGTGAGACGATGCACGGACGTGAATCGAGCGAGAATTGTATGTCAAGAGAGATGAGTCTGGGGATTGGTTCTCTCTTCCTACCCCAAATAGAGAAATGGCGTGATGTTATGGTATGGTATGGGGAGAAACATTAAGATGCTATAGAAGGCTATATACTATATTTTGAAAATACTTTCCCTAATACCCTCAAAAGATACGTCTTTGAAATAAGGAACATTTTGTATGTAGGTACATCTTTATTCTATTGCATGAGTTTTTTTTTTAATTTTGAAATTGTATAAATTTTTCTTGTAAAATAAGTTTAAGTAAAACCTTTTTTTATTATTTTATTGCAAGTACCTAACTAAAAAAAATACAAGACCTATGAAGTAGATTTTTACTTCAATCGAAAGAGAATATGAAAATCTATCGGCTGAGTTTTTTATTATAATAATATTTTAATAAATATTCATGCTATTTAAAAAAAAAACTCTAAATTTTACCTTTTTTGCACATAAAATTTTTGTATAATATCACATATCAGGAGATGTTCAATATTTTGTGTTTCAAGTGTTTCATACATTAGAAGGTAATTTAGCGTGCATTTTTGTGTACAGGGCCTTAATTTGTCACCATGACTACACAAACCTATCCAATTCTTTTCATTCCTTATCTAAAGCCGGTTGTAATGTATAATGCTTTGATTCAAAACCAATGTATTTAATCGTTGCTGCAATTATCTCTTTTTTTCAATCATGTCGACTGCTGGATAGAGGTATGTATTCTTCAACTTTACCATCCTTGTATATTCTGGACGTTCCTGTACTTATTATTTCCAGCAACTGTAACTATACCATCAGCCCATCTTTTTTGGAGTTGACGCACTCTTTTTCGTCTTCCCAAGTCTATTTTATTCCTCACAGAGATTGGGGTTCCAATGCCAACAAATTTGAGGATATTGTTGAGCTACAATTCCAGGCAGGTGAACATTTTGATCAAAAAATTCATCAAAATTAATGCCATTAAAATTTAACTCTGTACATAAAATTGAAATTGATTGAAGTAAAATAAATATACAAAAATAATTTAGGTTTCTCTCTATTTAGATAATTTAATATTTTAACTTAAATGGCTGAGAACACTCCTAACGGGTGAAGAGCAAAAAAAAAGTCTATTTTATCAATTTTCCACAAAAAATTGTATGATCACATAAAAAATTTGCGCTGAGTGCATCAAAGTTTTGATGTTTTGCGTTTCGAAACTTTGGAGAAATTGTCGATTTTTCATTTTTGTTTTTTTTTTATTGGTTAAGTTTTATTGTTGATATATGTATCTCTACAACCCATGTGAACCTATAGCAGTGTCTTTAGTAAATCAAAAAGTTTCTACCTCGGCATACAATATGATCTATATTCTATACACATAACAGTTCGAAGTGTGTTGTTTCAATTTTTATGCCCTACCTTCCATGACTTCTATTACTGCGCTGTCTTGGTATAAAGGATCGAACCAATAATCGTTTATTATATCCAACATAAAATTATTATACGGGGATCGTAAATTACTGCCTTACGTGCGGGCGGCCCCCTCTCAATGTCAAACTGTGGTGCGTGCTATTTATAGATAAATATAAAATAAAATCATTTTTGAATTATTAATTAGCTATAAACCACTTGTTTTTTGAGTCACTTCGCGACATGTTTCAGAAGCGCTGTCCTTCCATCGACCGGCGTGTCGAAACTAACATGTTGAATTTGTGTGTATCTGTCTGTGAAGCGAGGGGGGTGGCGGTTGAGGGTTGGTTGGGTTAGTGGGGGGAGGGGAGAATTGTGAAGTGTTTTTGTTTTTGATCAAAAACAAAAACAAAAACACTTCACAATTCTCCCCTCCCCCCACTAACCCAACCAGCCCTCAACCGCCACCCCCCTCGCTTCACAGACAGATACACACAAATTCAACATGTTAGTCTCGACACGCCGGTCGATGGAAGGACAGCGCTTCCGAAACATGTCGCAAAGTGACTCAAAAAACAAGTGGTTTATAGCTAATTAATAATTCAAAAATGGTTTATATTAACTACCACAAAATATCCGCCGAATCATTAAATGATATAAAATAAAATATTTATTTCAATAAAATACTACTTGGTTTTAACTATTTTATATTTTGATTATTGAAGTACTTTGTACGAGGATAATCGTTAGAATAATGCTCAACAGGCTGCATAACTAACTTTTCGACTTAGAGATGGAAAAGAAAATAAAAGATAGTCAATGTTTGGAAGTGACAGTTGTCACGTGGCAAACTGTACATAATTCATAACATACTCATAACATATATTAAAGATAACTGCTTCATTGGACAAAGTCTGTGCCGAAGCAATTATCTGTAAATTTTATTAAGTTTATATTTAAGAAATGCAACACATTACATATTGAGATATCTTATCTTTTCTATAAACTTATTTAACTCTTATGAAAAAAACGCCGACTTAGACATATTTTTTGATTCACATATAACATTCAAAAATAAACTTATATCTAACATCGTGACATTATAACAATTAGGTACTGATAAATTTTATTTTTCCCAACCACCATCAGCAATATATTTTCGTTTTCTTCTCAACTCATGAATCTGTCAATATATGTTCGTCTACACACACATGCACACCCTCTCTCACACACACACATACACACCCACACACTCACACTCTTTCTAGATATCTCTTTCAAACACACATGTATGTATTACTTTTCTCTCATTCGCGCACCCACACTAATTCACACTTTTTTGTTGTATTATTTTGATATTAGGTATAGTACGTAATAGGTACATGTTATTTTTGTATTATTATTTATTTAATTCTAATAATTGTATGCATGTACTGTGTACCTACTGTCATTTGTAAAATAAAATAAAAAATAAATAAAATAAAATGCTTTCTGATAAGCCTCCCTAGACGAACGTGTCATTTAGCTCAAGAAAAGATAACTCAATGTATGTACATTGAGTTATCTTTTCATGTTTCTTTTATTGAGCTAAATGACAAGTTGTCTAGACACCCAGGTCTTAAAAATGTTTCAAAACAACTGACTTTTGTGGGCGTCAAAGATAATGTTTTATTGAATTGTATCAGTAATATTTTTAGAAAACTTTAAGTGTATCATAAAGATGACACAGTACTTATTTATTAAGTTTAGTAGCTTTGTTCATCAGAAATGACGCACTTTGAGAATAATATTTAGAACTACATATATAGAAATAATGAGAGAAGTTTAAACTGAAAATATGAAAGGTTAATAATAATATATATCCTCCCCTTAAGCATGAACTGAAATTTAAAATGAAGTTTTTAAAATGTGTTGATACAAATACTGTTCTACATATATCATTTTAAAGGCATCTGGAATTCAGTATGGGGATGCTGAAAAATTAATCCTTTGTATAGAATAATAATATTCATTTGATTAGAACAGTGGATGTTGACAAGAAGAATGCAAAGTTTTTGAATACTACAGAGCGAGAGCGGAACAGGTACTTTAATTCTCCCCATAGATATATTTAAAAAAATTAATCTTACTTTAATTTATTGTATTTTATTTTATTTAATACTGGGAACAGACAGTTATGTGGGAAAACAAAAAAAAGCAATATATATTGTATATATACAAAACCAGTAAAGTTCCCTAATGCTTTTTTACAATCAAAATAATGGCTAGATAATGCGAGTGATATTTACAATAAAAAATATAAACAACCAAATAAAATAAAATACTTATTCATTAAGAATTTTGCGTACAAACCTCTATAGAACAGGAAGGGAGAGGGAATAGAGGGATAGGAATAACCTCGAAGATTTTCAATTTCGCCCCAATAGATCACACCAACAACAGCCTCACCAAAATGTATTATTATTTTATACCTAACCAACTAAAAAAAATATTATCCAATATAGAATAGTCTACTAGTTACAGGGTGATTGTTTTTGCCGATTAGATCCTCGGCAACCGATGAAAATAGATATATGTGTAGTTTTTTCGTAGGTATTTACCTATTAAAAATAATATAGTACCTATTACTATAAAAATATAAATGTTTAACACAAGATGAAGATTTACACGATCAATTATTTTTCATGATGGGTACCTACCTGAAATTTTATTTGATATAATATTTTACATTAGCAACACCCGACAGACGTTGTCCTGCCTTTGTATAATTATTTACCTCTCTACCTACATATAAACTGGTTGATGTTTTATTTTATTTCTCTTATTATTTCATATGTTTAGTCCCTTCACTCCCTTTCATCCATCCCGTCCCTTAGATGAATGGATTTTCAGATGGAAGGGACTACTTTACTTTCCTGTAAAGTTTCATTGCAATTCCAAATAGATCCATATTCGAAAGTTCTTGTGTGCGATATCATGCTATCAAATAAATAAATAAATTTAATTTCTTTAATATTTTAAAGGTAACTTTATGACGTCATTTTGAATTATTATAAATATCCAAAATTACCAAATCCAAAATTATTTTGTTAACGCCACTTTTAATGACTAATGCCGAACGGTTTCGAGGACAATGTTCTCAACAACATTACGTATGTAAGAACCTAATTCTTATTGAAGAAGAGAACGTTGTTCGCTGGTGGACGTTAATCCTCATAAGTGCCGTAAACAAAGTTATTTTGGATATTATAAATAAATAAATTAAAATTCATAAACATTCTAGTGATTGCGGTGAAATGTTTTATTGCAATTCAAAACAAGTGTATATATTTTTCATAAATTAATGTGTGGTTTAACTAAGTCGAATAAATAAACAAATAAATATAATGAAAATTTTTTTCCTAATGTGCGCTTAACATGTCCCGCAAGTTTCAACGCAATCGGACGGATGGAATAAAAGTTCATCGGCCACATACAAACATAAATACACTTAAGTATACCAACATCCATTTTTATATACATAGATCACTGGCCAAGAAATAATCCTGAATTATCGGCACAATATTTATTCAATTTAATATTATTATTATTTGATAACGAAAATTAATAATCCGTTCATAAATTGCACTAAGTTTGTGAGTTATTTTAATAGCATAAAAAATAGAGTTATATTACTTGTAGGTATGTCTAGAGCCATTTGAAGTTTAACTGTGAAAGTAGAAAATCGCTGAAATGTGTTTTATCTAAAGTAGGTACATTTAAACTCACTTTAAACTAATATTTACTTAGTGAAATTTCCATAGCGAAAAGGCATTTGAATTTAAATGTTATAGAGTTGGAATAAAGCACTTTGAAATTATTCCATCTTGGTAAACAAGATGTTAAATAAAAGATAATAGTTAACTATTTGAAAAAGATTAAGGGAATTTAAAAAAATATGACTAATGGAGATTATAAATTTCTTTTTATTATCAAGAAGTATTAATTAATTTTATTTATTTTCGCAACGGCTTTCAAAAAGAGATCACTGTTACTAACTATATTTATTTTTATGTCATCTCAATAGAGACGAAGTTTGAATATTTATTAATTTATTTTCTTTGGGAAACCACAGCATATTTACAGTGAAATGATATAAGAATAAATCAGATGCCAAACAAAAGTCGCCGATATCATGAATTGAAATGGCAATGGGTAGGACACGTGGCCAGGCAGCCAAATTCAAGATGGACTCCCAAAGTCTTAAAGTGAAGACCATGGTAAAACAAAAGGGGTGTCGGTCGGCCACAGAAGAGATGGGCCGACGATATTGTTGTTGTCGCCGGAAAGAAATGGATTGAAGCGGCACAGAATAGAGAAAAATGGAGACAGATGGAAGAGACCTACATCCAGCAGTGGAAGGAAGGCTAGGGAGAAGAAGATATTACTTTACTCTTATTCTTCTTTATGTACCTATACCGTGGATCTGTTCTTCTCTGAAAGTTACTCCTGGGATGTCGACGTCCAGCTGTCCCTCTATTTATGTGGTATATGGTTTTGCCAGCACCTATACACATAGTACGTACATATTTCCTCAGAGACAGTCGGATGTCTTCGGGAAAAAAAGGATTGGCTGAGGCCATACTAACGCCACTGTGCGCATTCCATTAGAACGACTTGTATCGTAAACACCGTGTTAGTCTAGTAATTGTATATTATAGTTTACGCGTGCAATATAAAAATATATAATGTAATGTTTTGTATTTATTAAACTATTGATTTATACTAAAAACAGTGTTGTTTATACATCTGTATTAATTTGATAAATATCATAATCATCACAATCTATTTGGTGATATTCCGGGAAAGGCGTGTCGCAAAACTGTTTTTTTTTTTTATTTTTTATTCTTCAAATTTTGAACATCGTGCCATACAGTTGCTATGTTTTGAGACTTGTGTGTCTTTGGGTTTAATACCGAGTAGAATAAAAAATGTTCAAAACTGACATCCCACGAAATTCTTACTTCTTCGGGTTGATTTTATTAAATATTGAAAATATTTTTTTTATAAACAATTACTAAATACCTTAAAAGTCAGTATCATCTTTTTGCAGATGACCTTCAGTTATATATTCATTTCAGACCCTCTGATATTGCCAATGCTACCCTTTCTATGAATGAAGATCTTAATTTTATCTCTTCCTGGTCATCAGAGCATGGTCTCCTTATTAACCCTTCAAAATCTCAAGCGATTGTTATTGGTAGTCCTCGTCTGTTGTCCTCCCTTAAAAATTTGCAAAACCCATCTTTGTATATCAATAATCAGTGTATTCCTTATACCAAGGTCGTGAAAGCCCTTGGGGTCTATATTGATAATAACTTATCCTGGCATGAACAGATCTCACATGTCAGCAAATCCACTTACTTTGCCATACACTCACTTAATAAACTCAAGAATTTCCTTCCACTTCATTGTAAAATAACCTAAGCTCAATCACTTCTCCTACAGTTGCTTGACTATGCTGCTGTGAGCTACTTGGATGCAAACGAAGAACATCTCAACAAACTTGAACGCCTTCAAAATGTTTGCATCCGTTTTTTTTTACTTTTCTTCTGATATATTTATTTATATAGTAATGTGATTAACTTATTGCCATAGTACACATTGTTTTGTGTATTTAAAATTTACTCTGGTTGGTTGGAAGAAATTGCCATTAGGCAATTAGCCCGCCAGTGTACTAATCATATGTACAAGAAGTTTCAAATTAAAAATAAATAATCATCCTAAGACCCCGTTATCGTGGTAAGCAAACATATCTAAGCCATACACTTATGTACCTATATATAAATCAGTACCTACCTAGTAAATAACTTTCTTTCGACAAACTTTATTGCATAAATTCAAAAATGTACTTTTGTATTTTTTAAGTGAAAATGTAAATTGACGATGAAAATAAAAGAAATACAGATGCATTTTCGTTTCGTGAAGAAAAAGAATAACTACCTCGATGCCATCTGCCGAGATTTTTCATAACGAACAAATCATTAAGGGTTTCCGGCCGTTGGGCCTCCAAGACAAATGGAACAAAAATTCAAAAGAATTATCTAAGCGGAACTTAAATTTCGAAAACTTTTCCCGGGCTTTTTTTTATTATTTTTGGTAAAACGAATAAATTCGAATAAAGTGAATATTTTAATCCGAGTTTTGTACCCATTGTTACGCAATTTAAACCAAGTTTCCAAGTATAATTTATGAATCAATTATTTGTCTTTGAGATTGGATGAATTTAATGAATATATTAATTAGGTTCATTCATACCATCACGGCATAACCCACAATGTGGGGTAACCAGCGAAAGGTGTGCGGGTGTGCATTGCCTTATAAAAGGGAGCACAACATATCTGTGTATACCTACACACCAGTCTCGTCTCACCTAAAAAGGCACTATTTTCAGAATGGGTGGTGATCCTCATTGCTGAACTATGTGAGATGTTATTGTTGCCTGTTGTATTTTCGATTACCAGGCTCTTACGGGACACTCAAACCATACAATAATAGAAAAGTGTGGAAGCACTATTCTAAGCCGAGCCTCACAGCTAAGATATATTAATTAGCTAGGTATATATAATCGTAGGTATGCAATATGCAATACTAAAAAAACAACCACATATCTAATAAAGCTCATTTTTTTAAAGAATGAACGTGTTCTTGGAACAAACATCCTAAAATTATATATATGTATCCTCACACATACCCTAAATTTCCATACCAAATGCTTGTGCTATAGACGAATTAAATTTATTGGGCTAGGATTCGAACTCGCGCGCGCATGATCTTTAATTTTTTTACAGAAAATCCTATGTACAACTTTACTACTTTTCCTGAGAGAACGACCAACATTTGAACGACCAATAACTGTCAATAGAATATATTAAGTTGTTAGTGACACAGAGAGCTATGGAGAGAAAGTTGCTGGGTATTTCAATAAGGGACAGAATTCAGAATGTCATGATGAGAGAAAGAATCAAAGTAGCCGATGTAGCGGAAAGGGTCGCTGTAAGTGGAGCTGGGCTGGGCATATTGCCAGATGCCAGGAAAGGGTCGCCTTAAGTGGAGCTGGGCTGGGCATATTGCCAGATGCCAGGATTCACGATGGACCAAAAAGATCGTAGAATGACGACCGAGGACAAGCCAAAGAGGTGTCGGCAGACCCCAGGCAAGGTGGTCTGATGACATCAATAAATGTGCCGGAGGGAGCTGGATGCAGTGTGCCCAAGACAGCGAGTTGTGGAGGATCAAGGGGGAGGCCTATGTCCAAGAATGGAAAAAAACAGGCTGAAGAAGAAGAATAAGAAGAAATTATTTAGTCCAATAATAACGCTCGATATTTTAATTTAAAGAATTTTGAGTTTTCTTCTTATTCTCATTCCACCTAATCATAAGAATGATTTTTGCCAAATTTTAACTGGTTTAAGAAATATTCATTTAAACAAGGGTTATAGAATATTAAAATTAATGTGGAGGGTGTTAATGAAACGATAAGTTCATAGTTGGTGCTTTTCATCGTCATCAATGGCTCCAGAGCCCGTAGCGAGTTTTGGCCTCCTCCATCATTCCTCTCCATCTCCTTCTATCCTGGCATGCACCCCTCCAGTCCCTTACACCAACAGTCTCCACATCCCGCTGCACGTCAACCACCCATCGGAGCTTGGGTCTACCAACGCTTTAGATGTATTCCTAATTTCTCGCTAAAGTAAAAGTAGAACTATTTTGTTATTTTCTATTTTTTTTGGTGTCTCATTAGAGCCAGGTAATCGAAAATAGAACAGGAAACATAACATCTCTGCGAGGCACCACTTTAGAATAGAACTTCCACTATTTTCTATTATTGTTTTAGTGTGTCCCGTAAGAAGCGGGTAATCGAAAAAAACAACAAGCAACAATAACATAATATCACATAGTTCAGCAAAGAGGTTTACAAACCATTCTGAATATAGTGCCTTTTTTATGTGAGACGAGGCGTAGTGATACACGCATGTGTCGTGTTTCCTTATATAAGGTTATGTATATCCGAACACTAGTCGCTTGTTACCCCATATTGTGTGGTATGCCCATGTCGTCGTGGTTTGAATGAATGAATGAATGAACATAACATCTCATATACTTCAGCAATGAGGTTAACCACCTATTCTGAATTATATCATATAGATGTTTGTGTGTACACGCAAGTGTTGTGCTTTCTTTTATAAGATAATGCATATCTATACACATGTCGCTGATTACCCCACATGCATGTGAAATATACAGTGATGGTATGAATGAATGAAAATAAGTTTTATATTCAATATTTTATTTTTTAGTACTGGCTTCTTTCGACCTTCGGAGTTGCCACATGTCTTCATTAACACACTTACAAACACTTCGTTTTAAATCACAAATTAGTTTTAAAGCAACCGCTTCTTCCATAGGACAATCTTTTAGCCATCTGAAATGTAACATATAAAATTGTTATATGTTTACATACATGTTTCAAAATCAAATTGGTATATATGTTTTTTTTGGGTTTCTTTTTTATTTCAGCGCCCGTGTAGCGTGAAATGGATGATTTTGTTAACAACAACCATTTCCTTATTGAATTATTCCAATTAAATAAGCATTTTCAGAAGCTTATCCACTTATAACTTCTTATTTTCCAAACGATTGAAAATGGGTTGCCTTACAAACAAAATATAATATTATAATTCTTTAAGTCAAAAAAATATCCCTTACTTAATTCCGGTTACAAGTATTACAGACAACATGTTGGGAATATAAATTTAACAAATTTATTTTGAAAAAAATACGTGCGTGTTGTAGACAACATAAACTTTTTACTAAAAATATCAAATTTAAAGCTATAGCAAACAACTGGTTAAATTACTAAAGGATATTTTGAATATAAGTCGTTTATTGAAAACTTTGTCTTCTTGTAAAGGGTCTCAATTTGTTTATAGTATTTTTTTATTATCTTATCGATTAAAATTATCAATTATCTATTGATTAGTAATTAATTATTTGAATAATTATTTAATTGTTTTACTTATATGTAAATAAGAAATAAACAAACTCTTCATACAATAACTGACGTGTTAAAATAGCATTTTTAACACTTCGAATGCTGTTATCTCCGAAAGTCACCAGAACTCAGGGTTTAATATTATTTATCCGTTTTAATATTTTACTGAAAACAAATGTACTATATAGAGCGCGCAGATATTTTACTAAGTCCCAGATCTGTATACTCTACAAAGCGCAAATACGCCCAATTATTGAATATGGCAGTCACCTCTGGAGTGGCGCCCCCCAATACCTACTGAATACCCTCGACGCTGTCCAAAGGCGTGCTATACGTCTGATTGATGATCCATCACTGACTGATGGATTGCAATCACTAGAACACAGACGCAGAGTCAGTATTTTAAGTTTATTCTATAGATACTACCACGGGAATTGCTCAGAAGAACTTGCATCTTTGGTCCCTCATCCACCCACTCGCAACAGAGTCACTCGCTTCACTCAATCGCAGCATCCATTCACAGTGGACCTTCAACATATACGAACAAGTCGCTTCTCGAACTCCTTTATTAACACAGCAGCCCGACTGTGGAACGATCTTCCGAATTCTGTGTTTCCACCTTCGTACAACCCGGGTCTTTTTAAAATCCGAATTAATAAACTCTTTTCTAGATTGCAAACCCCTCCCAACGCTACGTAGTGCGCTTCTTCGGAAGAGTAAAATGGACCCAAATCCTAATAGCTGGCGTCCCCTACGTAGACATGTTAAAAAAAAAAAAAAAAAATTAGCCTTTATACTTTGACGTAAGTCTGGCACTGGCTCTATATTAAATAAATATTGTATATCTTTAACTTACTACATTTCATAAATATGTACATACTTGAATGAAACTACACAGAAGTCATAAATAAAGTCAGAAAGGAAGAAAAGATAAGACGAGTTGAAGATTTAAGATATTGATTTGGGGGATTGAGAAACTTCTCAATTTATCTACGTTTGTTCAAATAAGAAAATACGCACGTCTCCAAAGACATACGGATTTCAAGAAACAAACCGTTCCATCTCTATAAGCCTTCATTCATAAGTTTTATGATAAAAAATACCTATCAGGAAGTTGATAGAGTGGGTATTGATTTTTCCTTTTTTTTACACGGCACTGGCCGATTTATTAACAATATTAGTAACAATAGTAACAATTAATTTAAATTATGCATGTGCTGTGAGGTACCGGCTTCCACTCTTTTCTCAGTTCACAATTCAGTGGTCGGCTGAACTGTGAATATACTTGGTAGGTAGGTGAATTAATTTGGTCGAGATATTACTCGGTGGGTGAATTAAATTGGTCGAGATTTTGCTCGGTTGGTGAATTAAATTGGTAGAGATATTGCTCGGAGGGCGAATTAAATTAGTCGAGATATTGGTCGGTGGGTGAATTAAATTGGTCGAGATATTGCTCAGTAGGTGAATTAAATTGGTCGAGATAGGATTCGATATTGGGTCATGTGAATTGTAGTGAAGCTCATTTATAATAATCAAGAATAAAAATTTCTTATAACGGGTTTCTGGTTCGAAATTAAATATTTTTTCAGTATTTAGTTGAACCTCATTATAAATTATTTTAAATTTGAATCGTTATACCTACAGTAAAATAAAAAAAAATAGAAAAAAATGATGAACTATAATATGACCAAATAAGTACTCATCACGAGAGAATTATTTTTCTTTTATTTATTATTTATTTATTTATTGATTCATTAACAATTAAGTTACATAACACATTAACATTATACTGTCCCCAGTTAGGTAGGCGAGTACCTACCCATGTTGGGGAAATATAATATACTATAATTTACAATATTTTATCATGTTATATTTTATTATTTATAATATGGGTTAGAAATGGAAATATAACGGTCACAAAAAAAGTATTATATTGAAAAATGTTTGCATATATTATATTATGTAATAGGAAGGGTGATGAGGAATGAGAAAATGTAATTATTTGATAATATAATATTTATTTATATATTTATTTATTTATTTATTTATTTATTTATTTATTTATTTATTTATTTATTTATTTATTTATTTATTTATTTATTTATTTATTTATTTATTTATTTATTTATTTATTTATTTATTTATTTATTTATTTATTTATTTATTTATTTATTTATTTATTTATTTATTTTTTATTTATTTATTTATTTATTTATTCATTTTAATATTTTTGAACATATAATTAGTACACTGGCGGGCTTATTGCCTTATGGCAATTTCTTCCAACCAACCAATGTGTACTATGGCAATCAGTTAAATTATATTACAAAATAAAAAAAATACAGCAGAAGAAAAGTAAAATCGGGAATAGAAAATAAAAAATATTTCGAAGGGAAGCATAGAAAAATAAAGGTTAATTATTGTTCTTACCGCCAGCCGCAAACAAAAAAACAATAAGAACAATTCATAGCAATGACAGGAAAACTAAAGGATAAGGAAAGGAAGAGGAGAGGAAGATGTAATTGGGTGTTGTCAGATAAATATTTTTTCTTTAGCCTTTTCTTGAAGATGTTTAATGAGATTGACGACGTAATTAATATCAGGACATAGGCTATTCCATAGCAACATTAGTATAAACATTATAAATATAATATATCATATTATGATGAAACAAGTATAAAATAAATATTTTTAAATAAATGTGAAGTGGAAAATTCAAAGTATTTGCTGTTCATTTTTAGAAAAAAAATACTTAAATATTTTGCTATTTATATTTTTACGTTTTATCTGAAATTTGTGAAAAAAGTTTAGGGTTATAGAACGTATTATCAGTAAGTTATTATATAAATTCAACAGCCTTGTAGCTACTTACATACATGAATTTATTTGTTTGCAACCAATTTCTAAGTATTATTTGCTGAGCATTTAACAATTTTGTTATGTGGGTTATTGGTTTTCGTGAAATATTAAACCCACTAGAAATGGAGGAATATAATTAAATTTGGTATAGGTGGTTGATTGGTTTAGGGATAAATGAGGTTTACATCCCAAAATTATTGGTTCCTGTTTTGGTCTCTGCCATGCCTGGTTTAATTCCATCAATGTCAATATGCTTTTCCAATGAACTACAAATTTGCGATGTTCATCGATTAGTTTTATACATAAAGATCAAATTAATAAAGCAATATGTCAGAGTGTACGTCTGTATGTCTGTCTGTTGTGCCCGCTGTAGCGACGAAAGTATGATATCTAGGGACTAATACATTTGGTATGTTGAATGGAGGTTGAAATTATGTACCCGTTATAATAAAATGATTAAAAAATACACCGATAACCATATTTTAGTTTAACTAAGTAAGAAAGAGAATTTAACATTTAATGCATGTACGTTATTTTCATTTCGTTGGTTTTGATTTGATTTATTTAATTATTTTTTGTACATAATAAAAACAAATTTAATACACACCGGTGGACTTTTGGCATAAGGTAATATTATCAGATTAAAAAGTATGATAGTATATACATGTACATCAAAAATTGAATGGAATAAATAAAATATACATAACACTAAAAAAATACTTATAGCAAAAAAAGGGTTGACAAAGGACAGAAGAGGAAATCGGGATCAAGCGTTATTCTAAATTGTTTTGTTTTTGATTTGATTTTTTTTTTAGTTAATTTATTTAATATCGTTTTCAACTTGACTTACTTTATTTTCATTGTAAAATGGTAAAATTGTGTCGATTAAGTGAATAATTTTATTGTTGAGTAAGTATTTACATAATTGCAGTGTACGAGAGAAGCTTGCATTGACTAACTTTTTTGAGAGTTTAGTGTAAAAATAATATAGTAATATGTAACTTATTAAAAAAATAATAGGTAGATAAAATAATATTACGCGACTACTTGTTTTTCAAATAAAAAAACCTAAGCAATTATGTCCATATTTAAAACCTAGATATTTAAGAGTAGGTAGGTACCTACCTGAGTTTTTATTTCGAGCATAGATTCTAAAGATTTCAATTATTTAGTACGTACAAAATATTTATTTACATTTTAGATTTCTGTTGTGTGAGAAAAACAAACATATTGTAGTCACATGATACCAGATAGCCATCGTTGATGTAACAGTTTGATATTAAACATGAGCACGGCGCAATTTAATGACAAAACACGGACAAAGTCACGCAGGTTTGTTAGTATGTATAATTATTTGCAAATTAATTAAGTTATAAGCAAGAGTATTATATAGGTACTGTGAATATTTTGAATAGTTTCGCATGAGAAAATCAACAGAAATCAATTATATTATTATGGCCCGGTAGGTATTACAGTCGGCCCTCAACTCACTGAGTTTGTTAAACTCAAGATTAATGTTAAGGGGAGATTGAATCCATTTCCGTATTACAGTGCAATATGACATGTCAGTTACGAAATCTTCAATTATAGACATATTTTACTTTTTCTGTGGTTATTATCAAATCTGTCAAATTTTAAATAACCTCAAATAATACGAACTACAAAACGGGACGCTACGACTTAAAATACTTTTGTTTTATTATCCAACATGGTAAATTAATTTTTTTCACTAAAATAATACTTTTAAATGCCCATGTTCGTTTCAATAATGCCTGTCAGTTTGTTTTGTTGTGTGGCGCCACCGTAGATACAACTAACGCCTCTAGTGATAGAAACTGAAACTTCACGCGTTGCCCAGCAAATGACAGTTGACTCACCGTTAAGTACTTAAGCGACCTCCCTCCTGTACATCAGGAGGGAGGTCGCTGCGAATGCAGAGAGACATAAACAGGAAACGGACCCGAGACATCCTTTGTTTGGTTACAAACCACCGGTAGCAAGACTAAAATCAAGGAAAAGCTTTCTTAGAATTACACCCTCCCAAAAACTACCACCAGATAGGGCAAGGACAGATCTTTGGCAAACACAGTACGGTGAAGATCAGGTCGATCTGTCGGAAAGTTTGGGACCGGGACACCAACTACCCTACCTGACATGGAAGACACTTTATAGATTACGCGTCGGTGTCACCAGATGCAAAGAGAACATGCTAAAGTGAGGTATAAGGGTGGAAGAGGATGTTTTCTGCAATTGCTGCAAGATACAAAGTGACGAACACATCCTCATCTGTCGGTCGAGATATGCCAGTGAGGTGCGACGCAGAAGGACTTGAAGATGGTTAATGACAATGCCGTTGCGGTTGCTGTATTCTGGAGTGGGATGGCCTAGCGGTGAAGTACTCGGGCTCGTAAAGTAAGTGAGTACCAAAAAAGACGTCATTAATATAGTATAATATTTTCTTCTTCTTCAATGGCGCTACAGCCCATATCGAGCCTTGGCCTCCGTCAGTCTTCGCCTCCAGCTTCTCCTACTTTCCAACTGCCCGGCACTTGCAGTAGTTGGGAAACATCCCTTCCAACTTCGTCCTCCCATCGCAGCCGCGGTCTTCCAACCTTTCGTCTTCCACCTGGGTGTCCACACAGAACTTTCTTTGGTATTCGCTGTGGTGGCATTCTCTGTACATGTCCGGCCCATCTCAATCTGCTCAATCTGACATGCACAGAGAGCCTGGAAGTTTTGTAGATAGCATACAGCTCATTATTGTATCTAATCCTCCAGGCGTCACCATCAGGCACAGGTCCTAGGATTCTACGAAGCACTCGTCTCTCAAACGTGTCCAGTATTTCAGCAGATTTGGCTGTAAGTGTCCATGCTTCACATCCATATGTTACAACTGTTCTAATAATGGTTTTATACAGCGTGATTTTCGTTTTTCTATGGACACTTCTTGATTTGAACACCGGTAGAAGAGAGAAGAATGCTCCGTTACCTGTTGTTATTCTGTTTTTTATTTCTGTTGTGTCCTCATTATCTTTGTTGATTTTGGAACCCAGGTATTTAAAGTCTTCAACAGTTTCAAAGTCATAATTGTCTTTCAAATGTATTGTGTTTCCTTGCCAACGGTTTGCGCTTCTGGTCTGTTTCATTGCTTTTGTTTTATTTTTATTGATCTGCAGACCTACTTCTGCTGCTGCCGTTTCAAGTGGCCCAAAGACTTCTCGAATAGCTGCGAGGGATCTGCCCATAATATTAAGGTCATCCGCATAACCCACTATTTGGCTACTCTTATAGTGTATAGTGGAGCTTGTGTCTACGGATGTTTTCCTAATGACATACTCTAGGGCTAGATTGAAGAGTGTGGGTGCCAAGCCATCGCCCTGCTTAAGACCTTGAGATACTAAGAACCCCTCAGTCATCTCACCCTCTATCTTGACTTTGCATTTCGTACTACTCATTGTTGTTTTCACTAATCTTACAAGCTTCGTTGGAATTTTAAAAGCAAGTAATATTTCGTAGAGCTTTTCCCGACTTATACTGTCATACGCTTGTTTAAAGTCTATAAATAGCTGGTATACGTCAACGTCGAACTCCCAGCATTTTGACAGTATCTGTCTCACTGTGAACAGTTGATCAGTAGTTGCTCTGTTTCTTTTGAACCCAGCTTGGTATTCCCCTATGATAGTTTCTGAATAGTGTTCTATCTTTTCTTTTAATATGATTGTTAGTACTTTATATGCAGTGCTTAATAGTGAGATGCCTCTATAATTTTCACATTTAAGTTTGTCTCCTTTTTTTGTGTATTGGACATATGATGCTCAGCTGCCACTCTTCAGGGATTTCTTCTATACGCCAAATTTTAGTTATTAGCTGATGAAGTAACCTATGTAGGTGTTCACTGCCATACTTTATCAGTTCAGATGCGATATTATCCACCCCGGGTGTCTTATTATTTTTGAGCTTCTTTATTGCTAGCTTTGTTTCTGTCAGGGTTGGTGGATTCACCTCCTGATCTTCCTCTGGTGGTATAATTGCTGTTGGCTGGTTTCCTGTGTTTGCGTGTGGGTTGAGTAGCTGCTGAAAATAATCCTTCCATCTGTCCTTTATCTTGTTAGCATCCGCTATGATGTCACCATTTGTATCTCGGCATAGAGTAGTATTCGGCTTAAATCCTTTCTTAAAAATGTTGACTCCTCTATATGCTTCCCGTACATTATTTTCTGTGAAGTCCTTTTCTACTTTCAGCAATATATTATTCATGTATGCCCTCTTTTTCTTTCTCAGAAGTTTTTTCGATTCTCTCCTTGCTTCCTCGTATGCTTGTTTCTTTGCTCTGGTTTCTCGTTCTATATACACTCTTCTAAGCCTATTTTTATTTTCTATACTAGCTCGACACTCTGCATCGAACCAAGGATTTCTGTTTTCTTTAGGTCTGTTGCCCACACTATCCTCGGCTGAACTCAGCATAGCGCTCCTTAGCATGTCCCAGTCAGCCTCCAATGCTTCTCGGGAGTCTGTGTCACTTAGATTACTTGGTAGGCTTTGTCTCAGTGTTCCGTGATATAACTCGAGTCCTTCAGGAGTTTTGAGTGCCTCAGTATTAATCTTTGGGAGTGTTTGGTGCTTTTTAGGTCTATTGGAAGATATGCGGCTTCTGTAGGTGGCCACCACCATATAATGGTCGGAGTCACAGTTTGCTCCTCTGAGTCTAGTATAATATTTTATAATAGTATAATATTAATGTTGTATAATATTTTTATTCGTGGGAGCAATGTTTTTTTTATTTTAACTTATTATACACATTATTATTTACTATGGGCCGGTATTACAGTCTCAGTTTAAGAGCTAAACTCAAGTTTTACAAAAATATAGCGTATTACAGTGTCCGTTTAGGCATAATCTTCCCTCAAATACGTCACTAAAACGACAAATATTTAACTCAACGTTTCTGGCGGATTAAGTAGGTACTTAACGCTGAGTCAACTGTCATTTGCTGGGCAACGCGTGAAGTTTCAGTTTCTATCACTAGAGGCGTTAGTTGTATCTACGGTGGCGCCACACAAAAAACAAACTGACAGCCGTATTGAAACGAACATGGGCATTTAAAAGCATTATTTTGGTGAAAAATAATTAAATTTACCATGTTGGATAATAAAACATTAGTATTTCAAGTTGTAGCGTCCCGTTTTGTAGTTGGTATTATTTGAGGTTATTTAAAATTTGACAGACAATAAACACAGAAAAAGTAAAATATGTCTATAATTGAAGATTTAGTAACTGACATGTCATATTGCACTGTAATACGGAAATGGATTCAATCTCCCCTTAACATTAATCTTGAGTTTAACAAACTATGTAAATGAGTTGAGGGCCAACTGTAATACCGGGCTTATGTAATTCTTTTTGGATAAGTAACAGGTCAAATATTACTTTACCACGTACCCAATAACCATCTGACCATCTGAGCCACGAAGGCCTACAAGGCATTTAATTTACACACTGATGAGCTTATTGTCAAACGGAAATTTGTTCCAACCAATCAGATTTGATGTTAACCAATGTAGTCTAAGCGAGTATTTGGTATCCAATTTTGCAAAATTGAAAAGAAACGAATGATTTATTTAGTCTATATTCGATTAAGTAGAATAAACACGCCGTACAAGTACCTACAACGCACATACCTATACAAAGCAAGCACATCCACACAGTTACACATACATTGCGATGAAACTTTCAGAATACAATCTCAACATAATACTTAAGAGGACATTATAACGCTAAACCTAGTGACTGAAAACATGTTATATTAAAACCGCCTAATGCATTATGAAGTTACGCGTTAGTAAGGGTTAGAAATGTTTTATACAGACGTGGTTCAAAATATCGGAAACCCCAAATTTGTTAATTTTTGCATTTTACGAACAAACCTGACTTGAATTGTAAAAAAATTATCGGTCATTCACTTCGGTTTTATGCACTCTTTAAGCATATAAAAGATTTATTTTTCTACGACACGCGGTTATGGAGTAATTTAGATATAGGTACTTATGTTGTAAAAAAGGATATTTTAAATAATTATTTTAAGATAATTTCTGTTGAATTTAAAAATTATGTGACAAACAGTCACTAGAAAAATATTGAAAATACATATGGTATTTTTTTGGCTGTTTCACATATGTGAAATTGATTTAAAATCTGGGTGTTCAGGTTTATGTGCCCCCTTACGGACAATCTGCAAACAAATAAATAACTTTCAATCAAATTTATTTATTTTATTTAAATTTATTTTGATTTGTATTGTAAAATTATTATGTTAAATAAATAAAAAAAAATTCAATAAAATAAATAACTTAAAAATTTGTGAATTTATAACTCCACTATATTCCCTTGGGGTAGAAATGTGCTTTTGATAATAGGTTGCATATTAATTTATGAATGTCAATTGATTACGGAGTTTATCGTTAAAGTTAGTAAAATATAACAAAATGGAAAATACATCAGATAATTAAGCAATTTTCTTTTACTTTACTCTCACAAAAAATAATCTTTTCAAATCCTATATTTAATGACTTCCCTTTCAGGCACAGGAAAGGTTCGTTATATTTATTATTTATAACGAGGAAAATCATTCGTATAGAAAAACCATCATGATGTTACGAGTCGAATAATAATAATAATAATCAATACCACATGCGAAGGGTCCCCCAATACATAATTATTTCATATTATTGTCGGAAGAAGAAAAAATATAATTAGGCAGAAACCGATTCATGCCTCAAAGTAGTCTATTATATTATATAACACCCAAATACTTATTACGTTTAACCCTCCAGCCAAAAGATGGGGCGACAAAATAGCCCAGGGATGGGCGTTGACAAAATATTATTAATTGATATTCCGTACGATTTTACTACCTGAACACTCTGTCAAGCCTGATGCGGCAGTTGAGTAAGTTTTATTAGAAATTCGTACGCATACGTTAACGAAGACGTGCATATGAATATGAATAATGAAGTACTAGAAAATTCATCTTCTTCGTTATTTATTTAATATTGCTTTTCAACAAGGCAGCAAGCAGCAAGGTACGCATCTATAAAACATGTGTGCGACCTATATACACATATGGCATAGAGGCAAGAGCAGACACTGTCAAGACCAAGAGCATGCTGAGGACTGCAGAAATGAGAACTTTAAGCGCCATTGCTGGAAGGACCTTGCGTGATCGTATTAGAAACATGGCAATCCGTGAAGTATGTGAGGTCCAAGATGTGCTCAGATAGGCGGCGATACTGGTACCAGCATGTGCAGAGGATGAACTAAAAGAGAATTCCACACAAAGCTCTGCACCAGGTACCAGATGGACAGCGTCAACCAGGAAGACCCCCGAAACGATGGAGAGATAGCTGGAGCTCAGCATCTCAGGAGGACCATCCTGTACCAACAGACCCTCGGTCTACACCAAGATAAAGAAGAAGAAGAAGAAGCTTTTCAAATATTTAGGACTATAGCTCTGCAGCCATAATGACCACTGTAAAGCCACTCTGAAGTTCGTGAACAAGTCAATAATCTTTTTAGGGATATCCATTTGACTCCTTTCCTTTCCTATCCTGAGCATAGACAATGTTTACCTACCCGCCTAACTGAGAAAAAATATTGTTAAAAGAAAATTCCTTCAGTATAGAGATGACACAGTGCACTTCACATACATATATGTAACAAATTTATCTTCATTTAAGTTCTACATAGTTTCAATTTCATCAAGTTTTTAGTTCTTCGTGTGGTGTATTGTCCTGTGCTTCAAATTAAACTTCATAATATATTGGTTCGTCGCGGCTGGCGGTAAGTACAATAATTAACCTTTATTGTTCTATTCCCTTCGAATTATTTTTTAATTTCCATTCCCGATTTTAAACCATCCCATAGTGTCCATTTGCTCCAACAATCTCGTCTCATCAACATTCATGGATGTTGATGAGACGATGTTGTACAACCTTCTTAAATGTCTCTCTTTCAGAATTTCGTTCATTTGGTTGTGCCTTTCTTTTCTTGGATGACCGTGTCGACCGTGATGAATCCATTCCTGTCAACAACATAGATTTCTTCGTCAAGCATTATCATTGATTCTTTCAAAGTGGCCCAACCATTTCAATTTGTTCATTTTCATTATATTAATGACATATTTATTCATCTTACTGTCATACTTCTCAATGATCTTATTTCAATTGCATTCATCAAAATAATATATTATAACAAAGAAAACAAACAAGTCTCTGCTCAAAACCTCACTTTACTTTATCTAGGGATAAGTCTGGTCAAGCGGTGAAATCATAACCCTCATGATTACCTATATCATGGATATGATTATCTTTTGCAGCTATGTAAAATTTTTGTATATTTTAGAACTCCATATGATAATTATACCATGATATATGTAGGTAATCATGAGGGTTTTGATTTCAGCGCTTGACCAGACTCGCCCGTCTGGTTTAAATTGCATTGAAATAATAATGCATACCCAATCTTGAGCGAAAAGTATAAAGAGTTAACTATAAATACTATCAAACGTATTATTTCACGTCTTAACATGAGGTAAACGAATAACAAAAAATATTTGTCATAACCACTAACTAACTCACTTTGTAATGATTGCTTCAGTGTTCGCTGAGATTTTCATATAAATATCAAAATAATGATGATATTTATATTAAAAATCGAATGGAAGAGCGGTTAGCGCGCTAGAGTAGTTAGTGGGCTAGTGATCCAGTGGTCGCGAGTTCGAATCCGACTTCAACCAAATAATTGACCAATGAATGTATTTGTAGGTACTCGTTTAAAAAGGCCATATTCATTTCTTTATAAGAAGGGAAAAAAATATCCACAATAAAAGATATTTACAATATAAAAATGAAAATAAACACGTTTTTACTTTTCAAAACATCGACAAATGTGTCAACCGGAGAAACATTGCGACGTTGTCAGCTTTAACAGTAAAACAGCATTTATTTATTTATACACAGTTATTTAATGTTATAACAATAATAATATAAGGAATTATTAATTGTAAATTAGACTGCTGTCTGTGTCTAGTGTCATCGTTTAGGTATCCCTAGGATTATAATGATTTATCCAACTGTCGATTCGTTCAATAGAATGAAATTCTATTGAAGGAAGAGGCAGTTTAAATCCAAGATGCGTGTACGAAGGAATATTTTGTATGGCGTTGTAGACTTTTTGAATGCTAATAACACCAACTTAAAGGCTTCGCAGCATACATATTCCGATACATGGATTTACTCAGAATTTGGAGGAAAACATTTTATGTGAGTTTTGTGTGTGTGACTGTGTGTCTGTGTGTGTCCCCCCCCCCCCCTTATAACTTTTGATTCGCTCAATTAACAGCGCCCAAAACTACAAAATATATAAACAGTTATAGGCCTACAAAACTTTTATACTCAGAATTGTGAATTTTTGTTTCAGTCAGGGGTTATCAACTTTTCAAATTTTGGTTTATTTTTCCATATATCTCAGAAAACATAAAAGTTAGAACGCTGAAAATTGGTATATACGTTGACAAATACAAAATCTCAAACTTATATTTTCAAAAAAAATCTAGGGATTCTAGAAAAATATTTTTTTATAATAAATTTATGAGTTTAACTGCCTATATTTCCAAAATTTTTAATATATCGAAAAAAGCTGAAACACCCCAACTAGATAATTTAATTTTCTATAAAAAATATTAAAATTGTTGAAGTACATCTCAAATTTTTTTTAACAAAATTTATAAAAAAAAATTGAGTTTAGTGACGACATCGCTTCATACAATTTGTATGGCAGTCGCCTATACACAATATGTAAGAAGACTTAATAGTTTGATACTTAATCTCCAAACAAAGATACAGAACCATCATGCTTTTTTCATATTCCGGGTAGGAAAAGAGAACTGACCTCCATACTGTCCTATCTTGACATACATTACATACCAAAATGTGTTAAAATTTTCAATAATATGGATTTATGGGTTTATAGTTTGATTCTTATTCTTCAACTATACATACTATTGCTATCGACAGTTGGATCTCATGTGTTACATGCAACTAGTTTATTGAAAATCATAATATATCTATTTAATTCTTTGTTCATCCCTTAACTGTTATGTTTTGCCTCGGGTTCAATCAAATACACTGATCCTTTCTCGGGGTTGCCAGTAGCCCGAGGGAGATTGTGTTATGAAATAGAAATGCTTAGAGGTTATTAAAAAATATTTTTTTTCTTATCCAGGCGAACGCTTCTACCTTCACAGAAAAATGAAATATTTTTATTTTGATACAAAAGAAATATGTGAATATTTTTCAAAAGATTTTAAATATCAGTTACCTACAGTCGTTTTTTTCTTCATAAACTTTAAGCAACAATATATTCAACTTACTGTTATCTTTAAGATATTTTTGAATTATCGCCATCGACAGTTGTATTATGTACAAAGGTTTTAAATGATTTACCAAAATGCGTGGTCATGCCGCTTTTCTTCGCCTAGGTAATGAATACATACAGGAAAAGTTCTTTTTAGATATGTGTGTATGAATTATATTTTGTCTTTAATGGATATTGGAATATTTTTTTCTTTGTTTTTTTATATCATACACTGTTAATTTGTTTTTTTTATTTTGTTTATATTGTTTCAACGCAATGGACGGATTGATAAGGAGATCGAAAGAAGAGTTATGGCAGGAAACAGAGTGAATGGAGAACTTAGACCAGTTATGAATAATCGCCACATATTAAAGGACGCTAAAGTTGTCATTCATAAACCTATCTTGGTGTCAACCTTGACGTAGGTATGCAAGTGAAACTTGGACATAAGACATGGCAGAAGTCGCACGAAAGCAGAATAAATGCAGTTAAAATGATATCGCTGTATGGCCAGAAATGAGGACATAAGAAAAGAATGTAAGATGTGAACACATTGAGAAAGTTTGGCTACATGGGGAGGAACGCCTGACCAAAAAAATATAAATGGCGGACAGGAATGGAATAATAGGTCGGGGCCGCCCAAGGAAGGGATGGAATGATTTTGAATGACGGAAATGTTAGAAGCATGAACAACAGAAGAACATGACATGTATAAGACGATGTATGAATGTCGATGAGACGATGAATGTCTGTCAAGATAGAAATAAGTGGGGTTCGTTTCTCTCTGGATTTTATTGTTTTTGTTTACCGCAATACAAATTCATAGAGGTTCGTGCACAGGCGCGCATCGCCGACATCATTCGTTGCCGACATGAGCTGCGTGCTATCTGCTAGCTGAAATCGTCGCTACGAATGTTGCGGAGATTTCCAAGATGGCGGAGCAATTATTAAACATTAAATTCGTTTCGGAGGTGGAGAAATATCCATGTTTGTTTAATTATTCCAAAAAGGATATTACAGAACAAACTCGGACAGCGGTAAGGCCGTTTTAATTTAACAGATTGATATTTTTTCACATGTTAAATATTGAAAATAAAGTAAATAATAAGGAATAGTACCTAGGTATTTCTTTACATTTTCAATTTTCATAACTTCCTTTTATTTCTTTCTCTCGTTGATTTTCACAGTCTATTTAGTGAAAGTTTTTACGATCCTCCGAAATGAAAATTTATGCAGACACAGAATGCAGTATATTAAAATCTGTCAGAAAGTTTTCGATTGTTAAGTTCATTTTGGGAAATAAACATTCTTAAAACAAATAACACGGTATTAAATGAGCTGCCTTTAAAGCCTATCTAGTAAAAATACATAAAAAGTTTATTGCTCATGTATTATCAAAAATAAACGTTCCTTGGACGGAGAAATTTAACTAATTTTTTATTGGTACGAATATTTTTTTTAATTGCATTTACGCAAATATTGGATTTTTTTCCCTGTCGGGAGTCAAATGATATTTTTACTGACAAACTTTTTATCATCTCAATAGAGACGAAGTTGGGATATAATATAAGAACCAGGAACTCAAGGCACCTACAAGGCTTACGACCGGTCATCGGCTGTTTTACGTGATCAATTTATGCGCTTGCACAACGTTCACCAATTATAAGTAAACGTTTTTTTTTTTGCGGCGCTGGCCGATTTACTAATGATATTAATAACAATTAAGCACTACAAATAATTACACTCAATTATTATTATTACCATTATACACTTCCTCAAAAGAATTAGCAGATCAATGCGTAAATTGTAAATTATTTAAAAGAGCAAAATAAAATGCAACAAACGCATCATCAAGCTTTCAATTGGGAATAGTTCTCCCATCCAGATACTTAACATATTAAAGGATTTGTTGTTTATTTTAATGTAATGAAGATGCACGATTTTGTAAAAAACTTGACTCTGGCCAATGTTCCTCCATTTGAGGTTACAAGTGCCATTTAAAAAATAAATAAATAATAAATAGTTATTTAACAGATTTTTAATTATCTCAATAGAGACGAAGTTGGAATATTTATTGTAGGAGAACCGGGAAATCAAGGCACCTACAGGGCTTACGACCTGTCATCGGCTGGTTTACGTGATCACTTTATGCGCTTGCGCAACGTTCACCAATTATGCCTTTTTAATGAGATCCATATCAATTCAATTTTGAAAGTTCTATATATTGTAATACTGAAATTCTTTTCGCTTGAAAATAAGGAATTTTTACTACAGCCATCTATGAGTGAAATTATGAAAAACAATCTTATTATTTTTTTATTTATTTATGACAGGTCGTAAGCCCTGTAGGTGCCTTGATTTCCCGGTTCTCCTACAATAAATATTCCAACTTCGTCTCTATTGAGATAATTAAAAATCTGTTAAAAAATATCTTTGACTCACGACAGGGAAAAAAATCCAATGTTTGCGCATATGCAATAATAAAAATATTCGGATAAATAGTTAATTGGTGAACGTTGCGCAAGTGATCACGTAAACCAGCCGATGACAGATCGTAAGCCATGTAGGTGCCTTGATTTCCTGGTTCTTCTATAATATCCCAACTTTGTCTCTATTGAGATGTTAAAAAATTTTGTCAATAAAAATATCATCATCTTGGTTTTTCTTTTAAAAAATTATTTGTTTCGCAATCGCTATGATTTTCTTATTCTTCTTGAATTCGGATAGAGAATACATTAAAAATGGTATAACGCACCGGCTTAGAAAAGTTCTTCCAGTCTTTTCTATTATCATTGTTATCGAAAATACTCGTGGCATAAAACATCTTACATAGTTTAACAATGAGATTCACCACCCATTCTTTGTCATTTTTTAAGCGAGACGAAACTATATGTGGGGATTCACACATGTGTCGTGATTTTTTTTTTGGATTTTGCACATTCGCACACCTGTCGCTAGTCACTCCATATTGTGGGATTCGTTGTGATGGTATGAATGAAAAAAAAACTTTAGATATACACGAGTTTTGTTATTAAAACCTCGGCCAGTTTCTAAAAGCAATACTCATAGCATAGAAAACCGATTTGTCCATCATTTCCACCATGACAACTGAACTGGCTACCTGCGTTTTAGATAAACCTTTGTTATCAGTAATAAAAGTTTTTATATTTATGACTACTGTTTGGTTATGTGCACAAAACATTAATTTGCACAAAACCAAATGTTTTGTAGTATCTATAGTTCGGATAATTTTAACATGAAATTTATTTATTTATTAAGCTTCATGTACAATAATACTGTGTACAATGGTGGGTTTATTGCCACAAGGAAATTTATTCCAACCAACGTCGACGACGTGAGGCACATTAAATTTATAACGAACGGAAAGAAACACGTAAGGAACGTTATCAAGAGTAAATTCACAGCAACAGAGGAAAGAAGGAAATAGAGGTTTAGAAATTTAAATTTTGTTACTGTATACAATTTTTTTTTTCAGTGTACATACATTTATCCATTCGTCCATACGTCCATTCTTCCATTCGTCAATTCATTATGTGGGGTAACCAGCTACAGGTGTGCGGGTTCGTAATGCCTTATAAAAGATAACGCGATATGAAAAGGCAACATTTAGAAATGGTGGTGAACCTCATTGTTGAACTATCTGTGATGTTATCTTGCTTCCTGTATGATGGATTACCCGGCTCTTACGGAACACCCGAAAACGAAGATTAAAAGAGTGGAACCACTGTTCTAAGTCGGTGCCTTATAACAAACACAAAGCTCACAAGTTCTAAAACGTTCCCAATGAAGTGTTGTATATGAATAGTCTGGATTTTAAATATGATTTTGATGACAATTTTTTTATACTTTTTCATATACAGACTGCTTCTCGTTACAACCGATTTATGATGTTGCTTATTAATCTGTTAGGACGTCATTCAAGACGATTTATTGTAATGGTCGTAATAAATTAAAAATTTAATTGATTCCTCTCCTAAACACCGTCTATAGTAGGCAGGGTATCTAATAAGTACAGACTAAAGTACGCTTTGAAGATCTCATTTATCTCAATTATTAAAGCAATGATGGTTCGGTCCATCACCTGGGGCTGAAACATATTTTTATCCCAAAGAAATTATAATAAACGTACCCAAAGACTGTCCGATATTATCCTGAGATAACATAATTTTGAATAAAGGTATGTACGATAGATTCTTTCGTTTTCTTCGCCAATATTCATATATTTATTTATTTCGCTATTACAACTATCATCCGACTTTGCTCAATCAGATGTCTCATGTGCAGTCTTATAAAAAAAGACTATGAAATTATAATATTAGCATGGATCCCGTCCCACGTATCTAAGTATAAATGGGAACGAAATCGCGGATAAATTAGTAAAACAAGCCTCCAGTTCTGATGCCTCTTATTTAAACATTTCCCTTTCCATCCAAGACACAATTCGTTCTCATTGTATCATTGCCAAAAATAAATGGCAAGACCTGTGGAAAATCACTTTTGAAACCAAAAGAACATACTTAACAATCAAACATACTATTATATCCAATTAAACATTCCATCTTTTCCTTGGTTTCACAAAAAAAATGTCCAAAAGAGAGATCTCAAATATCTCGAGAACGAGAATGAGATTGAGTCATTGCTCAATTGCCTCACACCTTAATAAAATAAATATTAAAGAAAACCCTTCTTGTGCATGCGGGGCAGAATTGACAGACTACAGTGGTCACGTGACTTGCACGTCCATTCAACGCGACAGAGAGGCCATTTGCTCGTTCTCCCCAGACATCGAACCTCCGCATTCGAGGGTAGTTTTAGATATGCTTCCTCAAAGTACTGGAATGAGTTGCCGCAGAACATACGTGCGATGAACTCTTTGCAGAGTTTTAAGAAACACTGCAAGATATGATTATTGAACCAACAAGGGTGCCAGCAGTAAAGAGAAGGAAGGAATACATTTTATTTTTAATTACAATATTGAATTTTTATAGGTTATGACATGTGGTCTGTCCTCAATGTTTTGTGTTGTCCCAAGGCTTTGCTGAAAACCAGCAGCACTCCAGGGATACCTGGTAGTGCGTAGCTGAGCAATAACCTTTTTTTTGTCTTTTGTAGTTCAAAATTGTATACTTTTTTTGTTTTTATGTAATTTAACAATAATGGCAACAAATAAACGGTATATTATTAATATTATAATTATATGACATATATCCCAACTTAAAAGTCCTTCTACCAGTAAACATGTCGCATCTCTTATCACTTAACTCTCTTGCTATTTATTCGGCAATATCTAAATTTATCTTAATCAAATGTATAAATCTGTAAGTCGTAATATTAAAATTTAATAACTTACTTTTTTATTTTATCTTCCTTTGGCATAAATCACTCTTCTAAGGGTGGGTTGGCTAGTATTAAAAAAAAAACTATCATCCGCTCTTCGCGTGGGTACTGTGATCGGCCCCTTCACAGACCGCTAAGTCATTGAGCAGCCAAAAAAATGCGCAGCAAAAAAGTAGCTCATGGAGCCCTCTTGATGAGAATCTCTTCATAGTAGAAATGTTGTTTGTGGGTGTGCGTGTTACTGGTAAGTGTGTAAATACAATCTTGACACCACAGAGCAACAATTTTTCATATAAAAAACCGACTTCAAAATCTATGTGTGTCAAGATAGTACTATGTGGCCTTCGGTTCTGTCGGCCAACTCCGCAAGGCACATGGCGTGATGGTATGCATTACAAACCCGGTGCGCTAACCGCTCTGCCACCACCCACCTAAAAGTACACCCATCTCGTTTGTACTTTGATCATACTTAAATAAACCATCAATTTATAATATTATCATTATCAAGACGGATGACGATATCGATTCCTAGAAAATAAGACCTTCTTTGAAGTATCATCCATTTCCTTTTGATAAATATAAATCTTTGATTGGTTCCGGAATCCCCCTGGAAACGTTTTGAATAGGTTTTGATACATCATTGATAGCAGCTTCTGTAACTGAGAGTTACGAGAGTTACGAAGAGTTATGTGTGTATGTAGAGCAAAAAGTACCCACGCAAACTTTCATTGTTCCGGGAAAATATTTGCTTTTAAAATGTGAAAACATGGAATTGACATAATATAATAATAATTTTTTTGCATCCATTTCTATGATATATGTGATTTTTGACTAGCTTTTTTTTCATATTTTTTTTTTACCAAAGGTATTTTATTTGTTCAAATTTGTAAATTTCTTGGATAATGAAAAGTATAATTTAACGCAAACAACAAAGTTTCGCCTGAAAGTGTATTGTTATATATTGTACCGAAATTTATATTTATTTATTTTATTATGGTTCAAAGTCTTATTTATTTTTGCAATTTATATTTCAACAATTTATATTTTTACAAGGTTTGTCTAGTTTTTCCAACTCACTGCTCAATCTTTTGTTTTCATTTTTCTTGGGTTCTTATTTTCAAAATATTTCTATTTAAATTTTCAATTTAAATAGAAATAGTACTTAATTTCATAACACTGCCTCCCTCTCAGTTCAGTTCGTCCCGAACAGAATTCTCTAGATGAATAAATCGGCATTTTGAACCTTCTCTACAGTGAGATGCTTTGAAAAAGTAACATGGTATACTTTTTTTCATATTTTTACTGTATCTTGGATTATAGCAGCAAACTAGAACATTAATTCCAGTATTATGAAAAATCTCTTCTATCATATTCCGAACCACTTTCCAATCCATACCATCACTGATCTTTGGAATGCCGAGCTTCATAAGATTCAACTGTAACATTTGATCCCGCATACTTCGTAGACAGTTCCACATCTGAGCATACTCTGCTCGTTCCTCAGACGTTTCCTTATTCATCATGTAGAATAAATGCTGTTTTCCATGCTGTGAATGGACCGCTTCTCGAATCTTCAGATTCTTGGCTTTTAGCTCATATAACATCCCATACTTTCTCATGATAACTTTGGCTATACCACTAGTCATCTTCATGTCTGAGCCACACAGTAAGCTAAAACATTATCTTCTGGGATATCGAAGAGGTCTTGCTCAATTTCCACAGTCACACCATAGCGAGTGCGTCGATAAGGAGTCATCATGAATTCCTCGAAGGTCTTTTCTTCACTTTGGACATTGCAAACTTGAGCAACTGGATTTTTTTCCTCATCCTTGTTATCACATAAAAAAGGAGCCAGGCGATTGAAATGTACCACTCTTGGCTTCCCATTTGGTTTTCTTCGTATACGATAAACCACATCATTTATCCTTTTGATCACTTCATACGGTCCTTCCCAGGATTTCTGAAGCTTTGGTGAGTAGCCTCGTCGTCGTTGTGGATTAAATAACCAAACCAAGTCTCCAGCCTGATAACCACCTTCCACAGCTTTAATGTCGTATCGCTCCTTCATCTTGTCACTAGCTACTTGAATATTGGACCGTACGCTGTCATGTATAGCATTCATTTTCCTCCGAAGATCTGACACATAATCTTCTCCAACTAGATCTTCTCCAGGCTTAGATCCATACTGCAAGTCGCAAGGTAACCGTAACTCACGGCCAAAAATCACACTTGCCGGTGTTTGCCCTGTTGTCTCATGAATTGTCGCTCGATAAGCTAATAAGAACAAGTGGATGTATTCGTCCCAATCCTTCTGGTGATCGGACACTGCTTTTGACAAAAATCTTCCAATTGTTCGATTCATTCGCTCCACCATTCCATCCGACTGTGGATGCAAAGCAGTTGTTCTCGTCTTTCGAATTCCTAATGCTTCACAAATTCCCTGGAATACGGCTGATTCAAAGTTTCTTCCCTGGTCCGAGTGTAACTCCAATGGTACTCCAAAACGACTTATCAGTTCCCTTACCAAGACTTCAGCAACAGTGGTAGCTTCTTGATTCGGTAGTGCATAGGCTTCTGTCCATTTACTAAAATAGTCCATTGCTACCAGAATATATTTATTCCCTCTTTCCGTTGTGGGAAACGGCCCCGCTATGTCAATGGCTATCCTTTCAAATGGGCTACCAACATTATACTGCCTCATTGGCGCACGCCTTCGTTTCTGAGGTCCGTTTGAAGTGGCACAAGTTACACATCTTCTACACCAATCTTTTACATCTCCATTGTAATTGACCCAATAAAAACGTTGACGAATTTTTTCTGTGGTTTTTTTAATTCCCAAGTGTCCCCCAGATACATCATTGTGAAGCAGTTTAAGAACTTCAGGAATTCTCTTCCTTGGAATCAATAGTTGTTGTCTCTGCTGTGTTCCATCTTCATTCTCCAATACACGCTTTAACAACCCATTTTCCACGACAATGGATTGCCACTGAGCCCAGTATGACTTAATATTTGGAGATAGTGAAGCTATTTCTTCCCATAAAGGTCTTTGATCATTTTCCTTCCACTGCATTACAAACCTGAGATCTGGGTCTTCCAATTGGTCTGCTCGTATTTCATCATCTTGCCAAAAATTGTCAACGACTGTGGTTCTACAAGCTATAAAAAACTTTTCCTCAGCCTTATTACAGTGCTGGCAATCCTCTGGACATGGTCGCCTTGACAGTGCATCGGCATTTCTATGATGAAGTCCGGCTCGATGTTCAGAATCATAGTCATATTCTTGCAATCTCTCTATCCATCTTGCCACTTGACCTTCAGGATTCTTGAATCGCAAAAGCCACACAAGTGCCGAGTGATCTGTCCTTAAAAGAAATTTCCGTCCATATAAATACTTGCGAAAGTGCTCAACTGATTTGATAACAGCAAGCAATTCTCTTCGTGTTACACAGTAATTGCGTTCTGGTTTCGACAATACTTTACTGAAGTAAGCAATCACGCGTTCTGCCCCATCTTGTACTTGGGAGAGCACACTTCCGATACCAACGTTACTTGCATCTGTATCCAGAATAAACATTCCTTCAGCTCGAGGATAACTCAAAACCGGAGAATTAATTAGAACCTGTTTTAATTCTTCAAATGCATGTTGGCACTTGAAATCCCATATGAATTCACTGCTTTCCTCCGTGAGTTTTGTCAGCGGCTTTGCGATTTCAGCAAAGCCTGGAACAAATCGTCGATAGTAGGTACTCAGACCCAAAAAGCTTCTTACTTCATGTTTGTCTTTAAGTACTGGCCAATCTCGAACAGCTTTAATCTTCTCAGGATCTACTGCTACTCCCTCCTCAGAGACAACATGACCTAGATAGTTGACTTGCTTTCGGAACAATATACATTTCTTGCAATTGAGTTTAAGGTTGGCCGACCTCAATCGTGAAAATACCTGTTCCAAATTTCCTAAATGTTCTTCAAAACGCTTCCCAAGTACGATGATGTCATCTAAGTATACCAAACAGGTCTCCCACGATAATCCTCTTAGCACACTTTCCATTAGTCGTTCAAACGTAGCAGGTGCATTGCAAAGTCCAAATGGCATCACTTTGAACTGCCACAATCCACTTCCAACAGAAAACGCCGTTTTTTCTCTATCCTTGGGTTCCAATCCAACCTGCCAATAACCACTCTTTAGATCCAAAGTTGAGAAGATCTTACAACCAGCCAATGTATCTAGGGTGTCATCGATTCGAGGCAGTGGATAACTATCCTTCTTACATTATTCAATAAGCGAAAGTCCACACAGAACCGAGTTGAGCCATCTTTTTTTTTAACTAACACTACTGGTGAACACCATGGGCTGCTTGATGGTTCAATAACGCTATCCCTTTCCATGTCTTGAATAATTTGATCTGCTTCCGCCCGCTTTGCTAATGGTAGCCTTCTAGGTAATTGGCGGATAGGCCTTGCGTCACCCGTATCTATTTGATGTTGAACAACATTGGTTCTTCCTTTAGAAAGACTCGCATTCTCAAAAACATCTTGATAATGAGCAATGAGGTATCTAATTTGTTTGCTTTGTTCTTTGGTAAGTTCCTTACAAGCATCTTTTACAAAGTCTTCAAGATGTTTTGGTACATCCTCTGAAGAAACTTGTGCGATGCAGGCGTTTTGTGTTACTGATGAAACTGATGAACACACACTTAAATAAGCTCGTTTTTTGACAGTTACTGGATTTTCATTTATGTTCATTAATCTGACTAAAATTTCCTTTTGGTTTTGAATCAGTGCTCTTGCAATTAATACTCCTTTTCCTGCTTCATTGTTGGCGTTGGACTCCACAACCAAAACATGTCCATTCGGGATAACACAGTCTAAATTGACTCGTACTAACATCTCACTTTGTTTTGGAATAGTTACAACATCCGCTGCAAGAACACGTGTAGAAAATTCCTCACGCTCTTGTACGAGAACATCTTCATCTCCAATTTTCAAAGATAGCCTCTTTAGATCCAACTGGAATCCATATTTCGCCATTATGTCCATTCCGAGAATAACTTCCTCCTCTATATTCGCCACTAGCACCTGATGATCGAAGATAGAACTACCAATTTGAAAGTTGGCATATGTCTCACCACATATAGATGCCGACTCCCCAGTAGCTGTTCGTAATGTCCATTTAGTTGGTGTAATACACTTTTTGTTATAAAGCAAATCTGGTCTCATGATTATCATAGTTGCTCTAGTATCCAGCAAAAGTTTCAAATTCTTTCCATTTACTTTGCCATTTATAAACATACTGGTATCTCGACCACTGAATGATGCAACAACTGCAGATCTCTTTGAGCCATTGGTAATGTAGGTCAACAGTTGCCCCTTCCCATCAACCCTTTTTAGTTTTCCTGTGGCTGTTGCTGTTGCGTTGTTGCTTCATTTGGACACCGATTACGTAGATGTCCAGCTCGTCCACAACCCCAGCAGCGAAACTGTCTTTTTCTTCCTTGAAATGCCTTCATCACCTTTTCGACAATGCATTCGATGAGTTTTTGATTCTCTTCAACGGCCTCAACAACGCGGGCTTGAGCATGACCTCGTAAAGATTTTTTTATAGATTCAAATTCGAGTGCCTGGGTTAAAGCGTCACTCAAAGTTTGTGGTCTAGCTAGTTTTACAGCTTGTTGTGTCTCGCTTGCCCACAATCCATCCAAGAACTTTTCTACTGCAAGGCTTTCACACAAATCATCAGGAACCGTAGGGTATGCATATTTAATTAGACGCGCTATATCCGCCTCAAATTCCTGGAGAGTTTCATTAGATTTCTGATTACGATTCTTAAGTTGTGACCTGTAAAACTGTTCCATGTGCTTATGTCCAAATCGCATCTCAAGTCTCTCAATCAACAATTTTAAATCTCGTCGCTCAGCTAGAGGAATTGTCTCCAAAACTTTTAAAGCATCACTTCGTAATGATACACTCAACACTGAGGCCTTTCTTGTCATGGACCAGCCATTTATCATGGCCACTGTCTCGAACAATGTTAAATATTCTTCCCAGGGGCACTTTCCATCAAAGGTTGGCATATCATTTTTCACGCACTCCACTGTTGGTACTCTTGTATCTTCTACACACTTAAAATTTGTATCTACAGCTGAATTTTGCTCGGAATTCATTGGCGTGATTGAAGGAAGCACTTGATTCTCCAAAACTTTCATTTGTTTAGTTAATTCATTTATCTTCTCATCAAAGGTCATAGAATAATTCTGGAATTTCTTTTCTATATTATTTGAATGCTCTTGAAGCATCGCTACTTCTCCTTTGATTTCTTTAATTTCTCCTTTTATATCTCTGGAATGTTCTTGAAAATTCTCTTCTATGTCTCTGGAATGTTCTTTTAAGACTTTACAAAGATCGTTGTTAGAGCAAGGCATTTCAAAAAGGTATGTGTCTGGATCCTCACCTACTTCTTGCATCACTTTTCTCAATCGTAGTTGAAGTACATTTTTATTTCCTGATGTATCAGCGTCTCTCTCCTCCAACTCATGTTTTAAATCAACCACTTTCAACTCTTTAAGAGTAATTTTTTTTTGATGCCATAATAAATGTCTTTATAAATAACTAGTTTATTTTATATTAATTTTTTTCTTACACAAAAAATACTTGGGTATTTTTATACCCCACACCTGACACCAAATGTACCGAAATTTATATTTATTTATTTTATTATGGTTCAAAGTCTTATTTATTTTTACAATTTATACATAGCTTGTAGAACCACAGTCGTTGACAATTTTTGGCAAGATGATGAAATACGAGCAGACCAATTGGAAGACCCAGATCTCAGGTTTGTAATGCAGTGGAAGGAAAGATATGAAAAAAAAAGAGATACAGTAAAAATATGAAAAAAAGTGTACCATGTTACTTTTTCAAAGGATCTCACTGTAGAGAAGGTTCAAAATGCCGATTTATTCATCTAGAGAATTCTGTTTGGGACGAACTGAACTAAGAGGGAGGCAGTGTTATGAAATTAAGTACTATTTCTATTTAAATTGAAATAGTACTTAATTTCATAACAATATTATTCAGTCGAAACGTTAAAGAGAAATAATTCAATTCACGGATATACCTTGTGTTAGCTCAAACACCTACCAGCGAAATGGCGAGGGACTCCGCTGGCGCAAAATTGCCTCAGCACGGTTGTAAGGATTTTGCTTGGTATAACAGTGTACTGTATCTGGATGTGGTTGTTGATTATGAGGATGAACAGGATCGATATAGGATGATAGGGGAACAGTCAAGATCACATACCTGGTCTGAAGATTGCTCGCCCTTACGAGGTTGGCCAACCTATATCTCGGCTTGTAGTTATATAATTTTACATATAAAAACAGTTCATCACACACAAATTAACAACACAAGAATGTTCAACAATTCGACACGATGGATCGAACTCTTTATAACATAAAACAATGACCGCTACGACGGTACACAAAACGGCCGCTTATCTCGGGCGATTAACCTTGACTGATTAGGATGGGAGATGGCGGGAGGGAAGGGGTATTCGCACTGTACGACAATTTTTGGCTCCAACACCTTGAATTATTCCTTAACAACTCAAAAAATACTTTTTTTTTATTAATTCATGAGAAAGAAAATATTTTATAATATAACTAAATCAATTGTAAATTGAATAAAAAAAAATCAAATTAAAAAAGCCTGTTATATGTATGAGCAAGGAGATATATCAATTTTCATTAATGCAATGAACGAAGTTTTGTTCAATGAGATACTTCTCAAAGATACAAAATATCATTGATATTAATTTCTTTGTTGTAGGTCTAACTTTTTGTCCCGGTTTTACAAATGTTTCAATCGACTGTTTCCATGTGGTTAATCCTTTGATTGCTCTTGCCACCGCAAGGCTGGAAGCCTCTCTCACAATTTCAAACACCTTATCGTGTCTGTATGAGAACCTTCCCTCCTGTAGTGCTACCCTGCAGCCGGCCAAGAGATATGCCTAGCCGTGCATGCAGATGTCCCACAGAGACGGCAACTGTCATTTCTGTCTATATTCCATCGTTTCAAGTTACTCTGGTCTGGGAGCGTACCCTGTATTGAGTTTAGATAGAACTTCAGCACATCAGATGACCATACATGTATTATCTGTTTCCATCCCACTGCTGGAGGAATACAAAATTCCCCCAAGGATAACCAATCGTTTTGAACTTTCAAGTTCAACGCATGAAGTTCGTATTCATTGTTTGCATCTTGTACAACAAAGTCTTTCATTTGCTCTTTTTCTATCTTGTTCCTCCCCACCCCCAGACCCGATCGGTTTTTACTACAACCCGCGATGAATTTATTATGGAAATCAACCTTACTTTTCAGATTACCTATTTCTTTTTCTTCTCGAGAAATCTCTATTATGGTTTGGTCTTTAGAGTTTTTCAGGATAGTGTGTCTAGTGATTCTTAGTTTTTCATACATAACTGAGGGTTTTTTAAAATCCATGCCCAAAATATAATATTATAGAAGACGAAAACAAAATATTATACTGGAAATGGCAAAATTTCGGCTTATGGACTTATGTCAAAATATCTTGTTTAGGTACGTTACATATTCGACATTCGTTTTAACCTTTACAAGCTCATTTAGTTGGGGTGCTTCATAAAATATTCGATATTGATTGAGTAAAAAACTCATGCTCTTTTATTCTAATACCAACGTTTATTTGGCCGCATATATCACAATTATAAAATAGGATAAAAATATAAATTTTGCTATTCTTAAGGTTAATTAATGTTGCTCAGGGTTAAGTTCCTGCTTCCTGTTATCCTGTTTATTTACAACTTTTTTTTGAAATCAAATAAAATTTTTGTTAATTAATATAACTGCACATATAGAGAAGTGCCAGCGACAGCCAAATTTACGTCATAGTATAAAGGCTGATTTTTTTGTTTTTGCTACTTAAAAGCACAAGACATGCTTGTATCCCCACACACCATTTTCGTCTCACATTAAAAGGCACTACATTCAGAATGGGTTGTGAACCTCGTTGCTGTAATATGGAACATGATAGAAAAGGATGGAATCTCCAGGCTATTTCGGTCTAATTTTTAAACAATATAGGTACTTGTACAAAATTTGTTAATTTATATGAATCTTGTCATAAAATCACTATCTTCTTCTTCCAGTATCCTGTTAGGTCCTCCCGACGTTGAATGTCACCTGTGAGAATATCTCCCTATCTTCGAAGGCTTGAAACAGATCCTCCACGGTCCTAATCGCTTTCTTATGCATAATTAAAGTTTAGTAGGAAAAAAAATATATTAAACTCTGGAAAATAAATTTACTAATGAAAACTCCAAAAACTCTTTTAATATATTCATCAGGTCTACCAGTCCTAGATTCTTTTCATACGTTTAATCCAAGTGTATGTATGAATGTACGTGTACAATAATGTGTAGAGTAGCAGGCGCAATTAGACAGAGCGAGGCGACGTCGTGTGAAGCGTATTTTGAAGTTCATGCTTCAAGCAAAAGGCTTTTAACCTTCCCCCACCTCTTTCTTCTCTGCCCCATGCTACCAGTGGCGGAGTCGTATTCATAGTGCCAGGGGATTTCTCTACACGAGTGCCTTCTCTCGTAGAAAATACATATTTTAATTTTTTACAAACAACAAACTTATTCGTTACCTATGTATTATTGTTTTCTTTATACCTACTTCAAAGATGTCTCTGAAAGATGTATTAATTTTTGATACCTATTGCTATATTATTTGATACCTATTGCCATTTTATAGCCTCACAAACACTAGCGTATACAGAACTAATTCAACTTTGCATAGACTGCATAGTTTGGGGAATCAATATGCACAATACATAGACATCTTCAATGATTCAATAATTGTTATTTATAAAAGACACTTCTACATTGCACTTGTCAACGAAACCAAGCATTTTATTGTTTTCTTCGCTTTTTTAATACTTACCTGTTTTCACATTTTTTTCTTACATTATTTTTTCCATGTATATTTTTGTTATTTATTTATTTATTTATTTGACTATACGGCTAGAAGCCTTTTACAATAAAAAATATATACAGTAGGTAGTTACAAAAAAGTATTTAACAAATAAAATGATGAAATCGACGAGCTACAAAATAAAATAACAATTATAATAATAATGAATTCAAAAAAGCATAATAACTAAAAATCAAGAAATTATATAAAATCACTAGATTCCATGCAAAAAACAGAAAATAAGAAAGTAATAAAAAAATAAGAAACAAAAACACATCATAAATAATTAACTAGAAAGAATAAAACAATTCAATAATCAATGAATGATGCATTAAAATGACGAAAAACTGACAATGTACATACATAAATAAAGAAAGAAACATTATGTTAGTTATGCATGCATGACGGCGGTAGCGCTAGCTGGGTGTTATTTGTTTAATTTCATTTTTTTATGTAAATCTGTTTTTTTTAATATAATCTGTTTTTGTTTGTATAACCATGTTTAAATTCTGTTTTATTTGTATGTGTAAAAGGCTATCAAGCCGTAAATTGTAATAAATAAAATAAAAAATTAATAAAATATACTACACTTAAAAATAACATGTAATTAATTCCATGGAAGTGTTTGTAGGCAGAAACTTAAGTCATGATCATTGGTTTTCTTAGAATTAAAGATTCTTAGAATAGGTTTTCTTAGAATAAAAGACAAAAGATTCGCAGATTTACACGAGTAACAAGACCAAGGACCTCAGACTTAATATAGGTACCTCTATAACATATGAACTACAATATTGCCTGTACAGACCTGAAAAATATTAACTTCAACGTACCTACCAAACAGACGAGCAAGACACACTCTCACGTTTTTTACAGACATAAAAACCGCTAACGCCGCTCAGAATTCGCCATAGTACCGATGCTTTACCACATACATATATTATAATAATCTGGAAAGTATCAGGTCCGTGGTTAATGGTTATATTGGTTCTATTTTCCAGGACCCTTTACAGGAGTCACATTAATCAGGAATAATTCATTTTTTTGTTACCAGAAGTGAGTACATGTAACATGAGTACAAAGGTGGGATGATTAAGTTACACTTACTCTTATTTATTTCATCGTGAAATTTTTATTTTTATACGTGGCCTATTTTGTAAATATATAAAAAAATTAAGGTATTCATAGAATTTTTCGCAAACACCAATCTAACGTTTTATTTTATTTATTTATCTTTTTGTACATAATACAAAAAAATATAATGCACACTGGCGGGCTTATTGCCATTAGTCAATTTCTTCCAACCTACCAGATTACAAAGTATGACAAAATTGTATATGTACATCAACAAAAGAATGAATGCGAAAAAAAAAAGAAAATTTACATTATTATAAGATAAATATTAAAAACATCAAAGCAAAACGAGTGGGTTGTAGCTAACGCTAAACTCCTCACTAACAAATCATTCTATAAAGTATTCAAATTTTGTCTGGAAAATATTCAGTATTTTCATGAAATGAGTTTGTTTAATTATTTTTTATTTATATATTTTATTATGAAAACACGATAATTCTTCAATACCATTTTATGAAAGTGATGTGCCTATTTACCAATTTGAAAATAAAAATTTCAAATTTCATATATTAGACAGTCAAAAAAATTGAGAAGCACTATTCACATATCCTTCAAAATATAATGGAGTCTAAGCGAGTATTATATAGGTACACATATTTGCAAAATTTGAAAAGAATCGAATGAGTACTTTAGTCTATAATCGATAAAGTAAAATGAACACGCCGTTATGTGATAAAACTTTCAGAATACAATCTCAGCATGATACTAGTTGATAATCTGCAATAAAAAAATACCTTTAATATTATATAACTCCCCACTATATTCCCTTGGGTTAGTGAGGAGTAAAAAAATAATTGGGAAAGGACAAGGAGGGGAAATCGGGATCAGGTGTTAAAGGATAAATATTCCTTCTTTAGTTTTTTTCTTGAAAATACAAACTGAGTTAGACGACGCCATATCCGGAGTTAAAATATTCCAGTCTTGCTAATTGTACTTCGAACGATTTGTGACAAAAATATGTATGTAGTATGTGACGAATATCATGTTAATTTTACAGGCTAGATGATTTCTTTTAACTGTATAAGATACATTCAATTGTATTTTGTTTCATAAAAACGTAAAATCGTCTTTCAAGAGAGATTTTGTAGAGACAAGAATGTGATCTACTTACTCATTTAATATTAACAAAAGTCTTTAAATCCGTCTTTTTTTACAATAGAATTAAATTTGAAAGCTGAACTCACTGAGCTTTTGAAAATATATTTGTTTTATAAATATTTTACAACAAAACATCGAAAGGAGTTATAAAAAATGTTAATTGAAAACAGTTATAAATAACTGAAAATGTTTTTGTTTAGAAAAATATTGATAAAAAAATAATAATCACAAACTAGCAAAAAAAAAATAATATACAAAAATAATGAATTTTCGACATGTTATAAGCAATACAATATATGCAACACATTAACTTTGATTTTCAAACTAAAAAATAATATGCTTCCAAAATATATTATGCAGAAAAATATATTATTCATCGCCAATGTTCACACTTCCCCTTCGAGAGGATGTCAGGATTTTAGACTTTCAAAAACGAGATTAACAAGTACACAAAATTGTTTATACCATAAAGGTCTCAAAATATATAATAGTTTGCCACCAAACATAAAAAAAACTACAAGTCTTGCCACCTTTCGTAGGATAGGTGCTGAACACATAGTTAAACGAGTGGGTTGTGGCCAACGCTTAACTCCTCACTAACAAGTCATTCTATAAAGTATTTAAATTTTGTACGGAAATATTCAGCATTTTAATGAAATGAGTTTGTTGAATTATTTTTTATATTATTTTATTGTGAAAACTTGATAACTCTTCAATGCCATTTTATGTTAGTAATATGCTTTTTACTGATTTGAAACTAAAAATTTCAAATTTTAAGTTTCCTGAGCTTGGGGTTACTTTGAAATATTTGACAGTTAAAAAACTTGAGAAGCACTATTCAGATATGCTTAAAAATCTAACGAGATCTAAGAGAGTATTAGGTATACATTATATCAAAATTTTAAAAGAATCGAATGATTACTTTAGTCTATAATCGATAAAGTAAAATAAACACGCCGTACATAGCTCACTGCACACAGCACATAGCACCCAGCACATAGCACACACACACATATACATACATTGTGACGAAACTTTCAGAATACAATCTCAACATGATACTAGTTGATACTCTGAAACAAAAAAAATACCCTTAAAAATTGCGAAATTATAACTCCCCACTATATCCCCTTGGGTTAGTGAGGAGTAAAAATATTAATGTTCTCCATACTTTTACATATTTTAATAATTTAGTGTCATACTCTGTACCATAATTTATTATTGTATCAAAAAAATTATATACTTTTTGTTTACACTTGGTGGAAAAGATGAAGGTATAGGGAGTTACCTTGCCTCGATATTTATTGTGCTGGTTCCGAATAATCTTTTCACCACATTCACAGCGTAGTATGAAAACTTTGACACTTCACTAGTAATTCACAAGTTAATTAATTTCAGCGGATTTTGAAGATATAATTTTAAGAGCGGTGCGGTGCGGTGTGTTAGTCAAGATGACAGTTGATATAATGAGAAAATTTATATGCAACAATACTTTTTTGCATATAGCTGGCAGGTATGTAGGTAGGTTGTTTTTAGGCCGAGGTAAACTAGGATAGGATAGGAAAGGTGTGTGTGTGTGTATATATGCGTGTGTACCCAACTTTGCGTAACCAACACTAGATGTATTAATTTTGTATTTTTTTACGTCTAAATAAAAGTTACTATTATGTACCTACTCCTACTACTAATATGTAATAAATATATTTTTTTCTCAGTGCAGAAATGTTAGATAATTTGTATACATCCATGAGTATATTATATTTTTTCAAAGAATATGAATGTCCTGGGACAAGTACATATTATACATTCCCTAAACTGTCTATAAATTCTTGTGCTATAGGTGAACGAACTCGTTCGTTGCTAGATTCCTAACTGTACTGGATCACAAACTTAGCGGTCTACCCAGCTTCTTTTTTTTTATTTTTATTTCCGGTATTATTTTAATGTTTCTTGGATATTGCCACTTGCGCAGGATGCAAGGAAGTATATAATATTATTACTATTACTGAGCCAAGTTTGTTTTTTTTTTAAACTCAATTTTCGATCGAATATTTTATTATATGCACATACGCAAACATCGGATTTTTTACCTGTCGGGAGTCAAACGATGTTTTTTTTGAAAATTTTTTTAACAGGCAGGTCGCAAGCCCTGAAGTACCTTGAGTTCCTGGTTCTTCTATAATTTACCAACTTCGTCTTTATTGAGATGTTAAAAAGTTTGTCAAAAAAAAATATCAATTTTCTATATCAAAAAATTAATACCAATTCGTCTTTTAAGGAAATGCTTAAAAAATCCTGGAGCCAGGACTTGCTGTTTGAATTTCAAAGATACCCCGTTGTTTGTTTATTTATTGCCAATTAAAATTTAGCTGTTTACATCAAAAGAATGATATTTCCCCTTTCTAAGGCACCGACCTATTCATGATGAAATAATTATTAAATTTCAACTCCAAAAATATTTGTAAACTGAGATTGGCCCGGGGAGCGCTGTCTGAGGCGTGAAGATGGATTCTTTGATTTAGAAACTTGAAGTATTAATTATTGAAACAGGATCTGGTTACCGGAATATTCATTACAATTTAATACCTAAGACGTGCTCTACACCGTCTCTCATGACTGTGCAAACAATCGCGTCGGATTGGCTTGAACTGTAAAAAATTCTCAACAACTTGTGAAAGTCATACTCCTTTCAAAATGATTGCACATGGCTCAAGTGCGAGCAAAATGCTTGTTCTTAACTTTTTCTTCTTTCGTTTGGTAGAATTCCATTGTAAATCATTTTACCACACCATTTACTCTACTTATTTTATGTATGGTGTCGACAGCAATTTCGACCTCCAAATACTTAGTCAACACTAGTCAGGACAGTACGAGAACGATAGTCTTTATAATTTCCATGCATGACTAAATTATGTTATGCCCATAGACACCATATAATAAAAAAAAAATCTTGAAATAATAAAAAAAAACATAAAATCCATAACATACCTAATTGGAGCGTAGCAGAAGTTTTATTGAAATTTTATAATACTACTTACTTTTTGTGTTGCATTGCTATATGTTTTTCTCCGCCATCGGCTGAGTCATTTTTTATTTAATTTAAAGCCCCAGTTCCCACTGCCTCCCAGCTTCTGTACTGGCTCCGGGGTTGGATTATTGATATCCATCCACCCCCCGGATATCTCCTCGTCAGGCATTCCTCTACCAGGTGATGGACAGTCTGGATATTTGCTGCACAGTCACACTCCGGAGAATACCTATTGATCCATTTCCACATGAGGTGAATTCAGCGCTCCTGTCCTGTGCGGATTCTATTCTACTGGACTGAGTAGTAAGTATTTGTAAAAAAATTGTGAGGTAATTGTTAAGACTACGACCAAGTTAAACTTTTTAAAAATTCAATTCAGCCGAATTTTCGCTCAAGCTATTCAGTGTTTCAGTGTTTACTGCTTTGAACAGCTGATAGAAATTTACGGCTTCAGCAAAACCTATGGCTTAATATTGGCCGGAGTCAAGGTACTTTTTTTTTGGCGAAGGTGGCCGAAACCGAAGCTGAAGTTTCATTCGGACATAACATGTTATATCAATAGATTTTCAAGCTCGAAATGGTTCAGTTATAACTGATCAGTCCGTATACCTGACGGTGTGCTCGGCATACTAGCAACTCGCTCGAGTCGACACATAACCTACGTTTCAAACAAGAGATATCGAGATTCGATCTGAAATATTCAGGAAGTAATTTAATTTAATAACATCACCCGGTCCCTACACACTTCTAAGAGAGTAATTTACAATAAATTTTCTTCGACGCGGCTTTAGTTGCTGCGCCCCTGTCCTTGGGGGCGACACCCTCCCCTGTCTCCTTCCATTTCGTCCCCCTTCGTCATTACCGTTCCTCTTGCAGTGGTCTCCATCATCATTCTTCATCGGCCCCGGAGAATGTCTATTCAATCGGTCTAGCTCGGAGCCCGTTGTGATAATTAACCGCACGGAAAAATACGTTATGTTTTGGGACGCTGTACAAATCCGTTGATGTAAGGGTCAATTATGTTTTTGTTCACAGAGTGAAATTTCATGATTAAAAATATTGAAAATACGTAGAATATTATTTATTTGTATGCTTTACTTTTTTTTTATTTATTTATTATTTAATAAAAAATGAATATGTCCTTGTTAAACAAGGATATATACATCTTCTTACACTCACTATATAAAGCATAAATGCTTGTGCTACAAGTGAGCGAAATCGGTCGAGGCAGGATTCGAACTCGCGACCACTGGATTACTAGTCCAGCGCGCTAACCGCTCTGCCATCGACTCATCTGATAAATGACATACGTATTTCAATATAACTAATAATTAGGTACATACTACAAATGTTGTGTGTGTGCATATCTGTATGAGTGCGTGTTAATGGTAAGTGTATAATTGGGATGGTACAATGAAAACCACACTAAGAAATCCTGTGCCGAGGTATCCATTTGATCTGTTGCGAGGCACAAATAGTACATAGTGTTAATTGTTCATATATTAAATTATATAGCAATTTGTAAATGCTTGAGTTAATTATGTTTGATTTGGTGTGTTTATGTTATCTATTTGTTCCGAACCGATGTTATATATCCATGTGTTTATGTTATTTATTTGTTCCGAATCGATGTTATGTATCCATGTGTTTATGTTATTTATTTGTTCCTAACCGATGTTATATATCCATGTGTTTATGCTATTTATAGGTTCCTAACCGATGTTAGATATCCATGTGTTTATATTATTTATATGTTCCGAACCGATGTTATATATCCATGATGCTATGTGTTTTTTGTTGTATTTTCTGATAGCAGTTGTTAGTGAAGTTGGTAGACAATTGTTTAATTTGATGGCATAATATTTCAAATGTCTTTGGCCGTGTGTAGTTTGCAACTTGGATCCATTAATTGTATAGGTGATCTTTTGTCGTTCTTGGGGGTTGTGCATTGTGTAAAATGGGTTAACTGTGTTTAAATTGATGTAGCAGTGCTGATCTCGCGTATAATTGTCGAAGTGTCATGATTTACAATAATTCTTGAAAATAATTGTGAAGCTTGTTCTGTATGGCACTTGTAATATGATTTTTATTATTGAGTTTTGTGCCATGTTAACCGAGTATATTGCAATATTCGTTGTTCCTCCCCAGGTCAGCTGTCCATATGTAATAATAAACTGGCACATTATAAAATAAATTAATCGCAGTATCTGATATACCATTAAATGAGTTTGTTTTGAAAGCCTGAAAGTCTCAAGATTTTTAGTTTAATTAATGACTTTGAATTCATAGGCTTTTCACTCGCCTTTTGTAAGTACCGCCTTCTATCAAAACAAATTCAAATAGGAAAAAAACTTGTTCCACTTATAAACAATTTCTAATTGATTTCAAAAGGTATGTTTATTTTAATTAAAATAAAATATAACGAAGTAACAAAATATAAATAGAAGTAACAAAAAACCTTAATTATTATTTTGTTATAAAATTTACTTAAAGTTTCAAAAGTGCTAGATAATATTATTAAATAATTTATTGTAATTAATAACGCTGATTAATATTGTGACGTCTTACTAATAACATAATATTTTGTAGGTACGCGTTTATTTTATGTTTCGCTTTTTTAAATATATAGTAAGAATAACTCATATAAAAAACTGACTTCAAAATGAAGGTGTGTCATGATAGTAAAAATGTGGCGTACGGTTCTCTCTGCCTATCTCATGAGGTACATGGCGTGATGGTATGTATAAATGAAACCTTTTATACAATTATACAATTTGCCTTTACAATAATACCCAAATCCTTCGCAAATTCATGATTCCTATCATCAAATATCTCTGTTTAGTCCAGATGGAACCACCTCGGAATAAACTTCTTTCTAATGAAAACAGAATCATCGAAATCGGACGACGAAAATAATCAATTGTAGAAGTCTTTGCAAATGAAAGAGTTTTTTTTAATTTTTCTCATGAGTTTCATCATCAGAACTCGATGAAATTGATATGTGTGATCACCTCTGAAGCACTCCGTTCCTATTAAGAAAAGTATCATTAAAATCGGATTGTGTCGAAAAGAATTAGGTAGGTACTATCGCTGAAATCAAAATTTCTTGATGATTTTCTCATGGATTCCGTAATCAGATCTCGATCAAATAGAAACGGGACCAATTGGAAGATATCCCCTTTCTAATGAAAAATGAATTATTGAAATCGGACTATGTGGTAAAAAGTTATCGCTGAACATACATAAAAAATCACGTCAAATTAATGACCTTCTCCGTTTTTGGAAATCGGTTTAAAATTTAATTTAACACAAACCCTGCTCAAAATATTTCTAATCTATCAATAAATATGATGCAGCGATGATATTTTGAGACGATCCGTAGGTAAATGTAGCAGGAGGAGTTCATCTCTTTACGTATAAAAAATTTCCCTTAATAATGGTTTACATAAATAATTATCAGCCGAAATATTTTTCATATTAGGAATACTTTTCAAAATAATTTACCATAGCAAAATTACATTTTCTTGTGGGCGTAACGTATCGAAAATCGGGTCGCGATTCTCAGATTGTATACCCTAGTCACATTTCGAGACAAATTTCTGAATACACTCTACAACAAAAAGAAATTCCGTTTTTATTTCACCCAGAGAGAGAGAACTAGGTAGGGCATTTTTCAAATGATATTGTTATAATTTGGAAAGCGAGAAGGGAAATGAATTGTTCCCATAATATTAGCTACATAGCGAAGGGCGCAGTATGACGAATAGCCTAAGTATATGGGGCCTTGCGAGGAAGAGAACGAAAGCACAAAAAACAATAATATTCATGGCTATGATTAATCATGTCTTTGTTACAACCTACGATAGTTCATTTAATGGAAGTTCATTTACCTCTAGCAGTTATTAAAAACGCTATACTATATGGTATTTAGATTTATTCAATAGCTAAATTTACCTTAAATAAATTTCATTTTTAAAAAAAATTGTCTGGAGTGTCTTGCTATATGGCTGTGAGACATGGACCACAGGCCAGAGGGAAAAAGAAAGCCTGTCTGAATTCGAGATATGGTGCTACAGACGCATGTTGAAGATCCACTGGTCGGACCACATCCAAAATTGTGAGGTGCTGAGCAGAGCCGCGGAAACAAGGTAACTCCTTAAAAGAATCGCCCAACGACTTTCCAACTAGATTGGCCATAACATGAGGCTCCCGGGTCTGCTCATAAACATCGCGGAGGGAATGGTAGAGGGCAGCAACTATAGAGGCCGACCAAGAAAGAGCTACATGGACCAGGATGGAGTACGCGATCCACTTCCACGCCGGAGGACGCTATAGGACCCATTGGTCCTGTTCATCTCCGACGCAGCCGCAACATCGGACAACACAATATCCCCAATTCTAGCGAGTTCAACCACTACCCCCGAGAGTCCAACCTCAAACGTCGGGGCCTCCGCACTAGATCGGTAGCTACATGAACCATGATGAGTACGCGATACCACTTCCACGCCGGTGATGCTCTAGGACTCTATGGCCCTTTTCACCCCCGGACGCGGCCGCAACGTCGGACAACACAACCATCCACCATCCATCGGGTTCAACCACTGCCCCCGAGAATCCAACCTCAAACGGCGGGGCAACCGCTCAAGATCGGCAGCCGAAGCCCCTAGCACAACCGATCGAACGGAAGGGCTTGCCCCCGCACCCCTCGGTCCTCGTGTTGGCGTCCGAAAGCTTGGCGGGCTAACACCGGGGGCATCCGACGCAATCATCACCTGTCAGATATGACGTCACAGATGTCAACACAGGATGTCTGACCCGACGTCTGCGCCGGCGGTGTGCCCGGACCAAACAACATTCGCCACAGTTTGACGAGTAACTGCCGAGCGAGACTAGAGGCGTCCGTCCTGCTCTTCTCTAAGTACAGAATTGACGAGGGCACAACAGCGTCGGCCGCCCACCCCCGCCTTTACTGCCTAGGCCCTTAGAGCCGCAACCTAGGCCCAAGCTACATGGACCAGGTGATCAACGACATGTGCTGTAATAGCTACGTGGAGATGAAGAGGCTGACAGAGGACAAGGCGGAGTGGAGTAGAAGAGAGGCAGCCATAGCTGATACGAACCAATCCTAGGATTGCAACTTATAAGAATTTTTTTTAAAAATACTATCAATTCTATGGATCAGCAGAAAATAGATGGGTTGAAATGTCGCTCTATGAAGGATTCTCCCCATATTATATTATCATGGACGCAGAGAAGAACAAATGTATCCATAAACTTCAAGAGATCCACATCAATACCGGATATCCATGCGTTGCATCCATTGGATATTCCCTTTCTTTGGTCAAGAAACAAGGTAGGAAAGCCTTGAGAGGTAAAAATTGTTGAGGAGCATTCCTGTAAGAAGACCGAGAGGGAATCACCGATGATGTAATTAGATCAGGTCTAGGAAGCTGCCAACAATTAGAGATGCGAAACATCTTGCTGGTGACAGAGGAGTTTTGTATCGGGTAAAACCTGTTGGGCATCACAACCCTCTGTCATGAGGAACGACGCTGAGAGAAATGAATATATAAAAAAAAATGAATTCGCTTCACATCACATGGCATTAAGGTATATAACAATGGACATCGTCTGCCTGGAAGACCACTTAAGAGATGGAAGGACTGTTGGAATATCTCAGCAATCGTAGTTTCTGTATCACAGACAAATTATTTATAAGGTAATAATTAATACATTTAATTGATGCTAGGCGTGACTATTTTTTTATATTTTATATCACCATTTTACTTGTCCAGTCATTGTTTGTGTACTTTCGATAAAATAAAATAAAATAAAATAAAATCACATCAAAAGTTAAAAATGAATAAAATAATAAATTATTAATTTCGAGAAGGCGTTTGACATTCAATGTAATTTTTCAAGTAGACTGATTTTGTTTATAGAAATTATTCACAGATTACTTCATATTATATCGATGTTGGTAATTAAATTAAACTACATAATTGAACCAAATACTTACGAATAAATTACGAGAGCTTCAATAAAGACAGGTGTATGGTAACATCGTAATGTTATCAGGGTATTTATGTTTCAAAAATATTGAAAGAAAAATATTGGGATGCATTCATGGCCCCGTATGCGAAAATGGAGCCTGGCGTATTAGGTACAACCACGAACTTTACCAGTTTTACTCAGATGTACACGTCACCCAGTTCATCAAAATATGCCGGCTCCGATGGCTGGGTCACGTGGCGAGAATGGACGAAACCTGTCCACTGAAAAGGATATTTGCTACAAGACCAATGGGCAGAAGAAACATCGGTAGGCCAAAGCTGAGATGGTAAGGTGGAGCAGAGAGGGACTTGCGGACGATGGGCGTTGTGAATTGGCGGCAGGGAGCGATGGTCAGGGAGGGGTGGAAGGAGCTTCTGGAGGAGGCCAGGACCCACGATGGGTAGTAGCGCCAATGATTGATTGATTGATTTACGTTTCGAGATAGACAAATAGAAAAGAGCCCCAATCTCTCAGATTCCTGAAAACCCATGGTCCGTTTTTCACTCTATGTTCACTAACCGTAATATGGTCAACTGCTGCGCCGTTGCACAAATGGATAGCGGTTTGGTTTCTGTGCGGGCGTCTTGGGCTCAATCCCCAGCACAGGAGAAATTTATTTAAATTCATTTAACACAAAATTCTTTCTTCTCTAGGCTGTAAACACTGCTTAGTTTGCAGAAATTGACATATAACAATAAACTCGCCACTTCATGGGGTCTTATAATATGCAACTTTAAAAATAGACGACGAGGGAATTACTTTTTAAATATTTTTATTTTTACTTACTTTACTTTTTGTACGGCTACGGCTTTTACTGCGCCTTTGGCTGCGTCATTGAGTATTTCCCTTCTACACTCTTTTTATTTTTCATTTCATGTATATTATTATGTTTACAATGGCGGGTTTATTGCCATTATCGTAAAACAACTTGATCCCGTCACGTGGGTGCGCAAATCGAAAATTTGTGTCTTTTTGCTTGTTATATGTGCAAACCGCCCCCCTCCACGACGAAAAGGCTATGGAAGCTTTATGGAATCTATAATATAGTTTTTTTTTAATATTCGTATTGATAAAATATTAATAAATGGACTATACCTATTGAACATATTTTTTTTTATTCAATGGTCCCAAGTTTACACTAATGAATATAAAAATGTAACAATATACAATTTTTATAATATGTCTGTAATAGTATAACTTGTATGGTTTTATTTTATTATTTGTACATTGATGAGAAATGACATGGCCATGTCTATCATCCAGGATTTGATTCTTGCTATTTTTCTCGGAATAAAAACGGCCAAATTGGATTGGATAAATGGGATGATCCGAGGATTACAAGATTATGCGACCATCAAAAGCCGGAGAGTTACTTGTTATCAAAGCGAAGAAAAGATTCGACATAAATGCTATATATGTATTTCAGTATCGATAATTGTATCTCTTTGACGGTAATTTGGAGTCATGAAACTCTATAACAAGAGAAATAGAAAGAAGCCAAACTTGAAATTTAATTACCGATAAAGTCAGTGTATTTAAAGATAAATGTTTCATTAAATAAATACACTGAGATGCATAAAAATTACTTGAAACCTGGGGAACAAGTCTGGTCAACGGGCGGAATCAAAATCATCCATTTTCTCCATATCATGGATATAATTATCTTACGGAGTCCTTTAACATACAATTAGTGTATCTATTTAAATACATCAAAACTTGATACCTGTTTTATGATTAAAAAGTGTTCAGTATGCCAAATACCAACAAATCTTTTTATAGTATTACAATATCCAATAGTTGAAGTGTTTAAACATAAGATATGATAGAATTGAAATAAAAACGATATGAAAAGCCTTCATTATATAAACAACGTTAAGTTGCAAAAAATCTTGTTGTCAATATTTTCTATACACCATGGACACGTACTACTTACGGACAAAGACATTACAGATATCTTGCTCCAAAAATATTTAATATTATCAATAATGATACACTACCCTCTTCCACGCACAACAATTTCAAGCGTTTGGTAACACTTTGGCTTATGAATAAAGGCAGACAGGGATCGGAAACAGCACTAACACACATTTTAACTTAAATTTGCACACATATATATTGAACATCTAAATTATCTTACGAATCCAGTAAAAATATATTGTTTTAGTTATGTAATCTTAATAATATACCCTCAATACCTAACTTTTGAATAAATACTTTATGAGTAGGTACTACCTCAGAACAGGCATTCAGCCTAGTGAGATAGTAAAATTTCAATATTTTTACTATGTATACTTTTTATGAAATGTACTCTATTGAAATATGTAAATAAAATAAAAAATAATAAAAATATTAAGTTTAATCATCCAGTAAAAATCTAATAAAATCGAAAAAGATATACCTAGGTACTGAAATCGGCTGAGTTTCAGTCGTAGCACATTTAAATAATTTAATTTAAATAATGGCTAAAAGTCGTTAGTTTTAATGAAAAAAAAAATAATTTAGATTTTACGTGTGAAGCAAATGCAAGCCATTTTTTATTTGATAATACCAATAAAAAATGGCATTCATTTTAATAATAGCATAATATGGAATACATTCGGATTAATTTTGGAGAATTTGAGAAAACTATCAAAGTATTTTAACAGTACTTGCCTAATAACAAAAATAAGTCCAATCTATTAGAGTAGGAAGTTGTCTCACTTAGATTAACGTAAAATTACGCCATAAGAGACTAGGAAAGTCAACTTCAGACAAAGTTTCAACACCAAACTTTTAGTTTCAGCAACACACTATACATTCTAGGCACTACTTATTCGAAACTGTTTTAGTACAGCCAGTGTTGAGTGAAATAGCACATAACACAAAGTCGTTAAGCTTTACATTAAAAAAAAATAATACGAACCGAGATAAACTGTATTCAACTTTGTTGGCTAACTTCATTGTCGATTCTGTTATAAATACTCTTCCCCTTCATTGTATATTTCGAAGGTGGGTTTTAGTAACAAAATAAATAATTAACGCAGACGTTGCATAAATGCTTCAGGTTTAGTAAATAAACCTAAAAAACATTTATTTTCCATTCAGCGCCATTGCGTAATAAAAGTTTTTTTGGTTTATTTACTTAATCTGATGCGTTAATGCAACGTCATATCATATTTTTCCAGATATTTAGTTCTTCTTTAATTTGTAAAAAAAGTATTGCTCTATAGGTACCTTATATTTTTTTAGAAATTTAAGATAAATGTCTAAAATCGGGGCATGCTTATTATTTTCCTACAAGAATATATACAGAACATAATCAAAAAGTTAAGGTATATCCAAACTAACTAGGTTTATTTTTTCAAAATGATTCGTTTAGTAATAATGCTTGTATATCAAATTGAAAAAATAGGTACGTTGGCAGCAGTCAGCCTCTTAAAATGAGATAAATAAAATAAATGCAAGGAAAAATAATATTAAATATCCATCACAGATAGGGCCGTACTACGGGAGTTATTAAGGAATAATGTAAGAAAAAGTTGAGGTCCAGTAACGAGCATTCTCGCAGTACGAGACCTTACCTTTTTCTCAAATAACCTATTTAATATGTAGTCACTCAACCTTGTGATTTTATTAAATTTTTATTTGTCTTATTTTTTTTAATAATGGAATACATTTTGTACACATGTGCACAATTTAGGGTTTATTGCCATATGAAAATATCTTCCAACCAACCATATTCATTTGTTGAGGTAAATTGTGTTCATGACACGTAACAATTTATAAGAATTAAATATGTATTGAAATATATAAAACAAAAACAATAATGAAACGGAGGGAGAGGAGAGGAGGGGACAAGAATATGATAAGTTGCCGAGTTCGCGATATTGTCCGCGACGTTCTTATTGACTGTCGTTACATTGCACTCACGTATGCACCTGCCAATACATTGACATTCTACCGTGTCAGTGTCATTGTATTGGTAGGTTCAGACGTGTCGCGTCTGAATCGTTGTGACAATTTAATGTAATGACAATGACGTACATATTTTATAGAAATTGATCTTTGATAAATTGCTTATTTTTATTCCTTAAAATATGATGGGCAAAATCTATTTTTTTTGTCTCGGTTCAATTATTCCTTCTTTTTTTCTTGTTTTATCCTTATAGTTCAACTTTTGTTTTCTTTTTGTTTTCCTACATATATGTATATATGTATTTTAAACTTTCTTTTTAAATGTGCCAAGTAATGTTTGTTTTATAATTTGAATGGTCAGGAGACGTTGATTGTGCCTACCTAACTATGCACAAAGCCATGCGGGAGATACCTGTTATTGGAGCACTGGAGATTCTATGTTTTTGTTTCATGTTTTTTTTTTGTTTGTGTTGTTCAGTGTTCTGTTGATGTCTCTGTTTATTAAATAAATAAGGCCCCTGAGTCAAATCAAAAACGCTTAACGATATCGCCAAACGCTATTTTTTTTGTATGAGATTTGACGTTGTTTGTTGTTTGTTAGTGTTGAAAAATATTCTACAACAGACGTCAAATCCCATACAAAAAATAGCGTTTGGCGATATCGTTAGGCGTTTTCAACTTGGCTCAGGACCAAGGAGACATATTTAAGTAATATGTGTAAGGAAATGCTTTCTCAGATTTCACTGGAAAGCGGAAAGTGTTCATGAAACTTGAAATTGCGATGGGATGTGGTTCTAAAGTCGGGCTGCTTGTACGAAGAAAGATGTGGTGAAAAACGAAGTATTCTGTACTGGGACACTGAGCGTTCTTTCACTATTTGAACGAAGAAACAACCCGTGATCTGAGAGAAAGTGAAATCGATTTCGTAGATAAGCTGGAGCGTTGGGGTATAGAAGTGTGTATAGAAGTGAGGGGTATAGAAGTGTGGGGTATAGAAGTTATGACCTTGTATATGTAGAAGTGTGAGAGTATGTAGGTTCCTTTTCGAATTGTTCATAATTATTGAATTATGTTTCGGAATCGTACAAAGAATCCGGAGAAAGTTCTTTGGGGTAGGAAGTATTGTGGTATGTAGAGCTTACTAAAGTGCCAGAGTGGTCACTTGGTTGGAAGCGATTGCATACCAGCGAGACCTGGTATACACGCCTGTAATTGAGGTGGTAAGGTCGGTCAGTTGGACGTGTAGGTATTACCTGTTTGTCCGCCTTTAGCTACATACAACCCAAATGATATCTCAACCGCTTGGTTCGAACCTGGTGGCGGTCTGTTCGGATAGTCCCGACAGCTGAGCCACAGATTGATCGACCAAGCAATTGCGATACCGTATACAATAGATTAAATATTATTATCAAATATTACTCAGGTAGGAATGGTAGACAGATTAAAAGATATAACAGGAAATTGAACTTACTCTTTTATTTATCAAGTTGATGATTACAATTGGTGCTTACTAATATTACTTGGTACAGAAATGTCGAGTTATTATTTAATGAATATAAATGTAAATTTGAAACGCGGACGATTTGAACGACGACGAGCGGTCGGGCAGCGTGATGCCTAGCTTCGAGATCTGGATGAGCGGAATGGTCTGGGCGCGCTGTGCTTCCCCTTAAATAGGAGACGGGCTGTGAATACGGCGCAGGGCAAGATGGCGCCTGCCGAAGTACTCAGCGCAGCGAAGCACTGCACGGCGCAATTGGCGCAATTGGCGCAATCGCCACAGACCCCGCTGGCAGTCGCTTAGACGAAACACGACCCCTCCTCGAAGTTCAAAGTCCTTACATTGCGTTCTGTGAAAGATAAAAAAAATTTTTTACAGCATTTGATTTGTTATGTTATTTTGTATAGGGTTTTCTTTTGAACCGCTATGTACATGTTATGTAATGAATTTCTATATGAAAAGTAGTCTTTTCTAATACACAGTAATGTAATTATTTAAATACAACTTAATCTATACATATATAAAGTTAATCATATTATAAGTATAAATTTGTTTTAGTACAAGGTATGAAGTTACTTATCTTTAAAAAATATCTGCTGCTGGTATGATTTGCTGCTCTTGTGATGGCGTGTGGTTGCTCTGCTATTGAGGTGAATGGAGGAGTGTCGTCCTGCGTGTGCTGGCTGGACATCCTTATGTGTTCCTCAGTGGTATAGCTTGTTGGGTGTTGTTGATTGCGACTTCGTAGTGTACCATTAATTGTGAATGGTCCCCAGTTTTCTGTTATGAAGTGTAGAAGTTCTATTTTTTGTTCAGGATGAAGTAGATGTGTTATGTATGTAGAAAATTGATGCAGTTGTATGCGTGGATGCTTCGACTTTGTCGGGAATATCTTCCTGAAGTAGGTATTTATCCAGCTAGGCGAAATGGTTTGCAGTGTGCTCAGCGTGTGTATGCTTGTATATAAATATTCGACAGCTCCCTGCGTGTGCCGGCATGGGGCGAAGCACGAGGGTGTCTTGTGGTTTGCGGCGTGTCAGGCGTGACAGCTTTGGATGTAGTGTATCCAGTGAAGCCTGTAGGGTTTTGCGGTGCGCCATGTTGACGGCTTTGAAGTGCATGGGACTTCAGTGTAACCTGTAGGTATTTGCGGTGCGGCATGTTGACGGCTTTGAAGTGCATGGGACTTCAGTGTAACCTGGATCACGTCGGGGTCACCAGTTTTGGGGTAGGAAGTATTGTGGTATGTAGAGCTTACTAAAGTGCCAGAGTGGTCACTTGGTTGGAAGCGATTGCATACCAGCGAGACCTGGTATACACGCCTGTAATTGAGGTGGTAAGGTCGGTCAGTTGGACGTGTAGGTATTACCTGTTTGTCCGCCTTTAGCTACATACAACCCAAATGATATCTCAACCGCTTGGTTCGAACCTGGTGGCGGTCTGTTCGGATAGTCCCGACAGCTGAGCCACAGATTGATCGACCAAGCAATTGCGATACCGTATACAATAGATTAAATATTATTATCAAATATTACTCAGGTAGGAATGGTAGACAGATTAAAAGATATAACAGGAAATTGAACTTACTCTTTTATTTATCAAGTTGATGATTACAATTGGTGCTTACTAATATTACTTGGTACAGAAATGTCGAGTTATTATTTAATGAATATAAATGTAAATTTGAAACGCGGACGATTTGAACGACGACGAGCGGTCGGGCAGCGTGATGCCTAGCTTCGAGATCTGGATGAGCGGAATGGTCTGGGCGCGCTGTGCTTCCCCTTAAATAGGAGACGGGCTGTGAATACGGCGCAGGGCAAGATGGCGCCTGCCGAAGTACTCAGCGCAGCGAAGCACTGCACGGCGCAATTGGCGCAATTGGCGCAATCGCCACAGTTCTTTATCGAAACATTGATTTTGGACAAAGCGTTCTTAATTATTCTCAGAATATTCATCTGAAGAAAATCTTGTTTTGAGAAACACATAAGTAGGTATAGAGACTCAACATAAACATGGTCTCCAATTACCCATTCAAATCCTTTCATAAAAGTAATGTTACTGTACATAATATATGTGTATTGTTGGTTGTGAGAACTCTCAAGAATATACATATGTTGCTTTGTAAGGATCCCTGGAAATACTTAGATAATATTCAAGAATAGTCGCGGAATCTTGTTACATACTAAGGAGAAAAATGATGTGAAAAGAAATTGTTTTGACTCCACATCCTTCGATTTCTTCTAGAATTACCTTTATCTGTTTCTTATTCTCCTTTGTAAAATACCTACACAAAATGTGTGCTGGAGGCAAGATTAAAATAAATTATTACATGTTATGAAAGGATATAGTAGACATTGTATCTAGTTACTAGTTGCATGTAATACATGATATTCAACTGTCTATGGCGATGGAGATAAATTTCCAAACTATTGAGAGTCCCCGTAGATATGTATACTGCCATACGAATTTTATTAAACGATATCGTCACTAAATTTAACAAAAATTGATAATAAAAGTTTGAGATGTACAACTATAATGTATGTACTTTTGATTGAACATTTAAATTGTACAGTTGGGGTGTTTTGGCGTTTTTCGTTTTTTTTTTTTTTTAAAAAGTAAGTTTTATTTCTAGGAATTACTTTGCAGATGCGTCTTACATCTCTTTCTTAGTTTCTTCCTATTCTGTTTCACACTGTGACACTTTTCTGCTACTCATAGATCCTACAACCCGTATCGTCATAATTTACGAGTTTAACTATTTTATTTAGTCAGCCTTTCGAAACTGCAATTCGCAATTGAGGAGTGATAAAAATTATATCTTTATACTTTTCTCAAAACTCTCAACTTCGATGGGATAGGTGGCCAATGCTGAACTTTTTTTTCTCACCGCTAAACCACTCTTTTAGTTTTCATTGTAGGCGTGAAAGCTCCCGGCAAAACTTTAAGACCAAATTTACATTTCACTTTTTTCCCCCGTGGAAAATATTCTTTAGGGTCGATTTCAAAAGAAACGCGCGGCTCTATACTTTATGGCCTCAATTAGGAGCTGTAATTGGAGAATCCTCGAAAAACTGAAGGCTTAACGGTTCTCGTGGAAACAGAGCCGAGGAAATGGGGAATTAGGGAATATTTTTCCCTGAAATGATATCGTGAATACGTTTCGCCTACGAAATATTTATATATTACATATTATATGAAATAATAATTATCTATTAATTTGTTATTTGATCTGGAAATTATTGGAATTTATAATATTGTGCAAACGGAATGAAGCTCTTGTATTATAATACCTACGTACCTATGTACTTATGATATGAAATTGAAAAATAAATTCGTCATCTAGGTATAAATAAAAACACTAATTTGTTTAAGTTTCACTATTTAATTTAAAACTGGCACTGACCGGCTTCGATTTGTTGAAGATCATCGTCAGAGTGCATGAAAATGAAAATGAACAGAGTATAAATATAACTGAAATATTGGTAAACAACCTTTTTTTTTTGTAAAATTCTATCAGTTCGATTAGTATTGCCAGAAAGAACTGATGAAGAAAACTGGCAAACAAAACAGTATGGTAAATATATGTGATGTATATAATGTGTAGTAATGTTGAAGTAGAAAGAAAAACTGATTTTACATTATACATTAAAGAAACGGAAACGGAACGGAAAAAAAAGGTTGTGTACCAATATTTCAGTTATATTTATACTCTGTTCACTTTCATTTTCGCGCACTATGACGATTATCTTCAACAGATCGATACCGGTCAGTGCCAGTTTCAAATTAAATAGTGCAGCTTAAACAAATTAGTGTTTTCATTTATACCTAGTATAATGGAGTTTCACCACGAATTATCCGCCGACAAAATTAACAAGTTAAATTCGTCATCTTAAATTTTCTTTTGATGTCATATTAATAAATTTGTTGTTATTTGTTTACTGCTGTGAATCACTGGCATATAATAGTGCTTCAACTCATTTCAACATATATTATCACATAGCAATGAAATTCATCACCCATTCTAAATGTAATGCCTTATTAGGTGAGGTGCAACCGGTGTGTGTGGATTCGCGAAAGTTTCGTGTTTTCTTTTATTAGATGAGTGGTGTCAGAGCAGTTAGTAGTGGCGAGTTTGAATCCTGCCACGACCGATTTCGTTCACCTATAGCACCAGCATATGCTTTATTTAGGGAACGTAAAAAAAAAGTTTATGCACACCCGTTAAGTAGCCAATGTAGCGGAAAGGGTCGCTGGTCTTAAGTGGAGCTGGGCTGGGCATATTGCCAGATGCCAGGATTCACAATGGACCAAAAAGATCATAGAATGGCGACCGAGAACAAACCGAAGAGGTGTCGGCAGACTCCAAGCGAGGTGGTCCGATGACATTAAGAAATGTGCCGGAGGGAGATGGATTCAGTGTGCCCAAGACAGAGAGATGTGGAGGATCAAGACACCTATGTCCAAGAATGGAAAAAAAAAGACTGAAGAAGAAGTCATCCGCATATCTATCGCTAGTTACCCCACATTGTGAGAAATGCCGTGATGGTAAGAATGAATGAATTAAATGAACAAGGCGATCGATCTTAAAAAGTTTTTATTGTACTTCTTCTGCATGTGCTATATCAGGTTTTCCCGATGTTGGCAATCACTTGGGGCCTTCCAGTTATGTACCATCCACACTTCCACACTCTTCACTCCAGTCCATTCTTCTTTTCCTCATTTTATTCTCATCATGTATTGTATTTTTTTTATCAATCGTTTTTTTTTCCTTTTATTATTGTTATTCTTTTACCTACTGCTCAGAATGTTTAAATATTTTTTATTCATTCTTTCTTAAATTGAAGAAATCATTATTGGCTTGTGCTAATTCTAATAGCACCACATATAACCACACAAATTACAAAGCTGTAGCTTTCTGAAATAAAATGAAAATTAATAAAATAATAAAAATGATTACGTATAGGCAAAATGTGAAATCACTATAATATATAAGGCTACTGGAAATACAATTTATACGGGTTCATTTCACCGGACTGTATACATAGATTCACAAATTTCAGGACGGTCTTTTGCAAAAAAACTATTCAATAATTAAAAGCGGAAATGACTATTGTCACCGTTTGGTAGTTGGGGAAAGGCTGTGTTTAATGGTCACCGATTAGAAAAACGGGCACAAAGAGCCATAATGAGTTTTTCTCGAATGTTATTGTTACAATAAAGGAGGGAATGCTATTTTGGACATTAAAGTATATTATTATTATTATAACTTAAACAGTAAATGGGACATATACGGGAATTAATGTATATATTGGAATAGTTTTCATTAGTTCAGTTGGACTGTTGTCGCTATTAACAGAGCATTTAATATGATTCTTTTTAGGATTTTTTTATTCGTACATAGGTAAATATTTATTTATCTTTTTGTGCATGATGTAAACAAATTTAATGAACACTGGCTGGCTTATTGCCACTAGACAATTTCTTCCATCCAAGCGGATTACAAAGTATGACAAAATTATATTTATTTATTTATTGAAAACTTTTTGAGCACACGTGCACAATGGCGAACTTATTGCCAAATAACAATATTTTCCAACCAACCAAACATATTCATTCGGTGAAGCATATTGTTTTCTTAAGGTACTCACCAAAAATTTTTATGAATAAAACATATAATGAAATTATAAATACATACAAAACAAAAATAATAAAGAAACGGAGGGGACAGGAGAGGGGGGAGAAGGATATGATAAGGAGACTAATCTAAGTGCTATCCAACTGTCAACTGAACTTTGTTCTCTTTACATATAGACAAAGTATCAAGCCAAGATACGCGAGATTTGTATGCATATTTTTCACGTTTTTTCCAATTTTGAAGTCAAAAAACACCAACTTAGAGGCTTCGCAGCATATATGTATATTCCGTATATGGATTTACTCAGAATTCGGAGTAGAACATTTATTGTAGGTATCTGTGTGTGCCCCTTCCCCGCTTATAACTTTTGATTCGCCCAATATACAGAGCTCAACATTTCAGAAAATATAGATAGTTACGGGCCTGCAAAATTTTCATACTAAGAATTTTGAATTTTGTCTCAGTCAGGGGTTATGTGAATTTTAACTATATTTTTCCATTTATCTCAAAAACCATATAAGCTAGAACGCTGAACCATGTAAATGGGTTTAAATGTAGAAAAATACAATATCTCAAATAAGTTTTTTTTAAAGAGTTTCTCAACCATTTTTTACTAAGAAAAACATTTTTTATGATATATTTATGTGATATATTTAACCGCCTATATTTTCAATTTTTTTAAAATACTGAAAAAAAAAACAAGACACTAACAAGATAATAATTAAATTTGCCATAAAAAAAATAGTGTTACATGCAACTAGTTATATAAAAAAGGTTACTTACAATGTTTAATTAAGTTATAAATGGAAAGGGCCCTTGAGGTAGGTACATAAAAACTGCGGTATGTAAGTGAGCTATTTTGATTGTTTTATTATTATTACATAGAAAATTTCTCAATGTACTTACCGCTACCAAATTCAGATGTTTTGAAAAGAGTGAAATTCTCTTTGGGTGTAAAGCATCTCATATATATTTCCAATAATAAGATGGTCGTACGCTCCACCGGAAACCAGGGTCTCGGAATTCAATAAAATACGTCACATAAATTTGAATAACTTAAAGGTATATACCTATAACTTAAGGGCATATACCTATCTAAAACTCAAGGGTATATAATATACCTTTAAAGCACAAAAGACAAAACATTGTAAATAATTCAGTTGACTGTTGGATGTTTGTTTGTTGATGGCATTTCAATGAATCAATGCAAACAAATAAATTATTTCCCAACTCGACGTATAATTTATTCATTATTACGTCTAACTCGATTGAAATCGTAATGCGTTGATCTTGAATATTTATGCATTTTACTTTTTTGAATTTAAAATTTTATGTTTTGTAAAGTTTTCGTTAAATGTTATGAAATTGAACTCATTTGAACTAGGAGCAAGAATTAAAGAAATATATAAACACATTGGTTAATTTCTACTTTGTAATAAGTTAAAGCTCGAAAACGGTTCAAAACGTTTTCGAAAAAAAGAAGAAGCTGAGAAAAAGATTTCTACATTTTCTTTCTTGCCTCTTCACTTTTTATCTTGGGCGCTCTCTTCTGGTAGGTAATCGTCAGATCTTTCCATCTTGAGTCTTCTAAACACAATGTTATTTTTTTAATTTACTTATATAAACTTTTGGACATTTGTTTCACTTAAAAAGATCCGTTTCAACTCATAATGAAAATGAAAAATAATATTTTCATTTTTAGAATAGTGCGTCTCGTAAGAGCCGGGTAATCTAAAATACAACAGGCAACAATATCATTTCACATAGTACAGCAATGAGGTTCACCACCAATTCTGAATGTAACGCCTTTCATACGTGAGACGAGACTGGTGTGTGGGGATAATACACGCAGGTGTCGTGTTTCCCTCTTTTGTTCACCTGTCGCTGGTTACCCCACATTTGGTGATATGCCGTAATGGTATATTTGCAATGTATTTGTATCTATTTCCCGTGCATCTTTTTATACCAATGTGAACGCATAGAAATGGAAAAATAAATACGCTACATATTTTCATCATATGATAAATAATAATAAAAAAACCCGACTTTTCCTTTTAACTTAAATGTCCTTATTTCTTTAATTTATTTTTTTGTAGACATTTACGTCTAATTTGATATTCCAATTGACATTTGTCTATCATATTAACGAAACCCCAGAGTTTATATCAATGTCACTTTATGTGACAGACAAATAAAAACAATTTAACAAGTACATTATTAAATAAACCCTTTTTCTCTTCGTAGAATCACAGCAATGGCAAACTTTTTTCTAAAGAGATTTCATTTGACTCCTTTACCAGGACAGGATTCTTTCACAAAAATAAAAATTATAATCAATTGAAAATAAATAGGTAAAAACGATTAAATATCTGTTACCATTTTTTTTTATTTTTTCAATGCTGACGGTGTTGAATATGTAGAATTCCATAATTATCCAGTTGATAAGGGCCTAATAAGCTGAAACGGTCGTCCTGGATTCAGGAAAAAATATATATGTAGACCAAATCATTTGTTTGATTTAAAATACCCATTATTATCTGTTACCATGTTTTTTTTTAATAATGATGTTGTTTTTTAATTTATTTTTTCAATGAAAATATATAACAATTATTTGAATTTGTACACTGTTTTTGTTTCTTCCTACGTTCCCTAAAATAAGCAAATAAATGCGTGTGCTATAGGTGAACGAAATCGGTCGAGGCAGGATTCGAACTCGTGACAACTGGATTACTAGCCCAGCGCGCTAACCGCTCTGCCATCGACCCATCTAAATATAAAGACATACAACATAATAAAATCAATATTATTACTATAGGTACACAAAAATAAAACATCAATACAAAAAGCATCAATACAAATAGCAACAAAACAAAAAAAAAACATCAATACAAATAGCATCACAACAAAAAAAAGCATCAATACAAAAAGCATCAAAACAAAAAAAAGCATAAATACAAAAGCATTAAAACAATTGTGACGTTATTTTTGTATTTGCACGTCACTACTTAATTATTTTAATTTAATGTTTATAAAAATGTCTTAAACGAACGCACTTCGCAATATTGGAAATATTTCTAAAAAAGTTGTAAGGCGAACGCAGCCTTGAACGGATTAGATACGCGGATCGAGGTATCTATGCCTTCCTTTTCAACGCTGACAGCCGACACGATGTGTCACATGGCGTCAAAATGCGTGAGACCCAGCAAAGACGGGAAATTTAAGTTCAAAGGAGGCTGGGTAAGTTTTATTAAGTTTCATCGATCCTCGTCTATATAAAATATCTGGCATGAGTCACGTTCGCTAATTTAACTGAATTCTTGCAGGAAATATAACCGCCTCCTTTGTCCCTTTGTTACCTTTACCTTTTCTTGTCTTTTTTGTACATGCTGTCTTTTCATCATGCTTCAATATTGGCATACTTTACTAAGTATGCCATGGATGATGAAAAATAAATAATTTTAAATATCATGGTTGGTGCACACTCATATTTGCACATCATTAATGGATAATAACTGTAAAACACCTGTAAATTGCACTTCAAATCGACGTAAATACTACGATGGTAGTTTTCATCTCAACAATTGTACCTGCTGATCATCTTCAAGAAGATGGAAATTCATAAAACTGCTTCATTTCTAATTGATTAAAAAAATATATGAAATACTGATATTATTTGAAAATTTAGTTCAATCTGTTTAATTATGTCATGTTTAATATTTCTTGGTTATTATACACCACATGGTTTAGAAAAATATCTGAAAACTTGTAAATTGTAATTTAAGAATTAAATTGTTTTATCAATATGTCAAATATTTAGATTAGTTCAGGTAGCGTAGATAATTGCATCATATTTAACACTCATTACCAACCATGATAACAATAAATTGTAATTTCTTTTGTACTTATGCGTTTCTTTCATCGCTCAATCTTACCCACATCATATCTGAGTCAGCTTTCATGTTTTCCTTACTGTTCTATTGAACAGAAAATTCTTATTTGATACTCAAATATATCCTTTTTTTTGTCTTAATCAATAAACAACACGCTCTGAGATACTGAGATATTTGCTTTATTTCATATGAGTCTCATTGCAATATCGCTGACTGCTGGTGGTAAGGTTTTATGGTGAGTATAATTTTAGCTTCTCTGTTTTTGTTTTCTCATAAACCACCATACCTTGCACAATAAATTAATTTATACCCCATGATTCCATTACCCCTTTCCTATTCTTTTACTTTAAAGGTTTTCTTTATTTTGTTACCTAGCGTTTCATAATTTGACTGTCTTAATTCCGTTGGAAGATTGATGAAAAAATGTTCTGTCATATATGTATGTGTAGTGGTGCTGCGCAAATGATTTGTTTAATTTTGGATGTACATATGTATGTACATATGTTTATTTGTTCCTGGTACGGTTTTCTGTTATTTTAAATTATTAACTTTAACGTTTAGCCTCTCATGGACTCCCACTTCAATCTGGAGAAGAAATAACCCTCGCCATATTACCTCACGTTACTGAGTAGGTATTATTCATCTTCTTTTACCATTCATGCTGCCCGGTTATGGAAAAAAATAGCATTTGACATTAGACATTAGAACCTTCATATCTTGCCTGAAACACTTACTCTTCCCTTACAATGTACATCCCATCCCACACACCATCCCTTTTGATCGCTACTTATCCTCTTTTTTCTTTTCTTTATGTTGTTTTTTGCAATAACAAGGGTATTTTTATTATTTAAACTGTTGTATTGCATATTACGCCGAAACTTAATTTCGGAAAATTAATGCCGAAACGTATCTCAATAGAGACGAAATTGGAATATTTACTGTAGGAGAACCGGGAAATCAAGGCACCTACAGGGCCTACGACCTGTCATCGGCTGGTTTTACGTGATCACTTTATGCGCCTGCGCAACGTTCACCAATTATGCCTTCTTATTTGGTTCCCTTATCAATGTAATTTTTGAAAGTTCTATATATTTGAATAGTGTGTAACATTTCACTTAAAAATAAGGAACTGTACTATTGCCATCTATGGAGTATTCACCAATTATGTCTTTTTTAATGAGATCCCTATCAATTCAACTTTTGAAAGTTCTATATATTGCAATACTGAAATTCTTTTCGCTTGAAAATAAATTTTTTTACTACAGCCATCTATGTGTGAAATTATGAACAACATTCTTTTTATTTTTTATTTATTTTTTGTTGTTACGCCATCCATTGAGAGAATTGTTTTTTTATAAATAATAAGAGCAACAATTCTTATACCTGAGGTAACAATGCATTTTTCGCAAGTCACCCCTGAATTGCGCCAGACTTATAAGGTCATTTTTGTCTTATTTATCATTTTTGTATTTTTTAGATCTTTAGTTGGAAAAAAGTGCCTCCATGTAATAAGTTCCCCATTTGTACTATGCAATATTATGTGTCTATTAAAAAGTGTTAATTAAATAAATATTGTATGGCAATTTATATTTTGTGTCAAACTTTAAAGCAGATTAAAATCGAGTCATATTTTCCGGCAAATATGTAACTTAAGATATTTTTTCGCTGAGGCAGGTTTCGATATGTACAATGCACGAATGTACACCATTAAAGCAATGATCTCAAATTTCACCAATGCTTAAATCACGTTAAATGCCAAAACTATAGATGAATTAAGTAAAAATAAATATAAGTAATTAATTAATTGTTAGATGTATCAAACATCGTTCCTCAAATTAAAATAACAGTACGAATTAGAAACACCACATTTAGGAATATTTTTCACTAAAACTCTACAATACTATAATCGGTTATTTCTCCCCCATTCAGCCAACTCACTTTATCTTATGGATAATATCGATATATTCCCAAATCTCGAATAGACATTCAAAAACTATGAAATAATAAATAGTCTAAGTCCTTATAATAACGTCGTCTATCTCACTAAACATCTTCAAGAAAAGGCTACAGCAAAAATTTTTATCGGACAATACCTGATTGCATCTTCATCTCCTCTTCCTTTCTTTATCCTTTAGTTTTCCTATCATTGCTATTAATTGTTCTTATATGCTATCTTCTTTGATTTTTTTTTACTTTTCTTTTGCTATCTTTGTTAATTTTTGTAATAATAATAATAAATTTGGATGATTTATATAGCGCCGTTTTCGTGAATATCTCACCTCAAGGGCGCTGAATGTGATTAACTTATTGCCATTGTACACATTGTTTGTTAAATTTAACAATAACTTTGGTTGACTGGAAGAAATGGCCATTAGGCAATAAGCCCGCCAGTGTAGGTACTAATTGTATATACAGAAAGATATTTATTTATTATTTATTTTTATTTATTTCTATCCAAAAACATAGAGTAGATATAAGATACAAAATAATTAAAGGTAATATAAGCTTATTCATACATAGTAGACATACAAAGTAAATATAAGTTATTTCATTGCAATAAATATAATTTCATTATTTCACTATTGCTTACATAGTTAAAGCTATCCTTTTTGTTTGTATCTTTGTTACTAGCCCCCTCACTAGGTATAGCCTGTGCTAAGGTGAGCTAGTTTTATATTGTTGTCTATTGCGTTGTTTATTTATAGATACGTTTACATATAATATAAGTAAATGTACATACATACGCTACGCATTCAAGCGTATGCATCCTTCTTTCTCTCTTTCCAAACACAATATTTCATTATGAGTCATTAACACACAACAAAAATTGTAAAAATAAATTATTTGTTGAAAAAATTGATTGATTTAGAGATAAAAAAAAAACAAAAGTACTTATTTTTCACTTTTTTCAATTGTCTATTCTGTTGTTTGTACCTAATAGTGCATTTTACATTTTATTTGGTAGAATTATTTCCTTCAGGATTTTTTCATCTATTTCATAAACCCATCTTAGTGATAATTTTTTAAATTCTTTTGCATTTTTAATGTTTTTAATATTTGTTGGTAGACTATTGAAGAGTTTTGTTGAAAAGTATCGTACGCTACGTTGTCCAAAAGTTGTTTTAATGTATGGTATATTTAAGGTATTTGTTGTACTATATTTATATAATATACATAAATAAATAAAAACCACATAATACCAATTATGCCGACCGCCGCGGCACAGTTAAGTAAGCCGTTTGGCTTCTGTGCGGGCGTCCTGGGTTCGATTTCCAGCAGAGGAGAAATTTATTTAAATTCATTTCTTACGTAAATATTGAATCTCTAGGCTGGAAACACTTGTTATTTGGAAGAAATTGCCATACGGTAATAAACTCGTCATTTGCGCAGGGTGCAAGGAAGTGTTTATTATCATTATATTTTTAATTTTCGTGTTAAATATGTGTTAAAAAATTTGTGTTCAAATAATGTTTGATCTTAAATCTACGGATCTATACTAATTTTGTAATTTCCATCCGCAACAAAACATAATATAAAATAGACACTACACCTACAGTACCTTACACTTCACAATGATAGTGTAGTGTAGGTATGCAATATTTACCTAAACTATACGTATTTTATCTACTTAACTATTATGCATAGAAGTATTAGGGAATTCTTGCCTAAATAAAATAAAATATATTACAATTTAAGTGAAAATATTTATTAAAACGACACATAAAAACAGAAAACTATGATAGAACATTTTAAGACATACGCTGTACTATGTATTAGTTTTTTAGACGATACCGTTTCCAATTCTTGTACTATCTCTATATTCCCTGAGGCTTGCATTTCATCAGCGATCAGCGTCTCTATCTATAATGATATTGAATGGGGGACTTGGAAAGTGTGATGGAAGTTCACCGCTGGTATTCCAGCTCACTCTGGTTATTAAATTTCAACCCATCTATCCGTGTAGCAAACAACATCAATCCCAAGGTTTGGGACAGTGTGTTGGAGCAGAGACCAAACTTTATTTACAACAAAACTCTTACCATATAATTATTGTCCCGCTAACTTCCGATTGACGTTTATAGGGTTTCTCCATTAGTAGTGTTGCTAGTAAACCAAACAGATAAACTTTAGATAGGTTGAGAGTTATCAGTGAAATGGGAATCTGGTATGTTCTTAGGGTTGTCATTCTAAAATAATACTACCCTTTTTTTTCTTTTTCAAAATATAATGAAAAAAAACGCAATGATCGAGTTTCAATCATTGCGAATAATTAAATTTCGAGAGAGTCTCTATAACACCTCAAAAGAAAAAGCAGATTGATGTGTATTGTAAATTATTTTAAAGATAATAACTATCCAAATACTTTACATATTATACAAGTATTATTTATTAATTAATCGATTTACGTATTGATGATCATGAGATTATGTGAGTTCGATATTTATGAGATTAATAAGCGTATTATTATATTATAGATTAAAAAACGATAAAATGTGCTTTGGTTGGCAATCCACAACCCTATTTAATATTATTAATATTATCTACTTATCACGACATGTTGTGTTCTATTTATTCGTACACAAACTTCTACAAAAGCGATATATAAACCGATTTACGTATTATAATATCACAAATATGCCGAAGTTTCATACAAACTTTGATCTTTCTTAACGTATTTAGGTAGGTACCTACAGTTCAATATATATTTTTTTAACAAAAAATACATTGGTTCTATACTCAATATCCAAAATATTACAAAGTGTTTATACTCACAAGAAAAATAAGTAGTTAATAAAAATAAGGGTAGGTAGGTAGGTATACTACTTTTCAGTTATCTTAACGTTGAAATGGCAATTGATATACAGTTTGCAGATATCAAGGCGTTAGTTGTTTTATGAAATACAAAATTGTTCAAGTTTATCAAAATTTAAAATGAATCAAGTTGCAATGACGCAATGATGACGTTTTCACTTGCATTCTCATCGGTAAAACACAAATTCTGAATGTTTCAGATATCCAACTGGTCGGGAAAGCTAAAAATTGATTGAAATATTCTATTCTTTTGCCTATGTGAGTTTTTTTTAACGATGTTTACTCGAGTGTTAGATATTCTTTGTTTATGGCCAACCCATTCCAGCCTCAGAAATCATTTCATGTGTGAGATACAAGGGGCTTGGATTTTCAGCTATCGGTTCTGTTTCACAACAAAAGGAAATAAGACACATTCGTGTGCACCAGCCTTGTCTCATTTAAAATAACAACATTCAGAAGGTGCGGTGAAGGTCATTGCTGAATAGAAGAGGTTATTAGCCTCTTATTTGTATATTTGATCATTCAGCTCTCACGGGACACCGGAAAATGATGTTATTTGTCGGCTTTCATGGCTCAATGTGTTGGAAATCCGAAACCTGGGGGGGGCAAGTCTGGTCCAACCGGCGAAATCAAAACCCTCATGATTACCCATATCATGGATATAATTATTATATGGAGTTCTATAATATCTTTAGATGTCATAGTTCGATTCCCGGTGGAGACACAGTTTTTAATTGTGTTTTCAGTCTGGATCTGTGAGACGATTAATATCGTAAGTCTCCATAATGTGACAACTTGTAATTGGGTGCATGTTCAATTAATATTTGACATAGTACCTGTTAGTTGCCCCAGAGTCAAAATTAAATAAATAAATAAGAATTAAAGCACTATTCTAAGTCGGTGCCTCACAGCGAATTGGACTAACTCTTTGGATTAGGAATATACTGAGGTACGTCTATATATTCAACTAAGTTTAGGAGAAGTAATGGTGGAATCTGTTTGATTAGTCCATTAAATTTGACTTGACTCTTGAATTGAGACATTCACAAAGTTGTTCACAAAATGAGGTTTTAATTTACTCTCGAGTTTGTTTCTCTATTCTCCCGGGTCCCATATTATCTGCTCTCTCATTCTCTCTAAACCTACCTTCCTCCACAGCATCACATATCTTGCCAACTACAATAAGTGCGGCGAAATCATCCTCTTGGTCATTCCTTGCGGCTATCAATGGTCTCAAACAAGTAAAATATAAGAACGATTAAATTACTTTGTATAAACCACTTTTATTTGAAACAAGTCTACATGTTTCAAGAACAATGTTCTCTTCCTCAGGACATTTATTGTACTAGTTAACAAATCTTTAAAATAATATGTGCAGGTAAAAGCAGTGTGAGGGGAGGAAAGGAGGAGTAGAAGGATAAAGAAGGTTAGGGTGACCATATATTAGCAACCATTATTTTTACAAAAACAGAGTTTTTTTATATACCTACATAAATTTACCAAATATTACATCATAAGGGAAATAAGTTTAACTGTGGATTATTTGTAAAATTATTTTGGTTATTTATTATTGGTTTATTTAAATTTACATTTTTTCTTATTTCTAATATTTCTAGCATTGAAGTTTTTAATTCATTATGCCCCGTGTGCAAAATTTTTATACCTTCGTCTCTATCAAAAGAATCATTTAATTGAGGAAAATCATTAATTAAGGATGTTAGTGTCACAATGATGGAGTCACAAAACAATAATTTCGCATTTGATAAAGTAAAATATAATTTCGTCCGGTTTAAATATTTGATGATTTGATTATAAAATACCTTGACAAATATGACAACAGCGATATAAGATCCTTTATACATCCAGTCACCACTGTTGATAACCTTAATTTATTTAAAAACCTTTCTTCTTCTTTCTCTTCTTTTAGGCCCGTTGGCCTGCTTAATTTCAAGTCTTGCATCAGCTTCCTTCCCCTAACGTGGATAGAAAGCTGTCCTTCCATATCTTGGGAGGATGCCCTTGGAGGTCTGCTTTCTTGGGAACAATACAAATATTTAAATGAACAACAAAATTCATAAATTATTTAATGATGTAATTAAATATTCGAAACTAGTTTTATTACAAAACAAAACAAACAATATAGTAAAAAACAAAGAAACATATCAACTAACCAATATCTAAAAAATTGGATCAAGAAGTACCTCAATAAGAAGGTAAAATAACAATGACCATTGCGCATGCGCATAAAGTGATCACGTAAACCAGCCAATGACAGGTCGTAAGCAAATCAAATCTAAAATTATCATGAAACATCTTCTTCTTCGATGGCGCTACAGCCCAAATCGAGCCTTGGCCTCCTTCAACACGCGCCTCCAACCTCTTCTATCCTCAGCCGCCGTTCTCCAGTTAGGGACCTGCAGGAGCTTTTCTGCATCTCTCCGTATGTCGTCCTCCCATCTCAGTCTTGGTCTCCCCATCTTCCGTTTACCTCCCGGGTGACCAAACATGATTTTTTTGGGTAGTCGCGTGTTTGGCATTCTCTGTACATGGCCAGCCCATCTCAATCTAAGCAGTCTTATATGGGTTGAGATCATGAAACATCAGATTGTGATAACTACAACAACTTGAGATGTCATTTCGTAAGAATTTGTAGGAATATTTCAGAAAAAATTATTACATTCAGTTACCCAATGTATGTATACTTGATCGTTCGCTCGTTGCTATGATCAGTCTGATTAATGTTGTCTCACTGTTGTTTGAAAAATTACCATATAAAGAATATTGGTCACTTGACTAAAAGCGTTTAAAAAAACTTAGTTAATTACCAACATTAATCGAATGATTCTTGATCGTTCCCTCGTTGCTGTGATCAGTCTGATTAATGATGTCTCGAAAGTAATCATGCAGTAGATATAATTCATATCTGATGGAGAAAAAATTTACAAGAGTTTAACTCCAATCTGATTTTGGTCATGAGCATAGTTTTTCTCATCACTACTAGCTACCTCCATCAGGAGTGATGGATCATTAGTGGAATGGTGATACTCTGTATAATCAAAGGAGTTGTCACAACTTTGAATGAAAACAACAAAGAAATGGGACGTTGGCCATATAATGATGGCAGCATAATGGCTCTGTCCCTTTTTTTTTGTTTGCACCAAAGAAAAAATACGGTGTGATCTTTGAGAGGTTTTTGGTTTCATTTGGTGCAAAGATGTTAATGGAATATTTTTGCTTACCAATATATTGACGATCCGAAGTAAATGAGACAAAGGCGAGGGCGAAGAAAAAGAAGAATAAATTGACAATCATTAAATTGTTGAGTTAATGTGAATATCAATAAGATTGATGGTCTGTTCCGTTATTTAAATGAGAGGGAGGTTTGTCGATTAAAGTGCGGAGGAGTGTGATATGTAAATTATTATGTAAACCCGATATTATACTTAATGAAAGTAAAATTTTGACCTATAAGCACGAGGATCTTAGCGAAGTTAAGTAATGTTCCTAAGTATTCTTAGATTATGACCAAGTATCTTTATAATAATAATTGATGTATATTATTATTATGTAAATTATTATGTAAACCCGATATTATACTTAATGAAAGTAAAATTTTGACCTATGAGCACGAGGATCTTAGCGAAGTTAAGTAATGTTCCTAAGTATTCTTAGATTATGACCAAGTATCTTTATAATAATAATTGATGTATATTATTATTATGTAAATTATTATGTAAACCCGATATTATACTTAATGAATGTAAAATTTTGACCTATGAGCACGAGGATCTTAGCGAAGTTAAGTAATGTCCCTAAGTATTCTTAGATTATGAACAAGCATCTTTATAATAATAATTGATGTATATTATTATTATGTAAATTATTATGTAAACCCGATATTATACTTAATGAAAGTAAAATTTTGACCTATGAACACGAGGATCTTAGCGAAGTTAAGTAATGTCCCTAAGTATTCTTAGATTATGACCAAATATCTTTATAATAATAATTGATGTATATTATTATTATGTAAATTATCATGTAAACCCGATATTATACTTAATGAAAGTAAAATTATGACCTATGAGCACGAGGATCTTAGCGAAGTTAAGTAATGTCCCTGAGTATTCTTAGATTATGACCAAGTATCTTTATAATAATAATTGATGTATATTATTATTATGTAAATTATTATGTAAACCCGATATTATACTTAATGAAAGTAAAATTTTGACCTATGAACCCGAGGATCTTAGCGAAGTTAAGGAATGTCCCTAAGTATTCTTAGATTATGACCAAGTATCTTTATAATAATAATTGATGTAAATTATAATTATGTAAATTTTTATGTAAACCCGATATTATACTTAATGAAAGTAAAATTTTGACCTATGAACCCGAGGATCTTAGCGAAGTTAAGTAATGTCCCTAAGTATTCTTAGATTATGACCAAGTATCTTTATAATAATAATTGATGTATATTATTATTATGCAAATTATTATGTAAACCCGATATTATACTTAATGAAAGTAAAATTTTGACCTATGAGCACGAGGATCTTAGCGAAGTTAAGTAATGTCCCTAAGTATTCTTAGATTATGACCAAGTATCTTTATAATAATAATTGATGTATATTATTACTATGTAAATTATTATGTAAACCCGATATTATACTTAATGAAAGTATAATTTTGACCTATGAGCACGAGGATCTTAGCGAAGTTAAGTAATGTCCCTAAGTATTTTTAGATTATGACCAAGTATCTTTATAATAATAATTGATGTATATTATTATTATGTAAATTATTATGTAAACCCGATATTATACTTAATGAAAGTAAAATTTTGACCTATGAGCACGAGGATCTTAGCGAAGTTAAGTAATGTCCCTAAGTATTCTTAGATTATGACCAAGTATCTTTATAATAATAATTGATGTTAATTATAATTATGTAAATTTTTATGTAAACCCGATATTATACTTAATGAAAGTAAAATTTTGACCTATGAGCACAAGGATCTTAGCGAAGTTAAGTAATGTCCCTAAGTATTCTTAGATTATGACCAAGTATCTTTATAATAATAATTGATGTATATTATAATTATGTAATTTTTTATGTAAACCCGATATTATACTTAATGAAAGTAAAATTTTGACCTATGAACACGAGGATCTTAGCGAAGTTAAGTAATGTCCCTAAGTATTCTTAGATTATGACCAAGTATCTTTATAATAATAATTGATGTATATTATTATTATGCAAATTATTATGTAAACCCGATATTATACTTAATGAAAGTAAAATTTTGACCTATGAACCCGAGGATCTTAGCGAAGTTAAGGAATGTCCCTAAGTATTCTTAGATTATGACCAAGTATCTTTATAATAATAATTGATGTAAATTATAATTATGTAAATTTTTATGTAAACCCGATATTATACTTAATGAAAGTAAAATTTTGACCTATGAACCCGAGGATCTTAGCGAAGTTAAGTAATGTCCCTAAGTATTCTTAGATTATGACCAAGTATCTTTATAATAATAATTGATGTATATTATTATTATGCAAATTATTATGTAAACCCGATATTATACTTAATGAAAGTAAAATTTTGACCTATGAGCACGAGGATCTTAGCGAAGTTAAGTAATGTCCCTAAGTATTCTTAGATTATGACCAAGTATCTTTATAATAATAATTTATGTATATTATTATTATGTAAATTATTATGTAAACCCGATATTATACTTAATGAAAGTATAATTTTGACCTATGAACACGAGGATCTTAGCGAAGTTAAGTAATGTCCCTAAGTATTCTTAGATTATGACCAAGTATCTTTATAATAATAATTGATGTATATTATAATTATGTAATTTTTTATGTAAACCCGATATTATACTTAATGAAAGTAAAATTTTGACCTATGAACACGAGGATCTTAGCGAAGTTAAGTAATGTCCCTAAGTATTCTTAGATTATGACCAAGTATCTTTATAATAATAATTGATGTATATTATTATTATGTTAATTATGTAAACCCGATATTATACTTAATGAAAGTATAATTTTGACCTATGAACACGAGGATCTTAGCGAAGTTAAGTAATGTCCCTAAGTATTCTTAGATTATGACCAAGTATCTGTATAATTATAATTGATGTATATTATTATTATGTAAATAATTATGTAAACCCGATATTACATATACTTAATGAAAGTATAATTTTGACCTATGAACACGAGGATCTTAGCGAAGTTAAGTAATGTCCCTAAGTATTCTTAGATTATGACCAAGTATCTTTATAATAATAATTGATGTATGGAGATGATAATTGTTATATTTGATATTTTCTATACATATATACTATTCTTTGTACATTGTTAGCTTCAATTTGAAAGAATAAAAAATAAAAAAATTAAAATTAGGTTAATAAAATAACAATAAAACCTTAGATTTTATAGAAGGTATGTTATTATCATATTGAAATAAAAAAAAATGTTTCACTCTGAAGAAGATCGTGGATAATTGATCAAATTGAAAAAACAAACATTTAGAAGAACCAGGAACTAAAGGCACCCACAGGGCTTACGACATGTAATCGGCTGGTTTACATAAACGTTGCACAAAGTGATCACGTAAACCAGTCGATGACAGGTCATAAGCCGTGTAGATGCATTGAGTTCCTAGTTCTTCTATAATATTCCAACTTCGTCTCTATTGAGATGTTAAAAAAATGTCGAAAAAATGAGAGGTATGTATGTAAATCTAATATTTTTATCAAAAATATCATTGACTAACGACAGGGAAAAATCCAATGTTTGTGTATATGCAACTTTTAAATTTTCTATTGAGACATTTTTTTTAAATATCTCAATAGAGATGAAGTTGGAATATTAAGGAAGAACCGAGAAATCAAGGTACCTACAGGGCTTTCGACCAGTCATCACACTATGCGCTTGCGCAATGTTAAACAATTATGCATTTTTATTGAGTTCCCTATCAATCCAATGATTTGAAAGTTCTATATATTTTATTAATAAAAGCTGTTTTTACCATTGCCATCTATGAAAAGACGAAAAAACTCTTTTGTGACGCACTCATTGAGAAATTGATTCGTAAACAATAAAAGGCACGATTCTTATACACGGGGTTACACAGCTTTCGCATAGATGGCACTCCTGAACTGCGACAGAAATATTATTTTAATTTTGGCTTGTTTATCTTCAGTTATCGTATTTTCACATCTGTTGTTCTTTTTTGGACACAAATTTTTCTTGCTTATGTATGTTGAGACACTTTTCAAATTAAAAAAAAATACTAAAAAAGCGTTTTAGCACCATCAAAAGCCGGATATCCTGAGGAATAATTTAATTTATCAAATTTCAATATATGTAGGTATCCAATTTTACAAAATTCCGTCAGTCGAATATATATATGTACCATCCCAAAGGATGATGAATGTTTAGGCGAGACGAAGCGCCTGGATCAGATACAAACCATGAGAGACTCGCTGTCAAATTATATTTGTTTACTAGCTTTTATGTCCCGCCGTTGGCCAAGAATGTAAAATTGTGAAAGAAAAAGCAATCGTTTTTATAATATTGTCACCCAATTATTTTTCAATATCAGACTATGAAAAGTGGTTTGAAATTTGATTGAGTTTAAGTATTGTAAAATGTTCAAGTGATGGCCACAACCCATTCTTTTTTATATATTGCTATAAAGTGTGAATGAAGTATAATATTTATACAATTTCTGCTCGCATGGACTATGCGTAATGGTTTTAAATATGACTGTTTATCAACGTTGTAAAGAGATTGGTTTGGCCACAACCCCCATTTTTAAATATTATCATCGAAAACAAATTGTAATGTGTACCTATTGAAAATTTAGTAATTTTGGATGTTGGGATGTGGTTAAAATTTGATTAAACAAACGTAGGTACTGAAAAGATCTAGTATTGGTCACATCCCATTCGTTTTTATATTTTTTCATCAAGTGTGCATTATATTTTTGCTCAATTTGACTGAAAGTCTTCATTAAAGAAGAAGAAGAAGACTTGAACTATAGTTAATAGTTTTTAATTTGAATATAAATGTTGTGAAGAATTCAGTAATGGCCACAACCCCCATTCTTTAAATATTAGGTGTTGAAAATTATTCAAAATAGGATGATATAAATGGTTTAAATTTAATTAAACAAAAGTATTGAAAAGATTCTAGTGCAGGTTATATCGTCACATCCCATATCCCATTCATTTCATATGTATTTTCATCAAGTGTGCATATCGTTAATAATATTTCTGCACAATAGACTATTAGACTTAAAACTAACCCAAAAGACTAAATAAAAAAGAGAAAAATAAGTATAAGACTATAAGAAATAGTTTGTATAAAAAACTATTCCAATGGTCTACATAAAATAAGTAAAAATACATATACCTAATAGAAGAATTAGACTATTGTAAAATAGATTGTATAAAAGCTCACCCAAAGGTCTACAAAAAAGAAGAAGAAGAATATTTAGACTATTGGAAATAGTTTGTATAAATACTGACCAAAAGGTCTACATAAAAGAAAATGAATAAGACTATTGGAAATAGTTTGTATTAAAACTCTCCCAAAAGTCTACGTACTTAAATGAAGAAGAATAATAATTAGACTAAAGGAAATAATTTTTATAAAAATATGACCCAAATGTATACATAAAAGAAGAAGAAGATGAATTAGACAATAGGAAATAGTTTGTATAAAAACTGCCCTAAAGGTCTACATAAAATTAAGAAGAAAAAGAATTAGACTCCAGGACCCGCCGCTTCAGGCCCTTCAGTACCTCCCGTCCCTTTAATCCCTCATTACGTCCCTTCCCATCAGGCCCTTCAGTACCTTCCGTCCCTTCAGGCAGTTTTATACCTCCCGTCCCTTCAGGCCCTTTAGTGCCTCCCTTCCCTTCATTACATCCCGTCCCATCAGTCTGTTAAGAAAAGTTTAAATCCAGAAACCATCCTGGAAGAACCGCGAAGAGATGAAAGAACCTTCTTTTCCCAGGATGCTCTACTTAATAGGTAAAATGACTAAATACACGAAGAAGAAGAAAAAATTTTAAACCCAGATACCTGCGAAGAGATGGAAGGACAGTTGGACCTTCTTCTCCCAGGATTCTCCAACTTCATAGGTAAAATGACCAAAAATACACGATGAAGAAGAAGAAGAAGAAATAAGTTTAAATCCAGATACCTGCGAAGAGATGGAAGGAAAATTGGACATTCTTCTCCCAGGTTAGTCCACCTTCAAAGGTAAAATGACCAAATAGACGATGAAGAAGAAGAAGAAAAAAGTTTAAATCCAGAAACCTGCGAAGAGATGGAAGGAAAATTGGACCTTCATCTCCCAGGATAGTTCATCTTCATAGGTAAGATGACCAAGTACACGTTGAAGAAAAAGAAAAAAAAAGTTTATATGCAGAACCCGTCCTGGAAGACCTGTGAAGAGATGGAGGGACAGTCGGACCTTCTTTTCCCAGGATACTCCCCCTTCATAGGTAAAACGACCAAATACACGAAGAAGAAGAAGAATAAGAAAAAAGTTTAAATCCAAAAACCATCCTGGGCATACGCTCGACAATTCACCAAAGTTTCATTATAATCGGACAAACGGTTGGTAAATAAATAAATAAAATAATTTTCCTATAGGAAATCAGTATAGGTATATTATTGTTGATTTGTAAGTAAATAGTATTAGGTAGGTACCTACCTACAACAACCTTCTAAATAAATTCGATTCCTAACAAATTTTATTTGAATATCACATTCTTTCTGTAGCCATGGAAACGATTCGAACACGTAAGTAATATCGAATGGTTCGGATACATTTTTTGAATATGTAGGTACCTACATTGGTTTGTTCGATGCCATAAAAATGAAAATTGTCAGAAAAATCAAATATTATTTACAAATTATGCAATTTTATTATGCCTATATCTTTACTAATAAATAACACATTTTTACAATATATGTCTTAAAACTTGCCGTAATGTCTTGTGTTTCATTTTATTATTTCATAATTACATTTATTTCAAAGGTTTATTATTTTAAAGAACATATTCATTCGGTGGGAAAATGAAATATTGTATGAAAAGATATTAAAATGGCGGCGTTTATGTACAAAAGGCTTACTTTAAAAATAAGTTAAACATTATAATTATACCAAATATTCACCATGTTTTTCACTTAAACGCTAAGTTATACTTCAAAATATATTTTTTTTGTGTAAATACGTACTTCTAACTTTTAAACTAACAGATATTTGCGTGCAAAATGTACACTTTTTTGACAGATACGACTTGGAAAATTTTGTATGAAAAAAATAATTATTGAAATATTTTTAAAATTCAGCATTTTTATCGCATTATTTTTAGCGTGACACTGCATCAGGTATACAGGTACACGTTCGCACATAAATTAGATTTTTAGATGCTCTTGGTTTTTCAAAAGGCGTGAGACAAACACACACACACACACACACATACACACACACAAACACTAACATTTTGATTGCTTTATTACTTTAGATTGGCATATAATCTTACCTTAAATATATAAGAAGGTACAAATCAAATCCTGTTTTTATTATCAGTATTTCCCATGAACAAATTTTAAATTTGAACAGAAATATCCCATATAACCATTTTCGGTCGCCGTTCCTACACAAAGTGCACACAAATGTGTAGACACGATGTATTCTAGTAACATATTCTGGTCGCAAAGTAGACACTGTTCCTACACTACGACCGAAAATGGGGAACAGTAGACACAGTAACATTTCGGTCACAATGTTCCGTAACCGTGTGGACACATTGTTACCACTTTGCGACTACTTTTAGCTCCGCCCCTCGTCGTTCACTAGTTAGTTTGACATCTTTTCGTGAGTGATAAAATCTATGGATAAAATATTAAAAAACAATATAACACCGCCATTACAGTTTGTCAATATAAGTAAATATTATTAATATTGATTATCATGACATATGTAACTAGATTTTTAGTGGAAAATGAAATTTACTGTGTAATTCGTTCAAATATGTTGAATTTAACCAACGCGCCATCATATTATCGTAATTTAAACAATAATATCGAAATGTACGAATTATTTTTATTCAATAAGTCATGCATTTTTAAAGCTAAGATGTTTCTGTTTGATAGAATAATCAATTATAATTATAATAATATAGTTATGAGTAAAAATAACCATAATATTGGTGAATAATGAAAAAAAATATTTTCATCTGACATTTACCGAATTTACAAAATGGATTCACATATTTTACTCGTTTACAGTTATTCTCAAACTTTCAAAACAAAACGCAGCTTGCCCTTTTCATCATTTTAACAAAAGAGGGTTCATCGAAGCTTATATCGCTTATACCCAGCACCTGAATCGTAGAAGATATCCTCTTTTGGCCAAGAATAAAAAAAAACAGTGATCTTGAAGCACTGAGAAGAGATGACACTAGTGTGCCTTCCGGGAATTGGAGAAAAATAAAATGCAAAATCAAAGCACACGGTGTTATATCATTAGTGTTAGGTATTTTTTTATGTGAAAAGAATTTTTTGTAATTCGTTTTTTGTTTAGTTTTTCCGTTTCTATGTGCAAATTTTCTTGAAAATATTGATAATATTTTATTGTATTGAAAATAAAAAAAAATGTTCAAAATATTGATGTTTAATTTACTAAATTATTTATATTAAAATAAAAATTTAAAGCAAATTGTTGAATGTATAAAAAAAATATTTGAACAGTGTCCATCAATGCTCCATAGTGCGGGGAAGCGGCCGCGCGTCATAAGTCTAGTGTGCACGCGCCAGTGCTGTGTTGGTACGCGTCATCGCTGCATATTTTTTTTATATAAAATTGTTTTTACATTGAGAACGTTTGAACACTACGAGACCTACGACTCAATAATAATAGGTTTATTTTCTTCACAAAAAGACTTAAAGGAAAATTATATTTGTCAAACTTACAAAGAAATATTCCTGTTTAAGATAGACGATCATTTGCACATTTATTTATTTATTTCAAGCATATTTGATATATGACATGACATATAGATGAAAAAGCTTTCTATCACGCCAGAGAAAATCATGACATGACACGTCAGTAAGCAATACGATTAAATGAACAAAATTAATTAATTGTGAAATTATAAAAAGCTTATATGTATAACATAGTTTGAGAAGGTGAAAATGAAATATTTAAATAAGTATCTTAAAAATACTTAATTGGAATTGATTAACTTACTAACTTTTCTGTAAAAAGTCTACGAGAGACGGAATCATTTTGGTTGTTTACTCATAATGAATGCAATATTAATGACGATACGAGGCATGCTATCAAAACAGTTTGAGAACTTTTCTCTAAATTTAGCATTGTAATGTTCGCGCCTAGTGTGGTAACAATGTGGAAACAGTTACCACACATTGTGTGCAGATTTAAATATTCTGGTAACAATGTTTCCACACTGTTACCACACAGTTACTACACTTTTTCCAAAAGTGTACACTAGTCACAAACTAGTCGCAAACTAGTCACAAAGTGTATACAATGAAAGTGTACACAAATGTGTAGACTTTGTGTCTACACAGTGTCGACAAAAAGTTACCGAATTTTTTTCGGTCGCAATGTGTAGTAACTGTTACCACACTTTTTAGTAACTGCGACTACTTGTGACTACTTTGAAAATTCTGCGACCGGAATTGGCTGTATGGGATCCATCTTATTTTATCCACAAAACATTCCGAATATTTTTTTTTTAAACCATCCATTGACGGGATACAAAATATGTTTTTGGAATATGAATTACATAACTTTCGAATTACCCCTTCAATTTTATCAATCAGAGATATCAAACGTTCTTACGATACGATAACGAGGTATCGTGTGACAGACTTCAAATATGTAAATTTGAATTCAACTATTGAAAAGAAATCGTCGCATGAATGCTGGATTAGCTATTTAAATTTTTTGAGGAAATTCAAATTTTGTTTCCATTTTCATCATGGCACATCTAACAATCTGCGATTACCAGCGACAGGTGTGCGGGAAGTACGACACATGCCAGTATGCCCACACACTAGTCTAGTCTCACCTGAAAAGGCATTACATTCAGAATGGGTGGTGAACCTCATTGCCGGACTATGTGAGATGTCAAATTGCCTGTTGTATATGGATAATATACCATTAAAAATATTGTTCTCCTTCTTCAAGGCCATCTCTCCAATGCAGGATGTAGGCGTCCAACAACTTTTCCCATCCTTCTCTATCCTGTGTGTCTCTGCACCACTTTTTGATTAATAGATGTATAGGTATATGTATTTTCTCTACTTTCTGTTCAAGTTGGCGATCACCGTGGTAAAAACTCCTCCCTCCGTGACTGGTGCTGCCCGAAACAGATTCCTTGCCCATCTTATCTTGGTCATAAATTGATGAAAAACATATATAAAAAATATCCAAGTAGTTATATTATGTATATGAAATATTCATTCTACGTCTTCGTATTTAAAATATTATCTCCAGCACAAATTCTCTACACCTCAATTAACCCATTAGTGGTCAAATATTTTTTTTTTTGATTTCGGATTTCTATCAAAAAAAAAATTTAATCAGATTACTGTGGAATAAAGAAAAATAAAAAAACTATATATATGAGAGATTGGAGGTAAATTGAATGTATGTAATATTTTAAAAAAGTTATCATTTTGATTAGTTAAAAAACCTTTTCTTTGTAAAGAATATCATTACCTTAGCGTTTTAATACAATTTGTATCAATGTGCTTAGCGTTTCCATATGGAAACTCGCACTTTAGGTTGAAATGGGTCGATGGCAGAGATGAAGTAGATGGGTCGATGGCAGAGCGGTTAGCGCGCTGGGATAGTAACCCAGTGGTCGCGAGTTCGAATCCTGCCTCGACCGATTTCGTTCACCTATAGCACAAGCATTTATTTGCTTATTTAAGGGAACGTAGGAAGATGTATATGTACTTGTTTAACAAGGACATATTCATTTTTTTTTATTTAAAAAAAAATAGTGAACACAAAAAATAACCATGCAATATATTATATCATTTTATGAATGTATGTATTGTATCTTTAGTCATAAACTTGCATTTAAAAAAGTTATGAAATAAAAATATTTTTTTAATACTTAGCCTGATTCAGGGTTCATTTGTGCCACAATTATTACGAATAGCACTTTTTTTATTTATTTATTTTGTAATCCATTCAATTACAAGAACATCGGTTACGAGTAACAATGATTAAAAGAATACATATATATATATAATCCAAAAAAATGCTATTAAGTCATTGGAATCACATGGATGTATCCACTCTACTAGCCCATGGCTCAGTTGGTTGGATATCTGACTGCTGATCCAAAGGTCCCGGGTTCGATTCCCGGTGGAGACACAGTTTTTAATTGTGTTTTCAGTCTGGACCTGTGAGACGATTAATATCGTAAGTCTCCAGAATGTGACAACTTGTTATTGGGTGCGTGTTAAATAAATATTTGACATAGTACCTACCTGTTAGTTGTCCGAGAAGTAATAAGTAAATAAATAAATAATGTAATTATGAATAGATTTTCACTACATTTTTAAGAAGAGTTTGTTTGATTTAGTATAGAATAAAAATAGTTGTATATTTAATTATTATATTTCTAATTATTGTATTAACTATTGTAGTACGACATAATGTAGTATTTAATAATATAAGTAAAATAATAAACTGAAGGTTGATTCTTGTGACAATATTAATTGAGTGTTTTGTTAGCTGATAAAAATATACTCTTTTCGTAAAAACACTATTTTAGCAACAGCCTTGTTTCGTGTTCATATGGGAACGATAGGCGGTAATGGGTTAACATTATATAAATGTAGGTACTGGTGATTTCTTGATTTAATTGAACAGATTTTTTTACTGGGAATTAATAAATTATGCATGGTAACACGTTATTTATATTCAACACATTATAATATAAATTGAATTATGATGTACGAAAAGTATGTTTGAAAAGTATGTTTGAATAATAGGTCGAAAATGTAATCTACATAATATATTATAATTTACATATGTACATTTAATAGAAGCACACACAGAATATAATATACGCGTTCGCCTTTGTGAATTATGAGAGCTTTTCACAATTTTAATTCATTTTGAGGAAAAATAAACTGCGAATCATCACCAACTTTATGGACCATTAAACCTTTGCAATAGGAAACGTCGAAGCGAGGGAAAATCTTTCCAAGATATTTATAGCCATTTAATGTATTGCGATTAACATAATTTTTGGAAATTTGCATCCATTAGACTGTATTCAGAATTACAAATAAAAGCGTAAGTATCTTATGCAAATCGATTGCTTTTAATCGATAGTTTGTTTATTCTTATTTATTCCTTAGACAAAACGAAATTGCTTCATTCATTGACTGAACATTGAACATGCCCCCAATGACTTCCGGAATTGAGTTGATTCGCATTTAAATAAATATATATAAATACTTAGAATCGATGTGGGCTTATGAATTGGAATAAAGAGTTGAAATATGTTTTCAATAAAATTATCATTTCAACAAAAATAACTATAGATGTCAATATAAGTGTCAAAGACCTATTTTCTAAAGAAGAGAAGGATTTTTATTACAAACATTTCTATTACAACGGCGCTGGCTGATTTACTTATGATATTACAGTTAAGCACTACAATTAATAACACTCATACATACATACACACATACCATCACGCCGTATCCCTACTTGGGGTAGGCAGAGAGGACCGAACGCCAGACACACCTCTATCATGACATACGTGTTTTGCCTCATTAACATCCATGCATCGCGTCATACATGCTCTCCTATTATTCTGACTTGGTATATTACCATCTTTCAAAATCTCATTTATATGATCATGCCAACTCTTTCTCGGGCGGCCACGACCTCTCATTCCACTCTTTTCAGCCTTGTATACTTTTTTAACAGATTTTTAATTATCTCAATAGAGACGAAGTTGGAATATTTACTGTAGGAGAACCGGGAAATCAAGGCACCTACAGGGCTTACTAATTAAAAATCTGTTAAAAAATACCTTTGACTCCCGACAGGGAAAAAAATCCAGTGTTTGCGCATATGCAATAATAAAAATATTTGATTACTTGTATACTTTCTTTGTCAGGCGCTCATCGTTCATTCTCTTCACATGTCCGAACCATCGTAGTGTATTTACTTTCATTCTACTCACAATATCTCTTTCAATCTTGCATTCTCGTCTGATGTCCACATTCCTTATCCTATCATAGATCGTTCTACCATACATTCGTCTTAGGGACCTCATTTCCACAGCGTTAATTTTACTTTCATGCGTCTTCTGCCATGTCCTTGTCTCACTTGCATACATTGATGTTGGTACGACTATTGCATTGTGCACAGCGAGCTTTGCTGGCCTTGAGATAATTGGGTCGGCCATTATTGTTCTCAATGCACCGTTCACCCTATTTGCTGCCGTTACCCTTCTTTCTATATCCTTTTCCAGTCTTCCATCACGCTGAAACATACTTCCTAGCTACAAATATTCATCCACTTGTTCTAGTAATTCATTATTCACTCGTATTTCGCATTCTGTTCTTCTTTCGCTTTTTTCAATAACCCCCAATTAATAACACTCAATTATCATTATTATCATTATACATTTCCTCAAAAGATAAGATTAATAATTAAATTGTAAATTATTTAATATAATAAAATAAAATGCAACAAACGCATCATTAAAGTTTCAATTGGGAATTATTCACCCATCCAGATACTCGACATATCAAAGGATTAGGCTCTGAGGAGGTCTCTGTACTACCTATCAACCCTACTGATTCCCGAATATTAACGTTGAAGAAATCTTTAACGATTCTACATGTTATCATTATTAGCGTTTTTTACATTTTTATTAAGTTTTTCGATCAATCAAAAATTTCTAAATTACGGCTTAACGATTTCGGAATAATGCCAGTGGCTGAAATAATGAACGGTAATATTATTATTTTACGAGAATGCCAAAGTCTTCTTATCTCATTTTTTATTATTATTAGTAGGATTAAAATTTTTCGATCATTATGATTAAGCACGAACTAAATATATACAAAATTAAAATGATTGAGAATCGGTTAAGATATAACACAATATCGGTAAAGAAATAGCACAACATCCTTTGCTTTCTACCACTTACGACGAATAAAATCAATCAGACGAAATATACCCACGGAAGCAACGAAATTTCTAGTAAACGCATTCGTTATTTTCCTCCTGGACAACTTTAATGGTATCTAAGCAAACCTCCCAAAGCTGGAGCTAAACAAACTTCAATCCCTCTTCAACGCTGCTGCTAGGCTAATCACCGGAGCCGCGAAATTATCACACATATCCAACCATCTACGAAATCTTCACTGGGTAAAAGTGCCAGAGAGAATAAAGTACAAATTGTGTTTGTTGACTTTCAAAGCTATCCATGGCATGGCTCCCACGTATCTTTCAGACTTCTGCATCCCTCTCACCGTAAACGAGCGACAACAAACACTTCGGTCAGCCACCACATCCATGATTGGCAAGTTAACTGAAATAAATAGAGTCAACACTACATCCTTCGGTGATCGTGCTTTTGCTGTGGCTGGACCAGCCTCGTGGAATAAATTACCACCTGAACTGAGGGGAATCGACAACTTAGTACTATTCAGGAAACACATGAAAACTCACTTCTTCCGCGAGTCTTACAAAAACCTGTAATATATTCAAAGCGCCCTTGAGGTGAGGTTAACACAAAAACGGCGCTATAAAAATCATCCCTATTTTATTTATTTTTTTATTTTATGCACACTCTTCATGATATATATTGATGTTAAAAATTTGCTTTAGCAATAAACGATCATGTATGAGACAATGCACACAATATGTTGATGAGATGATGGATATTTGCCAAGATAGTAGAATGCGGTGTTTGGTTCTCTCTACCTACGCAATGAGGAAGATGACATATACCTAAGTATCTAGATGAGTAGGTACTAGTACATTCATAGTAGTGGAGAGTAAAAAAATGCAGTTTTATATAGAAACACAATATACAATATCAATATGAATTTATTAACTAAATTTTCCCAAACGAATGCTATTTCACTAGGTACTGTTATACATTTAACATATAAATATGCATTATCACCCTTAAATTTTTTTTCTTTGAAGGTTGACAATCCCTGAATGCACTTTTGAAGAGTGTATTTCAATCGTTCCAAAAACTAAAACAAAATAAGAAAATAATCATAGTGAAAAAATAAATAAAACAGATGAATAATCATAGTGAAAAAATAACCGTTGTCTATGGAAAACAAATGAACTCTAAGTTAATGTAGTCCACACATTATGGTCTCAATATAATGTTCATCGGCCTTTTACTTTGGGCTATGCAGAGTCCAAAAAAAATCGTATTTGTATACGGCATCGGATTACGGCATACACACAAAAACATCACGACGAAACTCAAAGTATACACTCTCCCATTGAGAAATTGATGTAAAAAAACACGCTTAAACATTGTGAAATCATGACTTCGCAGCATATATTTTTTATATAATACATTGATTTACTCAGAATTCGGAGTAGAACGTTTAATGTGTCTGTGTGTGTGTTCCTTATAAATTTTGATTCGCTCAATGCACGGAGCCTAAAATTTCAGAATATTATAGAAAGCTTTATGCCTACAAAACTTTTATATTCAGTATTTCAATCTATCTTTTATTATATCTTTTATATTAAGCGTATTCAATACTTCTGAATTTGCCACTTTGTTGTCTGGTGTGCCACAAGGTGGAGTTTTATCCCCACTGTTATTTTCCATTTTTATCAACTCTATTACTAAATACTTTAAATGTCAGTATCATCTTTTTGCTGATGACCTTCAGTTATTTATTCATTTCAGTCCCTTTGATATTGCCAATGCTACCCTTTCTATGAATGAAGATCTTAATTTTATCTCTCTCTGGTCATCAGAGCATGGTCTCCTTATTAAACCTTCAAAATCTCAAGCGATTGTTATTGGTAGTCCTCGTCTGCTGTCCTCCCTTAACAATTTGCAACTCCCATATTTGTATATCAATAATCAATGTATTTCTTATATCAAGGTCGTGAAAGACCTTGTGGTTTACATTGATAATAACTTATCTTGGCATGAAAAGATCTCACATGTCAGCAAATCCACTTACTTTGCCATACACTCACTTAATAAAATCAAGAATTTCCTTCCACTTCACTGTAAAATTACCTTAGCAGCCTTAGCTCTATCACTTCTCCTACCGTTGCTTGACTATGCTGATGTTAGCTACTTGGATGCAAACGAGGAACATCTCAACAAACTTGAGCGCCTTCAAAATGTTTGCATCCGTTTTATCTTTGGACTAAAAAAATTCGATCATATTTAGCATTACCGTAATCTTCTTCATTGGCACAAGATACGACAACGACGTAATATACACATATTACACATCTTGTCATTATGTACTTTACAATGTCCTTATTAATCCAAATTTACCTCAGTATCTCAAAGATAAATTCACTTATCTTTCAAGCGATGGGCGTCCACTTCGATCTGCTGAACGTGCTTTACTATCTATCCCTATTCATAGTTCTGAATTTTTTAGCTTTTCATTTGAAGTACATTCAGCTAGACTATGGAATAGCCTAAGTCCTGTTATTACGTCGTCTATCTCACTAAACAACTTCAAGAAAAGGCTAAAGCAAAAATATTTATCCGACAACACCTGATTACATCTTCCTCTCCTCTTCCTTTCTTTATCCCTTAGTCTTCCTATCATTGCTATGATTTGTTCTTATATGCTATCTTCTTTTTTGTGTTTTTTTCTTTTTTTTTTTACTTCACTTCTGCTATCTTTATTTATTTTGTAATGTGATTAACTTATTGCCATAGTACACATTGTTTTGTATATTTAACATTTACTCTGGTTGTTTGGAAAAATTGCCATTAGGCAATAAGCCCGCCAGTGTACTAATTATAGGTACAAGAAGATTAAATAAATAAAAAAAATTCAACTTTTTGTTTCAGTCAGGGGTTTTATACTTTTGAAATTTAAATTAAGTTTTTCATATAATATATTATCTCAAAAACTATAAAGGTAAAAACGCTGAAAATTGGTATAAATATAGACAAATACAAAATCTCCAATTTGTTTTTATCCAATTTCTGAATTTTTTATTATGATAAATTTACGTGTTTAACTGCCTATATTTCCAAAGTTTTTAAAAATATTTAATAAATCCGAAACACCCCAACTAGATAATTTAATTTTATATAAAAATATCATCATTGTAGCAGTATATCTCAAACTTTTTTTAACAATTTTTATAAAAATTGAATTTAGTGAGGACATCGTTTCATACAATTTGTAAGGCAGAATACACTACACGATATCTACGGGGACTTCCATACTTAATCTCCAACATACATGCATACTATCATGCTGTTTTCATATTCTAGGTAGGAAAAAACAGATTGACCTCCACACTATCCTATCCTGACATACATACCTGCATGTTTTATGTAGAAAACAAAAAATTTAAAATATTTATTTATTTGTGTTTTGAGTGTTAATAGTTTGGTACGTATTCTTCAATTATACATACCATCGCCATCGACAGTTGTATCTCATGTGATATATTTTGCAACTAGTAATTATTTATCTTTTTTATCAAAAGCGTAAGTCATTTCTATATTGTCAATCTCTCGGGCAGTATTCAACATTCTGACGTATTCACTGCTAGACATGATTGCTACAAGAATTCTTTGTATATTATATGGATAGCGTATTGTTAAAAAATTAAATTTTTTCACTTCTTTTGATTTATGTTTTTATCTAGCAGATTCTGTTATTTTCAGAACAGTAACAAATTAGGTCCTTCTCCTTTTTCCTTCCCTTCTTTTCCCGTCACGGGCAAATGTGTGAAATATATGAATATGTTATATTTTTAAGTTTATTTAAATTTAATTTTTGTTGTATTGTAGGTAAATATTTCTATGATTATTAAATGTACATCAGTTGTGGACGAAAATATTAATCTGTCTTTTTTCATTTCATAGTGTATTTTCTCTGTTTTACTTATAAGACTGTATTTGTCCCTTAAATAAATAAATAGATACCTTTTTTCAAATGACACATTTCAAGATGGATCTGATACGATTCCAATAGAAAGTTTGTTGGCCAATTTCAGACCGGAAATGGCCCAGCTTTCAGGATAAGCCGCGGCGGGAGCTGTGGCTGTATCAAAATCCCCCACCCCTTCGTTCTCCCACTGGATTAATTCCAAAATCCTGTGAAATCTGTTGAAGGGATAATCTTTCAGGACGGCGAAATGTGTTTGCCCAACTTTTAATTAAGCAACAGTGTTACGCTCAAAGCGCAACATCACCGCTTCCTGAAGAGTGGTCTCCGAGATAATTACAAGGTTCAAGTTCTCCAACAACGGTTGTTATCGTTGTTATAGATCTTTTTGCTATTGTATTTACACTTGTCTTATTTTTATAAATTTTTTTTTTCATTTTATTTATTTTTATAGAAAAAATATCACTTTAAAATTTTCCCGCCAAACTGCAAAACAGTCAAAAAGCCTTCAAAAGATGAAACGGTCTTCATATAATGTTACCAACCTATTCTGACCAAACTTTTACTTAGAATTATGTTGGTTAAACTAGTATATCCCGACACGCGTAGGATAAATAAACCAATTAAGCCTAGGACAATTATGTAAGTTTGGCCTGAAATCGGGTTTTGCTGGTAACATCTTTATTAATATATAATTCTTCTGTATGTACGTGTGTATGTCACTGAACTACTGATAAACGCATGCACCTATTATGATGATTTTTTTGTGTTTAAGTGGGCCCCTGGATCAATTTTATTCTCAATTCTAATTAAAAAGTGTACGCCTGGTGTTTTGCAAAAAAGATGAATTTTGAAATTTACAATAAAATGCGAGACAGCAGACATTAATATCTTTATGTAATTTAATTCTTCCCTACGTGTGTATGTCACTGAACTCCTAAACTGGTAGACCGATTTTGATGATTATTTTCCTATTTTTATTATTTGATATCCCTAACGAGCCGTGTTATCAAAAAACAAACAACAGGAAAAATAACTTCTGACATAGTTCACCACCCATTCTGAACGTATGTGTCGTGTTTACTGAACTAGCTAAAGCAGCCCATTCACGATCGTGTCATTCAGCGTCACTCCATATGGACCGGCTCCATTTGGAGCATTGTAAAATTTTTATCTCACTAACGGGCGTGCCATCGCGCCATTAAAATTAGTATACACACTTTTGCATTAATAATTACTATTCATTCGGTACTTTCGCATTAATAATTCCTATTTTTTTGAAATTTTCAAGTAAAATTGAGTTATAATTCTGAAGATGAGTTTAATACAACTGCTATAGCGGTTTGATTATATATTAAAAGAAAAAAATAAAGAGAAAATGTTGTATCTTCGCATTCACGAGAGTGTCAAACAGCTCGGCGCAATGATATGGCGCAATGCTGGTTTTCACACTCACGAGCAATATGAGCATGCCGTACCGACAAGATGCGCCGTGCCGTTTGTCACGGCACTATTGAGTTTCGATCGTTTGGAATTCCATTTTGGTGTGTCAGGCCAATTGGGATGCGCGGGTTTTGACATTCACGAGTGCACTTTGGAGAGATATCAAGCCATTTGGAAGGATGGCACGATCGCGAATGGGGGCCTTAATAGTAGGAAGCAAGCCAACGTTCGGCAGGACAACGTTTTTTGACGGGTCCTCTAGAAATATATGAAATCCTTAAATGAATGTTTGAATTTGACTTGTCCGTCGCGTCTCCTGTGTTGGGAACTTGTGGTAAATAGGTATTATTATGTTCATTCATACGCACCACCGGTTTATTTTGTCATCAGAGCATGATGATAGGAGTCAAACAACAAAATAAACCCCTGTTGGTCGGTTGTTATAATAATTATTATTGAGGCGAATGTAGGATTACCTGATAAAGAACAGGATACTCGAGGTGGGTGTTTAGGTCACAGTACCAAATATCACACTTCTAATTCACACGACGAAACATCGCTCACGTAAACTGTGCACACTAACAACTGAGCACAAAAAATGTGCGCACAATGACAAAATTGACCAATGACACGATACTATTACACACGACGAAAAACGCGCACGAAAAAGAAAACTGTGCGCACTATCCACTGAGCACAAATAATGTGCGCACATTGACAAAACTTACAAAGGACACGACACTGGATGTGGGTATTAAGATGACAGTATCAAATATCAAACGACGAAACCATGTTCACGAAAATTGTGCACACTTACAACTGAGAACAAATAATGTGCTCACATTGAACAAACTATGCACATTACCTATTTAACAAAAATCTTTGCATATTGTGGACAAACAATACAAGCATTTTGTTTTTTTTTACTGCACCTAAATATATGTGCTAAGATTGTGCACATCAAAGCTATTATTTGTCCACAATTTCACCAATATGCTCACACATTTATAAAAAATCTGTGTGACAAATAAAATAAACTTTTTAAAGTAAACATTAACAAAACTATGCTCTAAACATTGCACAGATAGACTACACACAATTTGTTGTGCCTAAAATTGTGTACATCAAAGATGTGCATTTTAAATTTTTACCAGTTGACGGCTCTGTTCATAAAAAATATCTGCGCATATTGGTAATTTTATATAAGGTAGAAACTAGATTTACATAGAAATCTTTTGGCAGTGTTTGAGGAAATGAAACTTGTGTGCAGTTGAATGTGTTCACTTGTGTAGCGTGCTCCTGTTTTGTATAAAACATTCATATTATAATCTACTACTTGTATCCAACACGATCATGGACCGCACATTTTGAACAAAAGATGATAGAGCCAACCAATTATATCATAATTACATACCTTTTTGTGCGCAGAATATGTTTCATCATCTTCAAACAGTATATCTGCAAAAAAAACATATTTTACTTCCTATTCTTGTAAAATGTGTATGTTCGTACAAGGAGCATAAATAATATGTTTTATACCGGTCGTAAATTTTTACAGGTTTCCAAAAGGACGCTAAATTTGTAAATAAAATATAATTTCGTGTTTTTTGTGTCATTATTTTTAGATTTGATAGGTTCTATTTTTCATAATTAGTCTAAAGCAAGTTCATAAGCATCAACACTCAGCGAGATTGAAAATAAATCCGATGACCCCTTTGAAATTATAAAATTGCAATTTTGAAAGAGGGTACAGTTTGCGACTTCGTAACTGCATACTACGACAATATTTATCTTTTGTTTTAAGTAAAATACTAACCACAATACACATTGACGTTAAACACAAGAAGCAGGACGACTTTGCTACATCCAACAACTGTACATACTACTTTTGCACAAAGACATTACATTTACTTTAGGATATATAATAAAATAATACCTAACTTTCTTCAATTACTTCTACTAAAAAAAGCAATAAAACAAATTAATAACATAGTGGTTAATGGACAGGGGCAGAGAAGAGTGTGAGAGGGATCTTTCTCATGTTTTGAAATGACGGATCTCACTCATGTCCTAATATCAACCAACACATGTACATACAATACGCATGGATTAAATTTTGACTGACTAAATACTTGCACAGCAACTTATTTTGAATAGGTATTGCCTCGGAACAGGCTTTTGCCTAGTGAGGCAATATATTCAATTAGGTACCTAATATTTTATTTGTATTGTATTTTGTATTAATATTGTTAAGGGGGGGGACTGCTGCCAACGTACCTATTTTTCATTTTGATATACCATCATTATTTCTTATCAAATCGTTTGGAAAAAAATATTTAGATAGTTTGGGTATTAATAAAGAAAAATGTATGTTTACTTTTTGATAATGTTCTGTATATATTCTTGTAGATAAATAATGGCAAACCCCGATTTTCAACGTTTATCTTATATTTTTAATAAAATATAAGGCGTAGTTCAACATATTTTTTTTTATTAAAGAAAACAAAATATCTAGAAAAATATGATGTGACGTTGCATTAATGCTTCAGGTTTAGTAAATAAACCTAAAAAAACTTTATTTTCCCTTCAGCGCCATTACGAAATAAAAGTTTTTTTGGTTTATTAACTTAACCTGATGCATTAATGCAACGTTACATCGTATTTTTTCAAATAATTTGATCTTCTTTAATTTATAAAAAAAATATAATGCTCTATACCTTATAGTTTTTTAGAAATTTAAGATAAATGTCGAAAATCGGGGTATGCTTATTATTTTCCTACAAGAATATATACAGAACATAATTAAAAAGTTAAAGTATATTTATCATCATTAATATCCAAACTAACTAGGTTATTTTTTTCAAAATGATTCGTTTTGTAGTAATGATGCAAATCTAAATTGAAAAAATAGGTACGTTGGCAGCAGTCACCCTCTTAATGTAATTTTTTTTATTTGGAAATCGGTATTTAGGTTTTTGAAAAAAGAAGCAAATTTGAGTAGGTACTTTTAAGAAATAAAAAAAAAACAAATAGTTTTGATTCATTTTATGCCAGGTGCTTGTAAACGTTTTCCTGAGATTATTAACGTTTAAAACGTTTCGGTTAGATATTTTTAGGTATGCATATAAAATATATTAATGATTTGGAATACCAATATTTTGGATCATATAAACAATATTTTTATTGTTTATATGATCCTCACTGGCTTTTTTCTATTATGCATTTATTTAAAACTTTTTGAGCACATGTTCACAATGGTGGGGTTATTGCTAAATGGCAATATCTTCCAACCGATCTTATTCATTTGGTAAAAAATATTGTATTTATGATACGTACCAACAATTTTTATGAATTAGACAAAATAAAAAAATAATTACATATAAAACAAAAACAATATAGAAACAGAGGGGATAGGAGATGGGGGGGACAAGGATAGGATAAGGAGACAAATTTAAGTGTTATGTGTAAGGAAATGATTCCTAGATTTCTTTTGAGAGCGGGAAGTGTTAATGAAACTCGAAGTTGCGATGGGATATCTTACAATATCTTTTTCTTCTTGTAATAGGTTTAGAAAACCTGTTTGATTTTCAGTTAGTGTACCCCTCTCGCAGGCTCTCCTATGACGCCGAGCTCTGGGTACCTATCTCTCTATCTTTAAGATGGTTAACCTCGTGGTCGATTGGAAAATTTTCATTTTAGCTAACCTGTTGTATTCCATTCTTGCAACGTAATCCCCCTAGAATCTTCTTCATCTCTATCTGGGGGGGGCAAGTCTGTTCAAACCGGCGAAATCAAAACCCTCAAGATTACCCATATCATGGATATAATTATTATATGGAGTTCTTTAATATCTTTAGATGCCATAGAACTCCATATGATAATTATATCCATGATATGGGTAATCGTGGGGGTTTTGATTTCGCCGGTTGGACCAGACTTGCCCCCCTGAATATGATCCTTACGTCGCTGATCCTATTATATCTGTTTGACATATTTTTTGTTTTAAAAAAAAATACGGAAATATGTACTTATAAGAAGCGTGAACAACAGACGAACATGTACATATAAGACGATGTATGAATTTTGACGAGGCGATGAATGTGTGTCAACATATAAAAACGTGGCGTTCGGTTCTCTTTGCCTACCCCGTGAGGGACAAGTTGTGACGGTACCTATGTATCTACATATATTTTAATTGTACTTCTTTAGTTTTTTTTTTCTTGTTGTCATAGTGTACTTTGGTTATTTGTTAATAAAAAAAATATATAAAAAAATAATATAAAGTGTATTCAGTTTGTGAGGATGCGATAATTATAGTAATGATTTCGCCTCATAGAATGTCCTTTACAGGACTTGAGACTTACATAGTAAGTTTAATATATACGTACCAACCACACGTATTCATTGCGATACTTAAAACATATTTTTTAATGCAAACATTTTCTTTGCAACCATCAATAATTTAAGTGCAACTGTGTTTTCGTTACGTAATTGATGTGCTTGGCTATTTTTACACTCATTGCTTACTAGGTACCTATACCGTCCAGACCGACTTTCAAAGGATCCTGGAAAAATAAAGTCTATGAGAACCGGACGGAAGATGCGGTAAGAAGTAGAACAAAGAATTGCCAAGACGAAAGAGAGCATCTAGAATTTTCATCTTAAAATTTACGGAGTTTTCTTTCAGTTGGCTCTATTGAAAATGTGGAATGAATACAAACACAGAAAAAAAATGGCCGAGTATAACTATTTCAGTTTTAATTTAAAATAATTATGTAGAACTACCTCTCATTACAGTACAAATCAATCCATAAAAGGGCATCTTGAAATTAACAAATAAAAGAAACATTCAGCATTAAATTGATAAAATATTTTTTTATTCCTGAATAGCAAACTGTCTATAATTGAAATGTATATTTTTTTGTATTCATATTCTTGAAGCTTCCGACAATTTTTTCCCTGTTTTTTATTCATTAATATAAAATATCTCTATTGCATCATTATAAAGGTACGATGTTTTACAACTGATTTACACACATTGCCATTTAAACAGTTTAAATAATAAAGAAGCCCTAAGAGAAAATTTTCTGTATATGGGTTTTTATTCTCATTAAAATTTTCTGTATAAGGGTTTTTATTCTCATTAAAATTTTTCTGAAAATAACAATATATTTAATCGCTATAAAATTATATAAGAATCTATATAAACCAGGTACATAGGTAGCTGTTAATATGGAAAATATTGAAAGATATGTAAATAAATCCTGTTTTGTTGATACAATACACTCATATTGTATCAAAGGGATGGTATTTTACAAATATAGCAAAATAAACAATATCAAATTCCCAAACACCTATTTTAACAAAGAGAAATGTAAGGAATGGTTGTGATATTATGTTTCTTTCAATACATTCATGACAAAGTAATATTTCGAATAATGATTTCGATTCAGTGTTACCCGCATGTATAGAAATTTTCACTTTAGGAATCAAAATATAAAATTCTTGTTAAAATTTGAAGAAATTAAATTCATATTTGATATGTTATGAGGATATTATGTTGTTAAGAAAACAGTTCTCTTTGAGATATACCATACTCAGGTCGTCTAGAACATGTACTTACAACCCCACAATGAAGTAGACAAGGCAACAAGGCAGCTTATTATGAATTGTCCAATAAAGTTGATTAGATTGCCTGCATTTGTCCACAGTGCTCAAATCAAAAACATTTTCTCTATAGGACTGAAAACGGCTTTGTTTCTTGGAGCAACATATGATCGAAATATCAGCGTCCTTGTAACGATCCTGAATCATTAAAGAGCGCTTGAAAAATTCTTAGAAGTGTCGATCATTTGTAGTGTTATTAATAAACGTGGTTCAAATATTAAACTACGGTTGAACCTTAGCTTCACTTTTCACTTTTCTTATTTATAAGCATGGGTCAAGAGTTGAACCGTGATTCAACTCAAATGCCAAATTAAACCGGCGCGGCGGCGGGGGTAGTTTAACACAGATTCAATTTGCCATTTTACAATTTCGAAGTACCTGCCTATGACCATGAGATATATTAAATACATATAAAAAGCAATTTGATTCATTGTAATTTTAGACTGACGTTGAATTTAAAAAAAAATATCTAATGTCAAAAAGTGCAATAGCTGGAGCAAAGACCGTATAATAAGCTGGAGTCTCACAGAACTATCATGTGGCGCGCATGTTCCGCGCCGCGCATGTTCCGCGCCGCGCATATTGGTATGTGGTTATGACAACCAACTTACAAAACTAAATTCGGTGCTGTCTCATGAAATAGAGCTCAAAATCGATATCAACTGAACTAGGGATCAAATATTTTTATAAATAATGTTTCAGCTGAACGGGGTACATTGTGAACCGGGTTAAATTGAGCCGTGATTCAACCATGTATCAAGAAATTTTTATGAATAACACTGATAAAATATATTACACTGATTAAATGGAAAGGCTAAAATGGCAATGGGCAGGTCATGGGGCAAGACAGAGGGATAATAGATGGACCCCCAAAATCCTGAATTGGAGACATAATCATAATAGAAAAAGTGTAGGGAGACCACAAAGGAGATGGACTGACGATATTGTCCACATGGTGGGACATGGGTGAAAACAGAGCGCCCAGGAGAGAGAGAAATGGAAAACCCAGGAAGAGGCCTATCACATCATCACATCACACATCAGAGGAGTGAAAGGGGCTAATAAGAAGAAGAAGATGACTAACATTCACTAGAGAAATGTTGAAAATACTTATGGTATTATTAAGAAACACACTGTAACGTACTTGAGAAATTTTATTTTAAAATGTGATGTTTACGTTTATAAGCCCACTTAATATTTCCCAATTTAATATTTTTTAAAATAGCCTCAATTTTATTCGTTTGAAATGTAACCAAAATTCAATAAGTATTTTCTTTTGGAAAAAAAACCAATTGATGTGACCACCTGGAAATTTCATAAAGAAATCGCATTTAAGTCATGTTTTGTAGGTTAAAGAGACCCTTTTGTGACGGTTAATGGGCTCGTTCTCATTTCGATATAAACAGGTCGGCCTATACATAAAGACCTCCGACACTTCGACGCTGCACATAGGACAAAAATCCAAAAAAAAAATGGACAAAAATAATCTCCTATACTGAAAGTTCACAAATTTTACCAAAAACAAGTCACACGTATTTATTATTTCATTCATTCAAGCAGATGTGCGGGTGAGCACCACTTTATAAAATTAAAAAAGAAACACACCTATTATTCACATAATTTAAATACAATTCTCTTTAAAAGATTGCAAATTACAAAACTTTATTCAACTATTAATGAAATAACTACATTTATGAAAAATTTTAATTAAAATAAAAGTAAAATATTAAATTAATATATTTAATTAATATTATTATTCTTAAATATTATACCTACTACTAATATTATTTTTTATTTTATTTCATTTCAACGGCTATTTCACAAATTGCTTAAAATATTACATAATATATCAAAGCCAATTACAGATATGTTTTAAATTATTTTTAAAATAACGCTGTGAATAGTTAGAAAATTGAGTAGGTAGATAAACAATATTCATATAAATAGTGTTTAATTGTGCCAATACAGTCGATACAATACGGTATGGTAAGGTTTTATTAATTTGTCCTTTGGTCACTATACTTTTAACGCACGGAGGGTCTCTCTCCACACCAGAGCAGGCGGCCACTTATGAAATCATTGTAAGGAAAAAAAGTTAAATGGTTTAATGGTTAAGAGAAAAATTGTTTGCATTTTTTATGCCTCATAGGATAAGACCGGTATGGGAATGATGTAGTGAAATAAGGAAGTATTTATTTATTTATTTATTTTTATCTATTTTATTAAAAAGGGTACATCGACATCGATCCAGCGTACAATTTTCATAAAAAGATAATAATATTGGTTATCGTTATGAAGGCTGGACTTCCAATTATGGATGCACACAAAATTACATAAGCTCATTTTCAATCATACACGTAAGTTACACAAGTAAGAGTTACATAAATAAGAGAAAATTAGAAAATTATATATGTATGTGTGTATGTGTGTGTGTGTGTGTGTGTGTGTGTGTGTGTGTGTGTGTGTGTGAGTGAGTTTGTGGGAGAGTGTATGTATATGTGTTTTTGTGTGAGGATGTGTGTGTGTATGATAATAAATGTTTGTTGTTACGTGATGTTGAGGATAGCAGTTATTATTTTGTATTTGAGTCAATATCGAGCCTTGGTTTCTAAATTTTTCCTGTCATATGCTACAACCTTCCAGTTTGGCGTATTCAGAATCTAGGACGAGACAGTGGAAACAAATTTATATTGAAATAACTAAAAAATATTTTTATCCATTTATCTTTGAGAAACCATCCATTGTGCTCCGTCGAGGCAATAATAAGCCGAGAGTGGAGAGGTTAAATATTTCACTTCACAAGAAACTCAAGAGTATTTTGAGGGTTAAATAGGTGCCTTTATTAATCTGATTAGACCATCAAGTAGCGGCGGGTACCAACCTAAGTATGAAAAGTAAAGCCCTTAGCCCTATACCGGAAATTTCTTACGACTTAGACTGGCTTATGTAATTAATTTTATTTAACAACAATGAACGCCGTACATAACTACTAGTTAAATATTTGACGGTTTCAAATTAGTAGATTAAAGTAAATGAAGTATTTAAATTATTTATTCAAGATGTAAGAGGGGGGCGGGGCGGGGGGACGAGCTGTGTTTCATTGTGCTCAACAAAGGGATGAAATTTTACAAGGATCCTAAGAAAATTAACAATAGCGGATTCGCAAACAGACTATAAAAAGACGCTCGGAATGGTGACTCAAAAGACTTAATTGGTTTATTAATTTAATATCTTAAATTTCATAAAATAATGTGAAATATGATGTTTATAGGAGTTCTACAGTAATATATGATATTGAAATATTTTTTTTTTTTTTAACAATTATACATTAATGTACATTAATTATACATTAATGATAAAAAGAATTATAAACAGTATCTTAAAATTAAATTATTTAATATCTATTCATCCCTCAGTTGAGATCAAATCTCGTGTTCGAGGGAGGAGCACAGTCATTTTATCGGTTCATTTATTTCAATAACATATAATATTACTAAAAATAACACGCATATATTTAAATTAATATTACGCGAACTGGTGAACAGTTTACGGATGAACCCTCACCAATGGAGCATACTCTAGTATACGCAAGCGCATACTGAGAACCGCGAACTGCATTTGCCGTTCACAGGGCCCCACTAGCAGGCATTCACCGTTCACCGTCCACCGTCACGAAACAAAAACCACTAACCGCAAAAACTGGAATACAATAAAAATACATTAATTACATCATGAACAAATTCAAATAAATTACTCTTCAAAAACAAAATCAATATTTCTTATATAATAACAGACAACATCAAAAAATTATATATACACATAACATATCATCAAAAAAAAAGTACACACAACTCAACACCAAAAAAAAATAAAAAAAATTACACTCACAATTTGGCGTAATTTGGAAATATAAAAAAATTAAAATAAAATAAAAAAAAACAACAAAACAAAAATCCATCACTGGATGTAATTATAATTGTTAATATGTTTTATAATAGAATTTTTAAATTGTATATATTCCTTCATTTTCCTCAATTCATCTGGAAGGTCATTAAAATGTTTTATTCCCAGGTATGTAAAGTGGTGCTGGGCTGCAGATGTATTGACGCGAGGGATAGCAATATTATTTTTCGATCTGGTTCTATTGTTGTTTTCATGTATTTCACTATAATATTTTTTAAATGTTGTTAAAAGAGTATATTTTTTATATAAATTATTTAGCTTTAGTACACGAAATTGTTTGAATACTTCATTGGAGGGAAAGTCTATTGGTTTCTTTAAGATTATTTTTATGATCAGTTTCTGAGTGATTTCAATCGGTTTTAAATTAGTTTTATACGTTCCACCCCATCCAAGGATTCCATATTGTAGAATAGATTGTACAAAGGCAAAGTATAATATTTTTAAATTTTGGATTGTCAGTATATTACGCAGTTGTAGAAATATGTAAATTAACTTTCTCATTCTATTTTTTGTTAACTCAATGAAGTGTTTCCATTTTAAATTTTTATCAATGGTTATTCCAAGGTATTTTACTTCGTCCTTTTTAGCTATTTTATTTTGAGTTACGTTTTCTTGTATTATATTTATGTTGATATTATTCGTTATTTCATTGACGTTTAAACAAAAGGGAACGAAAACTGTTTTTTCTGAGTTTAATGAAAGTAAATTATCATCGAACCATATTTTGAGTTTATTAATACCTTTATTGGCTAAGTATGTTACATTTTTCCACGAATTTTCTTTAAAAATGAGTACAGTGTCGTCGGCATATGAAATTATTTTTCCGTTCAGATCAATATTAAATATTTCATTTACGTAGATTATAAATAGTATTGGGCCTATAACTGTACCTTGTGGGATTCCGAAATTACTTGTTAGGGGTTCACTTATATGATTGTTTACTTTAGTGTATTGTTCTCTGTTATTGAGATAGCTATAGAACCAAGTTTTAACTGTCTTTTGCAATCCAATGTCATTTATTTTATTAATTAATTTAGTATGAGATACACTATCAAATGCTTTTCTTAGGTCTACAAAAATACCTATACATTTTTTTCTATTGTCTAGAGCGTCGATTATTTCGGATGTTAATTCAGCAATGGCGTCCTGTGTTCCCATATTTTCCCGGAATCCGTATTGTTGATTGTTTATGATATTTTTTTCATTTAGAAATTTTAATAATTGTTTTTTCACAATTTTTTCAAAAATTTTTGCTATATTCGATACAAGGGTAATTGGCCTATAGTTGCTAACAATATCTTGACTTCCGCTTTTGTAAATTGGTGTGATTATACCTTTTTTATATACTGTCGGAAATGTTCCTAGTGCAAGACTTAAATTAATGATAAATGTTAATGGTTTACAAATGTGTTGGCTCACGTTCTTTAATAGTTCTGCAGTTATTCCGTCATGTCCAGGCGCTGATCCACCTTTAAGACTTTTAATTATTTCTAATACTTCATTCTCATTAGTTTCTTTAAATTCAGAGAAATTGTTAGGGTTGTTTAGATCATTGTTAATTTGGTCGTTTGTGTAGTTTTTATTTATATTTTTGGCCAAGTTTTCTCCATCGGATACAAAATATTCATTGAATATTTTTGCGCATTGCTTTGGATTTTCATTTACCTGTATGATATTATTTCCATCATTTATTTGTTTAATGTCTATTTTCTTTTTGGTTTTATTAGTTATTTCATTTATTATATTCCATGTTTTTTTACTGTCGTGGCAGTTTTTTAAGAGTTTTAATTCATAATATTTGTCTTTGGTTTTCTTTATTAAATGAGTAAGTAGATTTCTGTATCTTTTATAATATCTCTTTATATTTTCACTGTCCGGGTATTTTTTGGTAAGTTTAAAAGTTTTTTCTCTCTTTCGTATACTTACTATTAGTCCATAAGTAATCCATGGTTTAATTTTTTTGTGTTTTGATTTAATATTATATTTATGAATTACTTCTGTTGACTTTTTTAAATGGCTTAGGAGTGTCTCTTCAAAATTTTGTGCACAACTATTCACGTCATGAACTTGAAACACTGATGACCATGTTTCATCTTTCAGAGACATTTTCAACTTCTCATAATTCACTTTAGCCGTTCTAACATTCATAACACTTTCACTATTAGATTTATCATTCCTTTGACTATACAAATATATGCAGAGATGGTGGTCTGTTATATTATTTTTCCATACAATAGTTTTTATGTTTTCAATGTCTCTTTTATTTGTCCATATATGATCCAAGCACGATGGATTTTGCCCCACCATTTCTCTCGTTGGTGAATTGATGCATGACTTGAAATTGTAGAATGTCATAGTATTAAGATATTCATCCTTTTCGGATTCGTTTATGTGTTTTAGTATATTTATGTTAATATCACCTAGAATTATACATTTTTTGTTCTTTGTTTGGAGAAGAATATTATTCTTAATTTCATTAATAAAAGTGTACACATTTGAAAGATGTGTTCGATAAATAGCATATATGTGGTATTTAATATTGTTAGTAGTAATTATTATTTCTAGGCAGTTGGCTAATGATAGTTGTATTTCCGATGCTATGACATTAGTATGTATTGATTTAATAAATGCAACAATACCACTACTTTTGTTAATGTATTTTGTTGTTTTAAAACACGTATAGTTCGGAATATGAAAATTTGAATAGTCAGTAAGATGCGCTTCTGTTAACACTATACAGTCCGGTTCATATTTTATTGAATTTAGATACACTAAAAATTCGTCAAAATTTTTCTGGATGCTTCTTATATTAAGATTTATAATAGAAAATGCGTGATTAAGATCAGAGAGGATAATCTCACATTCTTTGGATGTTTCGCATATAAATTCTGATATATTAGAATTTTCGTCGATTATATCTTGTAGTGTATCATCCATTTTTATTTTAATAGTCAATCCTTTTCTGTGCAATCAATGTTTTTTTAATTTTTTGCGGACATATTTTATCAGTTGCTGAATGTTCTGTAGAGGTTACATTAGTTTCGCTATTTTTGTTTGCTAATATACAATTATAGCATTTTTTTTCTTTCGACACACAGTTTTCTGTTTTATGCTGTTCACTACAATGCGCACATATTGGTGGCGTACTGATTTTTAAACACCATTTTGCTGAGTGCCCAAAATTAAGACAGTGGTAGCACTGTACTAAGGGGTTACAATCTTCTACTTTGATTCTTTGATATCCGATGAATATTTTATCATTCTCGATCATAGCTCTTCTTATTTCTCTGCTTGTTTCCAAAATAATATTTTTGCTACTATTGTTCTTATTTTTAATAATTTTCTTGATTTGCATTTGATTTTCGTTCTTTTTGAGCAGTGGCGCTAGTTCTATATTTTGGGCAAATATGTCGTGTATTAGGTCATCTGTCTCGTAATCTTCTGATATTCCTTTCAATATCATACATGGTTTCTTTTTTTTAATTTCTTCTGCTTCAATTTCTATTTTTTTGGTGTTTATTATATTTGCAAGTTTAGTTGCTTCTGATTTTTGGTTACAATATATAATCAATCTGTTTTTGGTAATTTTTTTGAGGTTAATTACTCCAATTCCTTCTTTACCTATTTTAATCTGTTTCTGCAATTTCTTCTGTATATCTTCCTGTGAAATGTTATCATGTTTTGCTTTGATTATAACTGCATATTGTTGTGGTGGTTCTCTTTTGGTGCACTTTAAAGTATCTGCGTAGTCATTAGTATTTTTGATTCCCTGTGTTGAGTTATTCTTTAATGATTCCAAATGTTGTTCTACTTTTTTGGTTATATTTGTTTGTTGCTCCATAAATGTAATAATTTTTTCCATCTTCTTTGTTTTTTCCTGCATCCAAAGTAGTTCCAGTTCAGTCAGTTTGGCGTCTATGGATAGTTTAATACTTTTTGTTTTAGTGTTATTGTTCCATATTTTTTCCGTTTCATTTTTAATATTTTTGAGAATTTCAATCACCGTCGATTCCATTTATTTTTGGTCGTTAAAGTGTTAGCTAGACTTGTTTCGCTTCAATACACACTACACGACTGCACTTGTACACGGTGGTGACAATACAAATACTCTATGAAATATAAATACTCTATGTATGTGAAGCATCTATAAGATCAGAATATGATGAATGTGATAATTCAGATACACTTGTAATAAAGGTAAGTACATATAATCCAACTGTCGATTTGTTCAGGAGAACTTTGTTCTCTTAACATATCGACAATGTATCAAGCCAGAATACGCGAGAATTGTATGGAGAGGTCTACTTTTTTCATGGCTTTTCCAACTTTGAAGTCAAAAAACACCAACTTAGAGGCTTCGCAGCATATATGTTCCATAAACGGATTTACTCAGAATTCGGAGTAGAACATTTCGTGTGTCTGTGTGTGTGTGTGTCTGTGTGTGTGTGTGTCTGTGTGTCTGTGTGTCCGTCCCCCCCTTATAACTTTTGATCCGCTCAATTTACAGAGCCTAAAATTTCAGAATATATAAACAGTTACAGGCCTACAAAACTTTTATACTCGGAATTTTGAATTTTTGTTTCAGTCAGGGGTTATCAACTTTTGAATTTTTATTTTATTTTTCCATATATCTCAAAAACCATAAACGCTAGAACGCTGAAAATTGGTACAAACATAGACAAATACAAAATCTCAAATTAGTTTTTTCAAAAAAATTCCAGGGTTTCTCAAACATTTTTTATTAAGAAAAATATTTTTTTTATGATAAATTTATGAGTTTAACTGCCTATATTTCCAAAACTTTTACAATTATCGAAAAAAGCCGAAACACCCCAACTAGATAATTTAATTTTCTATAAAAAATATCAACATTGTAGTAGGTAGAAGATCTCAATTTTTTTTTAACAATTTTTTTAAAAATTGAATTTAGTGACGACATCGCTTCATACATTTTGTATGGCAGTCGCCTATACACAATATGTAAGAAGACTTAATAGTTTGTTACTTCATCTCCAAACATACATACATACCATCATGCAATTTGCATATTCTGGGTAGGAAAAAGGATCTTCCTCCATACTATCCTATCTTGACATACATACCTACATATGTTGTATAGAAAACAAAATATCTGAAAATATTCAATAATTTGTATCTATGGGTTTATAGTTTGGTACATATTCTTCAACTATACATACTATCGCTATCGACAGTTGGATCTCATGTGTTACATGCAACTAGTTAATTAAAAGATTTTTTTTATTTATTTATTTTTTTGAAATAAAATATAACAATAAATCAATTAACAAATACTTATATAGCATGCACAAAAATATTTTATTTATAATACCACAAAAAAGATTTTGTACTCGTGCTTTGGGGGGGATTTTTATATAAACCAAAAAATAATCTTCATTATTATCATAATTAATCAAAAACTAATAATAAACACAATATCAAAAGAAAAAAAAACAACAGAATAAACATGCAATTAAAATATTCAATATATAGAGTAATATAATATAATGTTATATTTAAGTATGTTATATAATATAATGTTATGGAATATGATGTGATATAATGTAATAAAATGTTATGCAGTATAATATGATGGAATATAATATAGTGTAATATGATAAAATATTGTAAATTATAGACCCCTAACACGGGTAGGTTCTCGCTTACCTAACGGGGGACACTGTAATGTTAATGTGTTATGTAACTTAATTGTTAATGAATGAAAAAACAAAAAAAAATAAAGTAAGATATTACAAAAGATATGTAAGAAAATTTAATGTTTTGCGATCGAATGCCTATTCATCGCCCAATTATTGAATATGGCAGTCACCTCTGGAGTGGCGCCCCCCAATACCTACTGAATACCCTCGACGCTGTCCAAAGGCGTGCTATACGTCTGATTGATGATCCATCACTGACTGATGGATTGCAATCACTAGAACACAGACGCAGAGTCGGTATTTTAAGTTTATTCTATAGATACTACCACGGGAATTGCTCAGAAGAACTTGCATCTTTGGTCCCTCCTCCACCCACTCGCAACAGAGTCACTCGCTTCACTCAATCGCAGCATCCATTCACAGTGGACCTTCAACATATACGAACAAGTCGCTTCTCGAACTCCTTTATTAACACAGCAGCCCGACTGTGGAACGATCTTCCGAATTCTGTGTTTCCATCTTCGTACAACCCGGGTCTTTTTAAAATCCGAATTAATAAACTCTTTTCTAGATTGCAAACCCCTCCCAACGCTACGTAGTGCGCTTCTTCGGAAGAGTAAAATGGACCCAAATCCTAATAGCTGGCGTCCCCTACGTAGACATGTTAAAAAAAAAAAAAAAAAATTCAAAAGTATAAACAGAACATATGAAACAAAAACAAAACTTAAATACGGGTATAAATAAAATCACAAAAGAAAACACGTTAGTCCTCCTACTCCATACAATACCTGAGTTCTTTACATCTTATATGTGGCAAATGGTCTGTTATCTGGTAGATATTTGGTATGGCGGTCTGGTACCTAATAGGTAAAATACATAAAACAAGGGCTACATAGATGGCGGTGTGTGGCTGAAAAGCGTCTGTCTGGGCCCACATGTTCAGTATAAAATATTAGGTAGGTATCTAATATATTTTTTTTTATTTAATCTTCTTGTACATATAATTAGTACACTGGCGGGCTTTTTGCCTAATGACGATTTCTTCCAAATAACCAGAGTAAATGTTGTACTATGGCAATAAGTTAATCACATTACAAAATAAATAAAGATAGGAGAAGAAAAGTAATAAAAAAAAGAAAAAGAAAACACAAAAACAAAGAAGATAGCATATAAGAACAAATCATAGCAATGATAGGAAGACTAAGGGATAAGGAAAGGAAGAGGAGAGGAAGATGTAATCAGGTGTTGTCAGATAAATATTTTTGCTTTAGCCTTTTCTCGAAGATGTTTAGTGAGATAAACGACGTAATATCTGGACTTAGGCTATTCCATAGTCTAGCTGAATGTACTTCAAATGAAGAGCTAAAAAATTCAGAACTATGAATAGGGATAGATAGTAAAGCACGTTCAGCAGATCGAAGTGTTATTTATATTCAATTATTTATATTTAAATGAAGAGATATTTTATATTCATTATTTTTTAAAAAAATATGTTTATAGTAAAATGCCTTAGTATTTTTCCAGCATCGAATCATAAAAGACATGTTCCATACGGTCAATGTAATCGCTTGATCGTATAAAAGAAAAAAAATATCACTTGGACAGTACACAGCTAAAAGAGTTTTACGATGGAGCAATCTTCTTAATGTATAAGATCAAAGATATCTCCTTTTTGTAATGTAAATTTGAACGAATTATCAACGACTGACTTCCCTCGGATATTCGACTCAAACAATCATAGTTGTTATATTAAATTATGTTTAATTCATCAGACAGCACTCGAGCAATGGTCCGAAATCAAATGAAAGCTTTTATGAGTTGATTTTATTTGCCATTGAACTCGAGTTTTTTCTCAAATACTTACGAAAATATATTTGACAGAAAAAAACTTTTCTTTGTGTTCGTCGTAGGTACTTGATAATGAAGAAAAATATGAACAAATAAACTAAAGTATTTTTCCCACAAAATTACATTAAATTAAAAAAAAAAGTTGATGTTCCTACGTTGGATGTTCCTACTATTACAATGTTCAAATTTTTATAGAAAATTAACTTATGTAGTTGGATTGAATCGGCTTTTTACGATATTTTCAAAAACTTTGGAAATGTAGGCACATAAACATTTAATAATTTTCTTAATAAAAAACATTTGAGAAACTTTTTAAAAAAAAAACCTAATGTGAGATTTTGTATTTGTATATATTTATTCCAATTTTCAGGGCTCTAGCTTTTATGGTTTTTGAGGTATGATATGGAAAAATAAAGTAAAATTTCAATAGTTGATATTGAATTTCAACCCCTGACTGAAAAAAACATTTGAGAAACTTTTTAAAAAAAAAACCAAATGTGAGATTTTGTATTTGAATATATTTATACCAATTTTCAGGGCTCTAGCTTTTATGGTTTTTGAGGTATAATATGGAAAAATAAAGTAAAATTTCAATAGTTGATGTTGAATTTCAACCCCTAACTGAAACAAAAATTCTGAGTATAAAAGTTTTGTAGGCCTATAACTTTCTATATATTCTGATTTTAGGCTCTGTGCATTGAGCGGATCAAAAGTTATGTGGGGGTTAGGGGGGGGGGCACACACAGATTCCTAACTCCCTATGCCTCCTGAGATGACGAAGTCCAACTACACTTCAATCTCTTGGGTGGTCTTCCGGGTAAAAAAAAAAAAAAATAATAAATAAAAAAAATAAAAAACAAATAAAAACATAAATTCACGTTGCTCGGGGTGGTTGGAAGAAATTGCCTTTTGGCAATAAACCTGCCTTTGTACACATGTACATAAATTATATAAATAAATAAATAAATAAATTAATAAAAAATTAAATAAATAAATTTATTAATTAATAATTCATTAAATTCTGTGTTGGATGTGCTAAGGTTAGCTAGTTTAATGTTACTATCCTTTATATTGAGTGAGTTCTCCGAATCAGTACGTCAGTCATAATTATCTGTAATTAAAATATGAAGCTCGATTGTGTAATTTTCCAATAAGAGCCAGGTTTTCGTTGAAAAGTTTCAAAACATTACTTTAGTCGGGTGACAACAGTGTCACGTATATTTTTTATTGAATCCTTTGCCAATTCCCAATTGTCTTGGAATTCCATTATTTTTAATGGAAATCCCATTTTGCCTAACCGCGCTATTTTTTTTCTTTAATAGTTTCATTCCAACTATAATAGAAATATTATTTGCAAACTTGCGCAAAATTAAGACAGAAATTTTATCGACGATCCAATAAGAGTTATTTTGATAGATGATTTGTACAACAGACAAGATTAAATTTCAACAATGTGGTTCAATACCAATTATTCTGGATGTTGCTGTTTTAGGTGAGGCAAGACTGGTGTGTGGTTATACACATATGTGTAGTGTTTATTTCATATTGAAAACAATGAAAAACTAAGAAAAAAAGAAAAATCTTGTATAAAATAAATACCTACACTATGAAAATAAAAACAAAGTCAATAACACAATTGAATCTTCTTAAAATATGCAAACCAGCGAATTACATTTTTTTTTATTTATTTATTAAAAATCCTTTTTTAATGATATGATAATATCTTATGTAGGTACAATATAACTTGATAAAGTAGTAAATAAAATGTATAGAACTAAAATTAAGTTAAATTTAAAGTTTATGTCATCAGTGTATCTTCTTCTTCTGAGTCGCTTTCCTCATCACTGAGGGTCGTGATCCTCTCTTCTCTTCGCCATCATCACCTGATGGACAGCACTCCTCCATCTCTCCCGACACTCCGCAGTTCGCAATGCACCTACTACTGTTAGGCCAGTAACCGCTTTGATCTGGTCAGTCCATCTAGTCGGGGATCTTCCTCTACCTCTACTCCCCTCCATACTTCCGGTCACGACCAGCTTTTCCAAACAGTCCTGACCACGTCTTTTGATGTGTCCAAAGAAACGGAGGATATGGCCATCGAGGGAGATCGCGATCCACTTCCACGCCGGCGACGCTATAGAGCCCATTGGCCCTGTTCGCCACCGGACGCAGCCGCAACATCGGACAAACACAAAATATCCACCATCCATCGGGTTCAACCACTGCCCCCGAGAATCCAACCTCAAACGGCGGGGCAACCGCTCAAGATCGGCAGCCGGGGCAAGCCCCTAGCACAACCGATCGAACGGAAGGGCTTGCCCCCGCACCCCTCGGTCCTCGTGTTGGCGTCCGAAAGCTTGGCGGGCTAACACCGAGGGCATCCAACGCAATCATCACCTGTCAGATTTGACGTCACAGATGTCAACACAGGATGTCTGACCCGACATCTGCGCCGGCGGTGTGCCCGGACCAAACAACATTCGCCACAGTTGACGAGTCACTGCCGAGCGAGACTAGAGGCGTCCGTCCTGCTCTTCTCTAAGTACAGAATTGACGAGGGCACAACAGCGTCGGCCGCCCACCCACGCCTTTACTGCCTAGGCCCTTAGAGCCGCAACCTAGGCCAGGAGGATATGGCCAAGACAGACAGCCGACAATCTATCCTCAATCTCAAGTTAAATCAATCTATCCTGTAGAATTGGAGATATTTGTTCGATGTGCTGTCCAGGGGATCCGGAGCATGCGACGCCAACACCACATCTCAAAGGCATCAATTTTTTGTCTCTCTCTTGCCTTTAGAGTCCACAATTCCACTCTGTACAAAAATATTGGGTGGATCAATGCACGGACTGTGGCTGTGGTGATGCATCTATCTTTCCAAATTTTATCCAATTTGGCCATTGCACTTTTGGCCATGCCGATGCGCTTGCGTATCTCCATCTCACAGCTTCCGTCTACAGAGATCGTTGAGCCAAGATAAACAAAATCATCGATAGAGAATCTGTTCTCTCTAGCTGTCCATGACAGTCTATGATCATTATCAGTGTATATACATACATATACTGATTTTAATTTGTGGATAAGGCTACTCTACTAGGCTATGCCTGTCCCAGAGTAGCGTTATACATATCAGTTCTATTATTTTTATTCGTCATAGTGTAAGTTAATTTTTATAAGGTTTGTGTTAGTGTAAAGTGACAGAGGTGTATGTATACTCGTAGTATACTTGCACCCATACGTTGTGTAGTATGAAATATTGCTTCAGGTAAAAATGGTAAATGCTAATATATTTTGATTTTTTGTTAATCAATAATGTAGTAATATTAATATCCAGCAAGCTAAGTCTGTACGTAGATCTCGACCGATAAATGTCGAGATTAACTGTCAAAATATCGACTAGTCGATATTTTGACAGTTTTGGTAGTCACTAAGCAGATAACGCGTCGAATCGTTCTCGCCCACTTATTTGACGGCAAGATTGGGTCGACATCGAGTCGAGAGACAAGATCTTACGCCGCCATGTTGAATAAAATGTCATTTTTTACGCGAACAATGCCGAATTTCATATTTATTTTGAGAATAATTATATAAACGGGTTAAACGACGCCGTTTAAGAGATTCTTCAAACTCTTTAAATATTCCGCGTAATTCATTTATTGCTAGGTAATTACCGCGTAACAAAAGTTTTATATGGTTGTATATTTATTGGAAATATGCGTCCGTACTTAGATTATAACATTATAATTCTATGCGTCCGTAAATGTTTTCCGTAGGTATAGATTTGAAATAAATTTTGATTTTGAGAAAGTATTCTTGTAAGCTATTTTATCATATATGTATTTTAACATTTAACAAAAGAAAATTCGGCGTAGTTTTTAGTAAAAAAATAACACGCTGCTGTCATCACACTTGATAAATTGATCGAAATATTATTAAAAATATTTTTTTAAATTACTCTCAAAACATTCAATAAACACAAAAGAAGTTAATTTAATCGTATAATAACTTGCTTTCGTGCTTAAAATATGACCATATTATATTTATTTAACAAATTTAAGTAAACAAATTTGACATTTATTCAAATCACGGGGAAAATATTGTGTATTGCCATAAATGATAATTCAAAAATGTACCGCAAGCCAGCCTATCGGCGACAAATACTAATAAGTGCATTTACGAACTCGACAGCGCTTAGTGACTACGAATTGTCGTCACGGGCGTAAACATGGCGAGAAGAACGGCGATACGTTGTCGGATCTCGACTTTTTTACTGACTTGGCCAGCAGAATGTATATTGTACAACCCCAAAAAAAATGAATAGTCGCAGTGCAGTCAAATAATTGTATTCAAATCATTGTCATTTAATATTTTTATAATTTTAGAATTATCTGAGGGTATGTTTTTGTAAATGATTTAGTAAAGTGTCCTTATAGTGAATAAAGGTATTTTAAATAATTAAATTAAATTATTATAATTAATTTATCTGACCTATGCTAGTGAAAAATCGATTACAAATTGAATAGAAGAAACTTTAAAAAGGGTACCTCAATTAATTATTTTTATTTATTTGTCTATTAGTTTTATTTACGTTTTCACTGATATTTCATTTCTAAAATAATGGTTATGAATCACTTGTATGGTGAAATGTGACATTTGTTAAATAATAATTTTATAATTTAGTATAATATATGCCTGTATGAACGAATAATTTTTAAATGAATTTCCCTCTTATGGTAATCGAACCCAGGATAATGGCGATTATAACGGTGTTTATAATAATCGTCAAAATTAAATAATTATTTGTAATAAACCTGTGAGGCACCGGCTTAGAATAGTGCTTCCACTCTTTTCTATTATTGTTTTCGAGTGTCCCGTAAGAGCCGGGTAATCGAAAATACAACAGGCATCAATAACATCTCACATACTTCAGCAATGAGGTTCACCACCCATTCCGAATATAGTGCCTTTTTAGGTGAGACGAGACTGGTGTGTGGGTATACACAGATGTACATGTTGTGCTCCCTTTTATAAGGCAATGCACACCTTTCGCTGGTTACCCCACATTGTGGGATATGCCGTGTTGGTATGAATGAATGAATGAATTTGTAATAAAACTAGTCTTTTAAGTATCCTGGAATTATTCTACAACATTTCAATCCAGAAAACTACCAAAAAATCAACATTCCACCATCGAAAAATTGATCTTAATGCAGACGTATTTAGGGAGTTTTTTTTTTCAAAAATATTATTATAGATTAAGTTTCGTTTCGGGCACATCATAAATAAATAAATACCTACTTATTTTTGTGGCGATATGCCAAAATATGCTTCAGAAGTCATTGTGAAATGAAAAAATATTATTTCACCGTAAAAGGTTTTTGTAAATATTGTCACATTATGTTTGCCCACACTTATAATATATTCTCACAGATAGTGTATTTTCTGTGTTCTTCATTCGAGTTATATTTCTTTGTCATTCTATTCAAAAGTCACCAGCTTCCTCTTTGTTTATTTTTTTTATTCTGGACCAAAATATATATTTGTCCATTAATCATATCTCAAGTTAGACAGTCTTGTATTGTGTCCTATCTGACAAAAGATATTCTTGATTGTCATGTTTTCTCTGATTATTTTTTTTTATTTTCCTATCACACTATACTTAACAATTATACGAACTAGATTGCTGCTGCCCTACTAGGGAACCCAATTCTTGGGCAGATTGCTGCTGCCCTACTAGGAAACCCAATTCTTGGGCTAGCAGTTTACAATTTTGCAGTGACAATATAGGTCACTGCAAAAATGACTGGATGATGAAAGTTTCCGCTATTTATGTGATTTAATGTAAAGAAAGATTTAGATTAGACTATGGTCGAGTATTTATTTAGACATTTTTAAGATTAAGGCGTATTAAGAATGTCATGAGTAACCCTCCATATCTGATTATTCTTCAAGTGCCGTCTTCTCTGCGGTATACTAGCTTTCCTCGGAGCTATTACTAGCTTATTTCTTCTTGCCGGGTTTCTGGTCACAGTATCCTCTCAAGTAATAAGCCTCTTAGGAAGTTCAGGACTCGTGGGGGAGTGCATAGAGCTAAAATTTATTTGGTACCTACCCAAAGTCCTCATTCTCACTAATGATTCTTATCACACATGTTTCTCATTGTTTATTGAGACTATCACAGAGGTGTTATAGGTCTTTTCCTGAACCATTTCGTAGATAACGGAGTCTAGAAGGTATAGTTGTAAAATACAAAAATCGGTACATTCTTCTTATGCTTTTTTATTTTAGTTTTAATGTAGGTACTTGATTTACAACACTGATTTGACTTCTGAACAAATCCAAAGAGAACTCGGCAACCATTTTCGAGGGAATTCTTTTGGTTTCTTAAACATACAACCCTTGTAGTAAGAATGAGCAATTTTAGAGCTTAGAATAAACACAAATTTTGTAACGCCATCTATTGACAATTTCTCAATTGATAGGGAACTCAATAAGAATGCATAATTGGTGAACGTTGCCAGCCAATGACAGATAATACGCCCTTTAGGTGCGTTGATTTTCCTGTAATATTCTGACTTCGTCTCTATTGAGTTCCCGCTGTGACAACCAAGGACAGAAGGTCCTGGCGCATACGTACAAGGAGGCACGACCCTGGATAAACTGGTATAGATGGGCAAGAAAAAGGAGAAAGAAGAAGTCTCTAAAAATATCATTGACTCCCGACAGGTGAAAAAATCCAATGTTCTAAGTACAATTTATGCGTAAGTGCGACAATAAAATCCAATTTATGCGTAAATGCAACTGTAAAATCCAATGTTTGCATATATGTAACTGTAAAATCCAATTTATATGTAAATGCAACTATAAAATCCAATTTATGGGTATATGCAACTGTAAAAACCAATTTTTGCGTAAATGCAACTATAAAATCCAATGTATGCGTATATGCAACTGTAAAATCCAATTTTTACGTAATTGCAACTATAAAATCCAATGTATGCGTATATGCAACTGTAAAAACCAATTTATGCGTAAATGCAACTATAAAATCCAATGTATGCGTATATTTATTTATTTGATAAAGAAAAAAAGATGATACATAATACAAGAGATACAATATATAATACAGTTACTTAATATTTACTAACATTACCCCCCAATAAGAGTTTAAATACACTCGGGTTTTGGGGGGATTCTACAAATCAAGTACCATATCATCACATAAAAATCCAAATCTATAAATATTTATATATACCTAACTGTGAGATATGTGAGTGAAAGAGATGGCATGTCTGTGTGTGTATATAGTGTTTGAATGGGCACGCGGCGCGTCATTCATCGTTCCGCCGTTGATAGCTACCTCCGTGAATTGTAATAGTATTTGACCTTGAATTGTATCTTGTATATTTGACGTATTGTAATTAAAGTGTAAAAGAATAGACATCTTTTACTTACAATTACTAAGAGTTCCACCCCAACAAAAAATTTTTCGGCGTAACAGGCGACAATAATTTTTTTTCACTGTGGAAAAAAAATTGGAGGTACGAGATCGTACAGGTGTATAGAGACACGGTACGAAAAGATCTTCAAGGAAGCAGTATTGGCTGAGGAAGACAGGAGTCTTCGGGAGTGATACGACTTCGGGAGATTTTGGACTGGACTTCAAGGGGACCAGAGGGGACCAAGGAAGACCAGGAAGGACAACGGGAACGTGAATCAGAGAGGACCAGGGGACCACAAGGTTGGACAAGAGGATTGGCTGCTTGCTGTGAACGAGCGTCGAGCAGAGGCAACGGAAGAGGACCAGAGAGTTGGAAGACCAGGATTCGACAGAGACGACTTCTGCAGAGACAGGGTTGGGCCGTAGAGCAGGTTCAAGCGACTGGACAGGATCGAGTTAAGATAAGTGTATTTTTCTTTTCTTGTCTGTAGGTATTCTTTTTTCGGTAATATGGAACAAAGGAATCTACCGCTTTTCAATCACGAGAGTGATTTGTGGAGTGTGTTCAGGGTACGTTTTGAGCAATTCATCATAGCTGATGATGAAAAAATGTCTGAATCAAGGAAGAGAGCAATATTTTTAACCTCTTTGTCTGAAAAAACTTTTGTTTTATTAAAAAACTTGTGTGTACCAAGAAAAGTTACTGAAGAAAAATTGTCGAAATTATTTGATCATTTGGATAATTTTTGTAATGAAACTGTTTCTCCGTATATTGAGAGAGAAAAATTTTATGGTGTGAAACAGTCTGAACATGAATCAGTAAAAGAGTTTGCTTGTAAATTAAAAGAGCGTTGTGTTAAATGTCAATTTAATGATCGTCTGGAAGAATCTTTGAAAGATATTTTTATTATCGGTTTGTGTAATAGTCAAATAAAAGAAAAGTTGTATTTGGAGGACGAGAAAAAGGGTTTCTCTCAAATACTTGAATATGCAAATGTATTGGAATCGGTATCAAAAAATAAAAATATGATTAAAAGTTGTAAATCAGAAATTTGTGAAATCGAAAGTAAACAGAATAGTAGGTATAATAAAAATAGTGCACATAGAAGGAATTTCAATGAAGTTGATAAGAAAAGGAATAGATCAGTATCACCGCATGTTAGTAATAGGAATTTAAAATGTTTTGCATGTTTATCTGATAGTCATTTAATTAAAGATTGTAAATTTAAAAATTTTAAGTGTAATAAGTGTAGAAAAATGGGTCATATTGCGAAAGCATGTAAAAACGATCAGTTTGGTAAAAGCAAAAATAGTATTTTTACTATGGAAAATAATACGAACGTAAATGTTGTTTGCAATACGGAAGGTATTAATGAAATTGTAAATCCATTCATGATTAATATATGTATTGGTAGTCAGATTATTCGCGAGATGATTGATACAGGTGCTAATGTATGTGTAATTCCGAAAGATATTTATTTTAAGAAGTTTAAAAATTATAAATTGAATAAACCGACAAGTATTTTGAAATCATACGACGGTAGTATTTTAAAATGTATTGGTGTGTGTATAATGGAAGTAACATACAACAATATCAAACAAGTGATTGAATTTTTCGTAGTAAACAATGGCAACAGTGTAATAATAGGTAGAAATGTTATTCAGAATTTCAATATTTACTTTGAAGGTGTTAACACTTTACTGACCAGTGTTGATGAAAATTTTAAAAATAATTATATTATTAAAATCAAAGAAAAATATCCAGAAGTTTTCAGTGAAAAATTAGGAAGATTTTCCAAAGGAAAGGTTAGGTTGTTTGTTAAAGAGAATTTTATACCTAAATTTTGTAAACCTAGGTTAGTTTCATTTTCGATCAGAGAAAAAGTCGAAAAAGAAATTAGAAGATTGGAGAAAGATGGCATAATCACGGCAGTGACGTCGAGTGACATTGCTTCTCCAATTGTTCCTGTTATAAAGAAATCGGGGGAAATCAGGATTTGTGGGGATTATAAAACAACAGTAAATCCACAATTAATTGTTGATAAATACCCGTTACCAAAATTCGAAGAGTTATTGTCGGAAATTAGTGGAAGTAAATTTTTTAGCAAGATCGATTTAAAAAATGCTTATACTCAGTTTGAGTTGGATGAAAACAGTAAAAGGTATACAACGATTTCCACATCGTTAGGTTTATTTCGGTATAATAGATTAGTTTTCGGTTTGTCATCTAGCCCAGGAATTTTCGCTAAAAATTTAACAGCTTGTTTATTAGGTTTAAAAGGAGTTGTGGTATTTTTGGATGATATTTTGGTTTCAGGAAGAACTTTAGAGGAACATGATAGTAACTTAGAGGGATTATTAAAACGTTTAAAAAAATGTAATTTGACTGTAAATACGGAAAAGTGCGAATTTTTTAGGGATAATGTAGAATTTTTAGGACATAAGATTTCGGAAAAAGGGGTGGAACCTTTAAAAAGTAAAGTTGAGGCTATAACTTTAACTCCATATCCAGGGGATGTTCATGAGTTGAAAAGTTTTTTAGGTTTAATTAATTTTTATAGAAATTTTATTCCGAATATGTCTAGTATAGCGAAACCGTTATATGAATTATTAAAAAAAGATGCAGTTTGGGAATTTAGTAGCGATTGCAAGAAGGCAATCGATGAGTTAAAAAAAGTTTTAACTAGTGGAAATGTTTTAGCACATTTTGACGAAAATTTACCATTAACTTTAGTTACGGACGCGTCACTGAAAGGGTTAGCGGCGTCATTGTTAATTGGTAAAGAGCAACAAAGACCGATAGCTTTTGTATCGCGCACTCTGTCTAAGGAAGAACAAAAATACGCTATTATCGACCTTGAGGCGTTAGCTATAACATATGGATTAAAGCAGTTTTTTCAGTATCTGTACGGTCGGAAATTCACCTTATTGGTTGATAGCCAACCACTGACGAGAATTCTTAGTGAAAAAAAGAATATACCGACGTTAGCAGCAAATAGATTGCAAAGATACGGGTTAATTTTGGCTGGTTTTAATTACGAAATTAAATACATTAAGTCTAAAGATAATTGTTCTGATTATTTATCGAGAGTACCGGTTAGTGAACCAGATAATAGTTGTGATAACTTGACAGATAATTATTTAAATTTAATATGTGACAGTGAGCAAATTTGTATAAACATTGAGCAGATTAGTGAGGCAACTAGTTGTGATGATGTGTTAGTGCGTATTATGTATTGTTTACAGACAAAATGGCCGGATAAAGTTAACAAAGACAGTGATTTGTGGCATTTCTGGATAAAGAGAAATGAGTTATCGATTATAAAAGGGTGCATTTTGTGGAATCATAGAGTAGTTATTCCGTCAAGCTTGAAAGATAAAATTTTAGGTATGTTACATAGATCTCATCTTGGTATTGTGAAGACAAAAGGTCTTGCAAGAGGTTATGTTTATTGGCCGAAAATTGATAAAGACATTGAAGAATTAGTTAGTGAATGTTTTGAATGCTCAAAAGTTCCCGCATCGGAACCAAAAAATGTATTGACAAGCTGGCCTAAGGAAGAGTCGGTTTGGACGAGAATACATATTGATTTTTTTGGACCAATTGCAGGTAAATCTTTTCTTGTTGTATGTGATGCATATTCAAAATGGATTGAATGCTTAGAAATGAAGAATATTAATGCGTTTTGCACCATTAAAGCATTAAAAAAATTATTTTGTCAATTTGGATGTGTCAAAACGATAGGATCGGATAATGGTAGTGCTTTTATGTCAAATCAATTTCAGAGTTTTTGTGTTGAACATGGTATAAAACATGTAACGTCACCAATATTTTCACCTTCTTCCAATGGTCAAGCGGAAAACACGCTGAAAACGTGTAAAATGTTTTTACAAAAATTATTAATAAATAATATAAAATTTATGAGTGATTATGAAAATAGAATTGATAATTTTTTAGTTGATTATCGGAATTCTCCGCATGTTTCAACAAAGGTTGAACCATCAGTTTTAATGTTAGGTAGAAAACTAAGGACAAATTTTGACATTTTCATTCCTGAATTTAATTGTAATGATAAAAATGATAATGATGATATTATTGGACATAACTTGTTAAAAAGCCAAAAGAGGCAGCATTATTATTATGGAGGGAGAGAGAGGAAGGAATTGAAAACAGGTCAAAAATGTTGGGTAAAAGACTACAGGGTAGTAAACAAACCAACATGGGTTTTGGGACAGATTACTAGGAAAATTGGGAATGTAATTTACTTGGTAAATGTTCTTGGTACTAGTTACACATGGAAAAGGCATGTTAACCAATTAAGAACCACAAGTGTAAAGTGGTCAGATGGGGGGTAGAAAGTTGTTCTCATAGTTCTTGTGGGTCTCGACTCTGAAGCTTATGGATTGCTTGAGTTTGGACCCGGACACCCCAGTTCACTCCTCGGATGCTAAGTTGTGTTTCCTCTTGTTTCAGGTTATCGGGAGGGTTGCCTGGAGGCAGGATGGAGGAACACTTGGACACTCGATCCTGGACATCGGTTATCCCTGCAGGCCAGTGTAAGGGATGGATGTCAGAGGTTAAGTGTGGAGGAGTGTGAGATATGTGAGTGAAAGAGATGGCATGTCTGTGTGTGTATATAGTGTTTGAATGGGCACGCGACGCGTCATTCATCGTTCCGCCGTTGATAGCTACCTCCGTGAATTGTAATAGTATTTGACCTTGAATTGTATCTTGTATATTTGACGTATTGTAATTAAAGTGTAAAAGAATAGACATCTTTTACTTACAATTACTAAGAGTTCCACCCCAACAAATAAGTAGTGTATAGGGACACTATAACATTATAAAAGTACTCAAACCCTAAAATATCATAGAGCAATCTTATATAGTTTGAGTAAAAATATGCAACTGTAAAATTTAGTTTATGCGTAAATGCAACTATAAAATCCAAAGTATTCGTACATTCAACAATAAAAGCCAATGTATGCGTATAATTTAACTAAAAAACATATTCTACTAACAATTATATATTTATGTTTATATAGGTACTCATATAATTGTGAAGTTCTTCAGTGCAAACCGTGCGAAAATATTTAAAATGAAAAGTTAAAAAAAAAACATGTTTCTTCAGTGCGAAATATATTGAATGTGAGAGTTTTATAATATTACAAACTCGTACCATAGATAAATATATTTTTCTTCACGTTCTTTTCTATTTTTTTTAGAATCTCACATACATTAAATCACACCGTACACAAAAAGTGTGAACAGGAAAATGTTACATTTTGTTGGTGTTTTTTTTCTTCGCGGCGTATTTTTCAGTCATTAAATAGCGATATAAATGGAATAATATCATTTCTCGGTTTTTTATAAATAGATCAAAGAGGCTGAAATTAAATACCTTGGGCGAAAAATGTTTCTTTTGTCTCATCTTTTGTTGTCAAATTTTCTTCCTTTTTTTCTTATTTTTTTCTCATTTCTCTGTCGTCTTTTCGCGTTATTTCTCTCGCATCATATTTTCGTTTCAACATGGAAAATCTCGCCGCAAATTTTCGTGTTTTTAAGTGTATTTTATTTGAAATGTCTTTGCATTTAAATAGGTAATTTTTCAACGCTTTTCTTACCAAATTAGAGATTATGTTTTTGAAATGTTTTAATTTTACACCATCACGGCATAAACTACAATGTGGGGGTTACCAGCGACAAGTGTTCGTGTTCGCATGTACATTACCTTATAAAACGAAGCACGACACTTGCGTGTACACATACGCAACTCAACTGACCTAAAAATGCACTACATTTAGAATGGGTGGTAAACCTCATTGCTGAACTATTTGAGATGTAAATTTATTTTTAATTTGGAAAAAGAAACAGGATACAATGTCATTAGTAGAGAATGTATGACAAAATAAAAATAGAATGATTAGTTCATTGAATACCAATAGAGTATCAGATTTAAACTTCACATAAAAATTGACATATATAATACTATATTATGTACCATATAATCCAACTGTCGATTTGTTCAGGAGAACTTTGTTCTCTTAACATATCGACAATGTATCAAGCCAGAATACGCGAGAATTGTATGGAGAGGTCTACTTTTTTCACGGCTTTTCCAACTTTGAAGTCAAAAAACACCAACTTAGAGGCTTCGCAGCATATATGTTCCATACACGGATTTACTCAGAATTCGGAGTAGAACATTTCGAGTGTCTGTGTGTGTGTGTGTGTGTGTGTGTGTCTGTGTGTCTGTGTGTGTGTGTGTCTGTGTGTCTGTGTGTGAGTGTGTCCGTTCCCCCCTTATAACTTTTGATCCGCTCAATTTACAGAGCCCAAAATTTCAGAATATATAAAAAGTTACAGGCCTACAAAACTTTTATACTCAGAATTTTGAATTTTTGTTTCAATCAGGGGTTATCAACTTTTTAATTTTTATTTTATTTTTCCATATATCTCAGAAACCATAAAAGCTAGAACGCTGAAAATTGGTACAAACATAGAAAAATAAAAAATCTCAAATTAATTTATTCAAAAAAATTCCAGGGTTTCTCAAACATTTTTTATTAATAAAAATATTTTTGTTATGATAAATTTATGAGTTTAACTGCCTATATTTCCAAAACTTATACAATTATCGCAAAAAGCCGAAACACCCCAACTGGATAATTTAATTTACTATAAAAAAATATTAACATTGTAGTAGAAGATCTCAATTTTTTTTAACAATTTTTTTAAAAATTGAATTTAGTGACGACATCGCTTCATACATTTTGTATGGCAGTCGCCTATACACAATATGTAAGAAGACTTAATAGTTTGATACTTCATCTCCAAACATACATACCATCATGATATTTTCATATTCTGGGTAGGAAAAAAGGAACTTCCTCCATACTATCATATCTTGACATACATACCTAGGTACATATGTTGTATAGAAAACAAAATATCTGAAAATATTCAATAATTTGTATTTATGGGTTTATAGTTTGGTACATATTCTTCAACTATACATACTATCGCTATCGACAGTTGGATCTCATGTGTTATCGATCTGTATTTTACAATACAAAGCATAATTATAGTAACATAATATAAGGAATTATTTCCATTTTTCATAATGTAGTTGACACATTTTTTCTCAAAAAGACCAAAACTTTTTTCCCCTTTTATTTCCCTCGGCATGCTTTTATATAATTTAAGACCATTATACATTAGAGAATTCTGCGTTGAGACTTTATTTCCTTTGTCTAAACTTATATCTTCCCTGTTTCTTTTTTCATATTCGTGATATTCTTTATTATTTTTAATTTGTGTATTGAGATTTTTTCGTATAGCGCCATGCTGGATTTTATATATAAAAATTAAAACACTGAAGTATATTAATTTGTTATTTGACAGACAATAGGTTTAGATCATTTAACATGACCTTCTGCACGTTATGTTTACCTGGCAGATGAAACTAATGTCGTCTTTGTTCTGTGATATTTCAACTCATTATATATTATGCGCTCCTGATATTGAAACGTACTTATTTGACCACGTATCTCGCATACAATTCAAAGAAACACATTTCATCGTCTATGCTCTCCTGGTATTTCAATTTTGCGATAGATGTGACATTTGCATCGCGCGAATTACGCCGTTTGTAATTGGTTTCTCTCTATTTAGACAATTTAATATGTTAATTTATATGGCTGAGAACACTCTCAACGGGTGAAGAGCCAAAAAAAAAAACATTATATATTATATTTTACCTCTTGTTACTCTATGTGCGCCTGATACGTTGATAGTTGATTTTAGCAGTGTTAAGCGGACAAACAATTTGGGCTCTGAAAATTGAGCGGATCAAAAGTTATAAGGGGACACACACACAAACACACACACACACACACAAAACTCACATAAAATGTTCTACTCCGAATTCTGAGTAAATCCATGTACGGGAGCATATGTATATGCTGCGAGGACTCTAGTCGGTGTTATTAGCATGCAAAATGTCCACTACGCCATCCAAAATGTTTCTTCGTACACGCATCTTGGCTGAATAATGTCGATTCATTTAGAGAATTGAATTCTCATGAACGAATCGACAGTTGGATAATGTCGATTCATTCAGAGAATTGAATTCTCATGAACGAATCGACATTTGGATAATATGTAGATGTATGTATATAATATTGTGGATTTGACGATACACTCTCTTACGTAATATATTTTTTTTATCAATAAACCAGTGAGTCTATTGAATTTTCCTCTGAATAGTCTTGTATAGTTACGATGTGCCTCCGAATGAAACGTGATTTTGAATATTTCAAAAGTTTACGACATCAACATGATGCCCGTCGCACACATAACGATTATACTTATGTAATATTTCATCAAACACAACAGATAATATATAATCTAATGATATTCCAATAGAAAATTATTTTATATCTCCGTTATGGTTTTCGCAATTCGGATTTATCCAACAATATAGGACGGTATTTTGCCGATATAAGTCAAACGACGCGCTGTTAAAGTATATTGAAAAAAAAATGTTGAGTAAAACTGACGTCAGAAAATTATTATGGAAACAAACAATTTTACACCACCACCTGTTCTGCAAGTGAGGACTGTAATCTGCTCCTTCATAGATCGATAACTCATTCATTCATTCATAGCTCCACGGATATCCCACATTTCGTGCATCCCCGCACACCAGCCTCGTCTCACCTAAAAATCTCTACTCAAACTACACTATTAAAACGTATGATAAAGTACCTATATGAATTTTAAATGTAACATTCATTTACTTTCTTACTTATTCTTCTTCTTCAACCTGTTTTTTCCATTCTTGGACATAGGCCTCTTGTCTTGAGCACAATGCATCCATCTCCCTCCAGCACATTTCTTGATGTCATCAGACCATCTTGCCTGGGGTCTGCCGACACTTCTTCGGCTTGTTCTCGGTCGCCATTCTACTATCTTTTTGGTCCATCGTGAATCCTGCCATCTGGCAATATGCCCAGCCCAGCTCCACTTAAGACCAGCGACCCTTTCCGCTACATCGGCTACTTTGGTTCTTTCTCTTATCATGACATTCTGAATTCTGTCCCTTATTGAAACACCCAGCAACTTTCTCTTCATAGCTCTCTGTGTCACAAATCGATGATTCCATTCCATAAGTAAGCACTGGGAGAATACATGCATCAAATAGCTTCTTTTTCAAATAATGTGAGTATTTACGAGATTTCAGAATGTATGATAATTTCCCAAGAGCAGCCCGGGCAAGGCCACGTCTTCTCTCTACTCTTGCCTCTCAACTTTCTTTGGCATTTACTTTCACTACTGTTTAATATAATAAATAACACTAATTGTTCTTGTATATTAAAATTAATAACAACACGGTTGAAGCCGTTGAGGACTACATATACCTGGGGCACAAAATAAAACTGGGAAAAGAAAATCAATTAGCAGAGATACCCAGACGAATTGGACTAGATTGGGTGGCCTTCGGTAAACTCGGTCACATCCTGAAAAACAAAGACATTCCGATGAATTTGAAAAGAAAGGTCTTTGAAACATGTATCCTCCCAGTGCTAACATATGGATTGGAAACAATGACACTAACTGCCAACACAATATACAAACTAAAATGTACGCAACAAGCTATGGAACGGCAAATGTTAAGAGTGAGCCTCCGGGATAAAATAAGAAATGAAGAAATAAGACGCCAAACAAAAGTCGTTGACATAGCAGACCGTGTTGCAAAGTTGAAATGGCAGTGGGCAGGGCATGTTGCAAGACAGGGTACCGAGAGGTGGACACCCAGAATACTAAAATGGAGACCGTGGGAAAATAAAAGACCGGTAGGGCGACCACAAAAAAGATGGGTGGACGATATCATTCCGGTTGCGGGGAGAGGTTGGCTGGGGAAAGCACAGGACCGAGAGAGATGGAGTTCATAGGAGGAGGCCTACATCCAGCAGTGGAGAGATGGCTGGCGAAGAAGAAGAAGAAGAAGTTCTTGTATAATCTTTACAAAGATGATATTTTTTTGCCAAATCACGGTCGACCTCTTCGATCTGCTGATCATATCAAACCAGCTATTCTCATTCATTCTACCTACTGAATTTCTTAGTTCCTCTTTTGAAGTACATCAGCAGGACTATGGAACACCTTAAGGGATGATTTTACGACGTCTTAATCGATTCAAATATTTTTATAGAAGACTCAAGCTGTTATACCTCTCTCAATTGAGACTCCTTCCCTATCCTCTCTCACATCCCACAACCTCTATCTTCCTGCTTTCTTTGTTGCTGTTATTATACATTTACTAATGTTACGTGTTTATATTTCTGTTTGTTTTTTGTTAGTAATGTAATCTGTCTTACTTATAAACGTAAACTATCTTTAGTACCTGGTAATAGAGCGTGATTAACGTAAATGTTTACTTGTAAAACGTGACTATCTTTATTACACCTCTATTTCATAGACATCAATTTAGGACGGGTCGAGATGTTGTTCAACGCTTGACTAACGCGTCATACCAAATATTTCAAAATGGCGGATCTTTCACATAATATATGATCCGACGCATATTTTGAGATTCACAGAAAAATTTAATACTTATAACGTTTTTCCTTGTTATTCTTCATCGCAAATGTGTTTAAATTGACTGAACACGGCAAAACGCGGTGTTTGTTTTCATTTTTCGATGTCAGCAATCCAAAAATTCCATGTATTTATCAATTTTTTGACATCTGTGAAGCCAATTTGGCCATATGATAAAAATAAATGAGGGTGTTCGTAAACAATTCGGTAAACTAGTTAGTCATATCTTAGTATACGTTTATGTGTAATATTTTTTAATACCGATCTTAACTATTTTAGTCATGCTTATCTAGTTGCGCGTTTATTAAGCAATTAACGAAATCTAATATGTAAGTAAGACCGTTAGTATCTAACACTATACTTTTAATGGTCTCACGTTGCTTTGGTTGGTTGAAAGAAATTGTCTTTTGCCAATAAACCCACCATTGTATACATAATAATATAAATGAAGAAAAAAAATGAAATTTACCAAAGCACTTGGGTTTTCGGTGGGTACGTTCCACTCTTTGGTATTGTTACAAGTCGTTCTTGAAATCGCAGAGGGACTCTGTATGGTGTTGTATTGGAATTCTCAATAAGTTTGGGAAAATCGAAGCACTTTAGCCAACCCACTTTGGCCTATAAGTCATGCAAATATACAAGCAGAATTACATTACCGATATTTTATTGACCAATTTTAGATACTGTGGTAATTTAATACCGCGTCAATAAATTAACGCACTTTGAATACAATATTGTTTATTTAAGTACTATTTCATTATAAAGGGATTATTTAAACTTATAATATAATTTATTATTTAAACTTATTGCTTTTTCAACAATTATGTTTTAGCCCTTTATCGGACCACAATATAGTAAACATTACGTTCAATCATATTTTTAGAAAAGTAGGTATATTTAACATCTATGGAATTCCAGAAGAATATGTGTGAATCATATTCTCATTGCCTGGTAAGGTAACCGAAGATTTAAAAGAAAATTTTCATGGATTTTAAAAATAGTTCAATATAAACATGATTATTTAAATAAATATAAAATATTATAAAGTTTATAAAGATTTACAATGAAAGTAACAATTCGGTGAACTTGTTAGTCACATGTACGTTTAAGGGTAAGATTTTTTAATACCGATCTTCACTATTATAGTTCAGCTTATCTAGTGCGTTTAGTAATCTGTTAACGAGATTTAATAAGTAAGATAGTACATAACTGTCAAATAAATTAAGCGTTGCTGCTTCGTAACCGTAGATTTTTTTTTTATTTATATATATATATATATATATATATATATATATATATATATATATATATATATATATATATATATATATATATATATATATATATATATATATATATATATATATATATATATATATATATATATATATATATATATATATATATATATATATATATATATATATATATATATATATATATATATATATATATATATATATATATATATATATATATATATATATAATGACATTAACAATTCATACAGTCAACCATCGAAACCCTCAGGGTTTATCTGAGGTTGACGAATTCAGTTTGACAATTCCAATGTACATAATTCTTAAAACAAAAATATAATAAAGAAACAAATAAGTGAGCAATTAAATAAATACATTAATCAAAAAAACAATAAGAAATAAAAAATCCAATATACCTATATACATAAAAAGATAAATAGACTACGATGCAGGTTTCGACCTATGACAGCTGGTCAACTCAAGGAGTATAATTCTAGAGCACATAGCTGTCGTCATCGGACCTCATCATATACCTTTTTAAGTGGATAAAAAATTTCGGGCACGTAGTGCATATATGCAAGAGCTCATCATCCATATCATTTAATATTTTTGGCAGGAGATATTCCCATGTTCTCATGCCATATACATTTTTGTACACAGGTAAAATATATTTCTTTAGGTAGTTTAACTTTCGGAGGTTATTTCTACGTGAGTTTACTTCTAATTTATTAATGTTATCATGTTCGTCTTTTAAGATGGCAATTTTTACTTTATGATATGTGTATAGCTAATACATTACAGTGTTTGAATATACCCTTTTCATTATTCTGATACGTACTTTTTATTTTATTACCTATTATGATTTTTAAAAGTTTTAATTGTAGGTTATAGATATTTGCTAAATAGGTTTTGTATGTCCTGCCATAACTACTCAGTCCATAGTTGATGATACTATCTGCTAATGATAAATATAGCATTCTTATGATTGCATACGGTAATTTATGTTTGAGAATGGAGAATTTGCATGCTATAGTGCGAAGATGATACAGCTTATCTATTGCGCGTTTTATAAAAAACATTTTTTTATGAAATGGTGTACTAACTTTACGTGTCCGGTTGGTTCAAACCCTGCCACTCTAATATGCGGCGACTGCAATCGCCTTGTCGTTTGCCATAATTATGTCACCAGGGGTGCATCCTTCCCCCATAAGTGGACATAATATCACAATGTGACTCTCATCCTGGGTTACGCCGCATGAAATGGTGTTATTTTTATATTAAAAGCAATGCTATTTTCTATTAAATTAAGAGAAATTAACAAAAAAAAGATTTCTTCCAGTTTTATTATTTCACTATAAATGACAATATTATGCTTATATATAATAATTTGCATAATTTCGATTTTAAATTGTGTGAAAAGTTACAAACAAATATCCTAAATCCTTAATCAAATTGGTTTTAATATAAACATTAGGTATTTGAACGGCATTTTCCATTTCAAACACATTTGTTTATAAAGTTGTTTATGGAACGTTTGTTTATAGGAATATAGTTATGTATATTTAGTATTTTTTTTTTATGTAGATGTATTTTTAAAAGATTTTGTATAAGTCGATGTATTTCAGCAATTCATTGAAGATGTTCATGTTTTTATTGACAAACATTTTTTTTAACATCTCAATAGAGACGAAGTTGGGATATTGTAGAAGAACCAGGAACTCGAGGCACCTACAGGGCTTTGCTTTCTTATTTAGTTCCCTTATCAATGTAATTTTTGAAAGTTCTATATATTTAAATAGTGTGCAACATTTCACTTGAAAATAAGGAACTATACTATTGCCATCTTTGCAGTAACGGAAAAGCCTTTTTGTAACCCCATCTATTGAGAAATTTAGAAATCAGTTTATTTGTGAACAATGAAAGCAACAGTCCATCTGCTGAAATACTGGACACGTTTGAGAGACGAGTGCTTCGTAGAATCCTAGGACCTGTGCCTGATGGTGACGCCTGGAGGATTAGATACAATAATGAGCTGTATGCTATCTACAAAACTTCCAGGCTCTCTGTGCATGTCAGATTGAGCAGATTGAGATGGGCCGGACATGTACAGAGAATGCCACCACAGCGAATACCAAAGAAAGTTCTGTGTGGACATCCAGGTGGAAGACGAAAGGTTGGAAGACCGCGGCTGCGATGGGAGGACGAAGTTGGAAGGGATGCTTCCCAACTACTGCAAGTGCCGGGCAGTTGGAAAGTTGCTGCAGAAGATAGGAGAAGCTGGAGGCGAAGACTGACGGAGGCCAAGGCTCGATATGGGCTGTAGCGCCATTGAAGAAGAAGAAGAAAGCAACAGTCCTTATAAATGAGATGACGGTGTCTCGCAAAGATGTCACCCCTGAACTGCGCCAAAAATATTTTTTCATTTTTGGCTTGTTTATCTATTTGTACCAGTATGTATGTAAATCAATTGACTCCCGAAAGGGAAAAAAATCCAATGTTTGCGTATATGCAATTAAAAAAATATTCTATGTTCATGTTTGATTATAAAAGCAGTTACCGTCTCAAATAAAATAAACTTATTGTTTTTTTTACTTATTTACATATTTTATTATTTATTTTATTATATTTTGCTTCTCGGGCAACTGACAGGTAGGCACTATGACAAATTTTAGTTGTTTAACACGCACCCAACTCTTTACAGGGTAAATTGCCTTAAACTAAAAAAAATAAAAACACGCACCCAATAACGAGTTGCCACATTCTGGAGACTTAAGGTATTTATCGACTCACAAATCCAGACTATAAACACAATATATAACTGTGTTTCCAACGGGAATCGAACCAAGGATCCTTAGCTCAGAAGTTACCTATGTATCCTACTGAGCCACTAAGGCCGATGTTAATATATGTATTAATTATAAAATAAATAAAATATAAATCAGTGAAGAGCAAAAACATAATATATAAAACCAACAAATAATACTTTGTTATAAAAAATCGTATAATTTTATCAGAGAGACAACTTTTTGATAAATATATTGTGTAAATAACCTAATTTATTATATTCGATAATACAATGAAGGACTTTTTCCTTCTTATCCTCTCCTTGTTCACATAACAATACTCTTTCCTTCCATAGTAATATAACATTTATCCATTAGCTAAATCGCTTTCATACGTTTGTCAAACAAAATGGAATTTTCTATACATTAGATGCTTTTTATATTTTATTACTCGGTTGCTACATAAATGGCAATTTATTTTTGTATTACATTACAAAAAGGAGACTAATATTATAACGAGACTCGCTCTAGATAGTTACATTAAAATTTGCTAAATATATTTTTAGATTTTATTATACTTACTTATTTCGTTCTTTATAGTTCAAAAACATAATTTCATATGTCGTTTTGTATGTTTGTTAGTAAAGCTGCTTTAATCAGTTATCAACGTTCCAAGAGCTTATGGGCTCTGTACATCAAGCGGACCATAAGTTATAAGGGGGGACGGACACACAGACATACGCACTCACAAAAAAGCACAAAATGTTGCTTTTACGAATTCTTAATTCATCCATATGTATATGTTGGTGTTTTTTTGCGTGCAAAATGTCTATATCACCATACAAAATATTCCTTTCTAATACCCGCGTATCGGCAAAAACTGTCGTTTTTTTTTTTTTTTTATTTATTTATTAACAAAAACAATACAAGGTTCACATATAAATCATAATTTAAAAAGGTATACAATTTCCATCATATAATTCATAATAACCCTCTTTAATTGAGATAAAATCTCGTGTTAAAAGAGGGGAGTATCTATTTAATATTGTTACATTTACCAAAACATTGTACATCTACTAAAAAATATGAAGCTACACAAAACAAGAATTAAATAACAAAAAATAAATAAATAAATCAGCACAATTTTTTAATTTTATTTTTAAATATATTATAATTTTTTTCGAGTCTAAGACTCAAAGGGAGTTCATTAAACCACTTAGTACCTTTATACTTATAGAAATGTTGTCAGGCAGTTTTACGTAAAAGAGGAATGGTAAAACATCCTTGTGAATTTATTCTGCTGCTTAAAGAAAATGACAATTGGTTTGAATTTGTAAGAATATCTTTATGAATTTGGAACAATGAGATTTTTTTGTAGAAATTTTCAACAGTTGAAACTTTAAATTCTTGAAATAAATTAATAGTTGGATAATCAAATCTCTTTTTTAATATAATTTTAATAATGATTCTTTGAAATACTTCTAAAGGCACTAAAATGGTTTTAAAAGCTCCACCCCAGCATATAATGCCATATTGTAAGATGGATTGAAATAATGAAAAATATATTGTTTTAAGCAAGTTTGTTTGAAGTATATTTCTTAATAATAATAATAATAATAAACACTTCCTTGCACCCTGCGCAAGTGGCGAGTTTATTGCCGTATGGCAATTTCTTCCAACTAACCAGTGTTTCCAGCCCAGAGAAGCAATATTTGCGTGAGAAATAAATTTAAATAAATTTCTCCTCTGCTGGGAATCGAACCCAGGACGCCCGCACAGAAACCGAACGGCTTACCAACTGTGCCACGGAGGTCGGCTCTTAGTCTCAGAAAAATAAAAATTAGCTTTTTAAGGCGTTCAATAGTAGTAGTTAGGTATATGTAATTTCCATTTCATACTGCTTTCAATAATAATGCCTAGGTATCGGATGTTATTTTTAGTGGATAATTTAATACACGCTGAGTTACAAGATATGGAGTTGTTGAAACAGGAATTGCCAATATGAATTTTAATATTAAGGTCTTCTGGGAGGATGTATTTATCATTTAGTGCAAATGGGATAATACACGTTTTATCTGTATTCAATGAAAGTACATTACAATCGAAATGTCGTTATGTTAAGAGAAAGAATTATTTTGGAACAAATCGACACTTGAATTACATTTATGAGTTGCAAAGAGAACATGCTAAGGTGGGGAATAAGGGTGGAAGAGCATGTTTCCTGCAATTGCGGCGTGATAAATACTGACAAACGCCTCCTCATCTCTCGAGAAATGCCAGTGAGGTGCGACTCAGAGGACCTGAAGTTGGTTCTGTTTCGGTTGAGGAGCTAAACAAACTTCAATCCGTCTTCAACGCTGCTGCTAGGCTAATAATCACCGGAGCCGCGAAATCCTCACACATATCCCACCCATCTACGAAATATTCACTGGCTAAAAGTGCCAGAGAGAATCAAGTACAAATTATGTTTGTTGACTTTCAAAGCGATCCATGGCATGGATCCCACGTATCTTTCAGACTTCTGCATCCCTCTCACCGTAAACGAGCGACAACAAACACTTCGGTCAGCCACCACATCCATGAAGTTAACTGAAATAAATAGAGTCAACACTACATCCTTCGGTGATCGTGCTTTTGCTGTGGCTGGACCTGCCTCGTGGAATAAACTACTACCTGAACTGAGGCGAATCGACAACTTAGCACTATTCAGGAAACACCTGAAAACTCACTTCTTCCGCGAGTCTTACAAAAACCTGTAATACATTCAAAGCGCCCTTGAGGTGAGGTTATCACAAAAATGGCGCTATAAAAATCATTCCAATTTATAATTATTTATTATGCCTCCTGAGATGACGAAGTCCAAATATCCTTCCATATCTTGAGTGGTCTTCGGAGTAGACGGCGACCTGAAGGAATTTCATTTGCTGCTATACACGCAAATCTATCACTGTCCATTCTGGCTACGTGGTCCCTCCCATGTCTTCTTCTGGATCTAATTCAATTTTTTTTCTATTATATATCATTTTCTGGTGTCCCATCAGAGCCAGTTAATCGTAACTATAACAGGCAACAACAACATCTAAGGTATATAGTTCATCAGCCATTATGAATTTTGTCGTTTTTAGGTGAGGCGTGAATGATGTGTGGGTATACACGCATGTGTCGTGCTTCCTTTTAAATGGTAATTCACACCAGCACACCTGTCGCTTATTATACCGCATTGTGGGAAATGCCGTGATGGTGTGTGGTATTTTTATGTGTAATGAACCAGTCAATAACAGGCAAGCCAATGTTCGGGAAAGACAATGTCTGTCGGGTCCACTTGTCCACTTTCATATAAAATCATAAACTGCTGCGAAGCAGGTTCTTAACCTAGTGAAGCATTTTGCGTAAGATATTTTTAAGATATGTTTAAGATATTTTTCTTTATCATTATTTGTTTTATATTGTATCTGGATGTACAAATGCTGAACTTAACTGAATTTTACAATGTAAAAAAAAAATTCAGTTTAACGGGATTCGGATTAGGTAAAAGAGTATTTAACAGATCTAAGAATAAAAAAGACTCAGAAGTCTTATGTCGAGCCAGAACAACCAGGAAACTCTTGTCCACAATAAAGGTCCGCAAAATCACATATCTGGGTCACATAATGAGGGGGGAGAAGTATCACTTGCTCCAACTAATACTGAAGGGCAAGATAGAAGGTCGCCGAGGGACTGGAAGGAGACAGATGTCCTGGCTGCGCAACATTAGGGAATGGACCGGCTTCAGTACCGTGGAACAGATATTCCGAGCAGCACAGGACAGAGAGGGATTTACCAGAGTGATAGCCGACGTCGGGGGTTCCTCACATGGCACCGGAAGAAGAAGAAGAAGAATAAAAAAGGGGGATTGTTCAGTTTTAAATTGTTTAAGTTGAAATAGTAAAAAGTAACAAGAAATTACCTTCCACGGGTAAATAAATATTCACAATGTTAAACTATTTTCAAGGACATATTCAATCTTAAAAAAAAAATACCTACTATGTAAGTAGCTATATTATTTAAAAAATCAAACATATCTTATCAATGTATTAAGTTCTTTGATTAAGTAAAATATAATAATAGCATCACGGCATATCCCACAATGCGGGGTAGCCAACGACAGGTGTGCGGTTATGCATTTCTTTATCTTCCAACAAAGCGAAGAAAGTAAATCATCAAATCAATCTGTTGACACAACTGTGTGTAGGTCTTTGATTTTGTGCCATGATCTTCAGAAAATACTTGATTAGTGCAATACCTATATGCAAAAATAATGAGGAAGAGTAGAGTAGCACAATAAGATTCCCTTAATCTTTTCTCGAAGTACATAATCATTTCATTGTGTTTTTGACAGCCAACATCTACAAGAAGAGGCATCTTCTGTCACCGGCAGACGAATTAAGAAACTTTTCTCCGGCCTAGGTGAGAAAATTATAATTATTCGAGTTACGTTTTGGAGTCAAGTTTGAATTGACTTCGAAAACGAAACCCGGCGTTTATGTTATCACGAAGGTGCCTACTCCAAGAATGTAATCACGAATTAATAAAGTTATATCTGGTGACATTAAAATATTAATATCTGAGAAGAAACGACTAGGTGAACAAAATTAATTTGAAACAAGATCAAATGAGTGAGTTTTGGTCAACATTAACATCTTGTGTGCGTGTTAAATTAATATTGACATATTATGTAGTTACTTATTTTGCTGTGAGGTACCAGCTTAGAATAGTGCTTCCACCTTTTTCTATTATCATCGATATCGGGTGTGCCGTAAAAATATATCTTATTCTCACGATGAAAAAATTTCAAAGACCTCGTTACTCGTAGGCTGAAGCAGATTGGAAGAGCTACTCTTAGATTTTTTGAAATAGAGTTTTTACAATTTTTCATCCTGGTTGTCGATGTTTATTGATTTATTACTCATTGTTTTATGTTCATATTAGTTAATAATGCTGTTATTGTCCCAAATAAACCAAATAAATAAAAATGAACCAGAAATGACCTTCTTCAGGTAAATTAATTTTCACAATGCTAAGCTGGTGGCAGACAGTCACACTGTAGTAGTTATAAATATCTCCTCGTTTTCAAGACATGATGTTGTACATATTGGCGACAGCTCACACATTGTTCCTTAAATAGTACCGAGCAATTTAGCTTCTGAATATATTTACCCTTTCTAAAAAGGTATACATTTGATACGTTTTTAGCTTTCATTGTGCTGTGAATTATCCAGTAGTAATACAATCACTTTTGCATGACTCTCAGCTACCTGTTTCACTTAATCAACAAGTCAACATAAATCAAAAATTCACAACTCCCTCAGAACTGCTTTCACGTTCATAATAATACTCGAATGTTCCCCGTACCTTTGTGGGCTAATTTTTACAATCCTCGTCGTGGCATATTTCAAACAAAAGTTTTAAGCAATTACTGTTTTGTTGTGTTCCCTTCGTCCTTTACAAATAATAATAAAATTATATAATAATAATATTAATGAGTCTAAAATCCTTTCTGGTAGGCTCCTAATGAAATGCGGGCAATTGTACCGGCAATAGGCGTGATGACAGTAAGAAAAAATCATTGAAATTATGATTTTATTAGATAAAATATGTTATAAAGATTTGAAAAAATATAATTATTTTCATTTTAAAAGAGCGAATAATATTAATATTATTAAAATAAAAATACAAAATATGTTTGTCCGCCATTTTATGTGAAACACCAATCAGAGCGCATGACGTCACCATATTGTCACTGTCAATTGTGTTTGTTACTGTCAACTGTTGTGTTGTTCGAAATGGCTATTTTTTTCATAACAAGCTATATGAAATATGCTGCTTATTTTTAACATGCTATTTTTATTTATTGATTTATTTGGTTTATTTGGGACAATAAACCAAATAATATCGCTATCCGCTCTATTGAATCGTTGACGCATCTGTTATAACACGCACCGAGTATTGTAACGCGGTGGAGAATATTTAACGTTTCAGAAATAAATAACTTGGTGGCTTTCATTGCTTGATTATAAAATAAAATGATGTAATTATATTGTTTGTGGGAGTTGTACAGTGTTACATGAGGTTGAAATGGAAATACACAATGTATTATGATGAATCTAATATACATATGGGATAACTGTTATGATTCATATACATATTATGATTAATATATTAAAATATGTAATAGGTGTGATGACTGTAAGAAAAAAATCATTGAAATTATGATTTTAAAAAATAAAATAGGTTATAAAGATTTAAAAAAATGTTTTTTTTTTAATTTATAGGAGTGAATAATAATAATATTATAAATATAAAAATACAAGATGTGTTAGTCCGCCATTTTATGAGAAAAAACAATCAGAGCGCACGACGTCATAGTATGGTCGCGTCAATTCTTCTGATAGTCTTCAATACAATATACGCATTAATTGTCGGTCTGGACTATGTTTATTTTGGTGTTATCGATATATTAATATTTTAATTAGATACTTAAAACTAAAACAAATTAAATATAAATGGAACAAGTATTCAACAAAGCAAATAGTTTCAATTTACCTAGATACTCGCCTACCTATCGGGGGACACTATGGGCCGGTATTATAGTGTCAGTTTAAGAGCTAAACTCAAGTTTTACAAAAATATAGCGTATTACAGTGTCCGTTTAGACCTAATCTTCCCTCAAATACGTCACTAAAACGACAAATATTTAACTCAACGTTTCTGGCAGATTAAGTACTTAACTGTGAGTCAACTGTCATTTGCTAGGCAACTCGTGTAGTTTCAGTTTCTATCACTAGAGGCGTTAGGCAACGTGTGTAGTTTCAGTGTTGTATCGAAGGTGGCGCCACACAACAAAACAAACTGACAGCCGTATTGAAACGAACACGGGCATTTAAAAGCATTATTTTGGTGAAAAAAATTAAATTTACCATGTTGGATAATAAAACAATGGTATTTAAAGTCGTAGCGTCCCGTTTTGTATTTCGTATTATTTGAGGTTATTTAAATTTGACAGATAATAACCACAGAAAAAGTGAAATATGTCTATAATTGAAGATTTAGTAACTGACATGTCATATTGCACTGTAATACGGAAATGGATTCAATCTCCCCTTAACATTAATCTTGAGTTTGGCAAACTCAATGAGTTGAGGGCCGACTGTAATATCGGGCCTATGTTAATTGTATTTTGTATGTAACTTAGTTTTTATTGAATAAATAAATAAATAATGAACGCTCGCAACGTATGGTAAACTAATTTAGTTTTAGTATTCTACAATTTTGTCACGCGATGGTGAGCTGACGAACGTTCGACATGTTATGATGCTGGTCACTGCCAAACTAAACTAGCAAGCTATATTTTTTTCATGCAATGAAGCGATTTGCGAAACGACGGCGATTACGCGAAGCATGCGTTTTAAAACATCGTTACAATTTTAGCAGCATACGAATTATTACATAGCGCTCGTTATTTGTACTGTGTTCATAACAAGCTATATTTATCTGCTATCGTTATTTTTAGCAATAGCAGCCATAGTAGTTATTTTTCTGCCTGTCTTAACTACTCTTAACTAGAATGGAACTTTTGATGGTCGGATATTTCTTTGCGTCGAACAAAGACTTTTGTTCATCAGAATTTCGAAACGTAAAAACTTAATAATAAGTACATATAAGTACTTTATTTATCTGTAATTTAAATACAACTTACATCTCGAAAATCGATAAAATATGCTCCTTCTTCTCTCTACATTATGTGTTCATAAGCTAAAAACATACGCGGGAAACTTATGATGGCCTATTTTGACGTTTGGACATTAATGAAGTTCTTTATATGCTTATTGCCTAAATAATGGTAAATATTATATTATTGAGAGCTAAAAGTGGGGGAACAAATACTGTACTTCATTGTAAACGCGTACTTAATAAAATTCACTTGTGTCTCGCCGTGCGAAATTTAATCACTTATTTCTCTTTTTTTTCGCGTGGGACGAAAACAAATACCTCAGTAGGTGTTTTTTTCGTCGTGTTTGTACATTTACGGACCGCACAACACTTATGCACTTTTGAATTGATTATAAATACACAAATCGTCTTAGAACACATATATTACATATAGTAGTGATATGCAGTTTACGATACCATGACGTCACCGTCAGGGTCGGCAGCCGCCATGATACTACAAGCTTTTTTTGGCGTAAATGTCAAATTTGATTTTAAAATGGCGATTTTTGCTACTAAACCTTTATTTTATGTAGAAATGTATATATATTTGAAAACAGTGAATGCGTAAAAACATCGTGAGATAGTTTTTCAAAATTAGTCATCATGCCTATTATAATTCACAATGAATGTTGAATGTGGAACAATTTGAATCAACATAGAACGCAGAGGCGTGCCTAGAACCTTGGAACTAGGCAAACCTTGAAAGAAAATTGGGAAATGTCGAAAATTTAATGTTTTTTTAGCACCGTTGTTCATTTGAGTGGCCATGAAAATATTTAAAAATCACATGTCAAAATGATATTTACATTTGTGGCCCTGTTAAGCATCGTATCTACAAACGGTTTAATTTTCTAATATTGTATGGTTTCAAGAAAACAAAAAATATTAGGTCTTGAATTTCTTAACATAATATTCATAGGCAAGCCAAGATTTTCGGCTTCTATAAACAATTCCGTTAGGTATATTACAACGCCTCTAAGAGTGAATGCTTTGCATTATGTAACGACTTAGAGGGGATAAAGCGGGCTGTTATGAATTTGCACTTTTTTCAGCTATTCTTTACTGCATATTATCAACTAGTATCATACTGTGATTTAATTCTTAAAGTTTCATCATAATGTATGTATCTCTGTGTGTGTATGTGTTGTATACTATGTGTAATGTATGGCGTGTTTATTATACTTTATCGATTATAGACTAAATTACTTATTTAAAAATTTTCAAATTTTGCAAATTTGTTCATCTAATAATGGCTTAGACCCCATTAGATTATGGGGCATATCTGAATAGTGCTTTTCATTTTTTTCAACTGTCATATATTTCATAAGGACCCTAAGGACAATTTTTTGAAATTTGATATTTTCACTGTAAAATTGCTAAAAAGGCACATATCTTATATAAATTGGCATTGAAAAATTATCAAGTTTTCATCATTAAATATGTAAATCAATAATAATTTAACAAACTCATTTCATAAAAATGATGATAAATTTCCATACAAAATTTCCAAACATGTTGATAGTAACAAAACTTCACGTTAAAACAATCGAACTAAAGTGACTACAAAACATTTGGTTTTGCGCAACAAAATGTTTGGTGTACACAGCCAAACAGTACAGCCATAAAAAGATAAACCTCTATTACTGGTAACAAAGGTTGGGTTAAAACGCAGGTAGCCAGTGCGGTTGTAATAATATTTTTTTCAGTCTAGTGAAGAGTTGGGCGTTGGCCACAACTCACTCGATTTGTTGTATTTATTTTAGTATTTTAGTATTTTGTAAGTATTTTAGCTAGTATTGCCGAAATTTATTATTTTATTTTAGTTAAATTTATTTGTAAAAGAAAATTAAAAATTACAGATGCATTTATAATAACAGTGATCACGCAGAGGTAAAAATACTACCGTATTTTTTATGTTTTTATGTTAGAAAAGTCATTAAAACTGATCTATATAAAAGCTTTCTTTCTTTTCACATATTGCAAAGCGTAATTGATCAAATGCAATTTATAATTATATCTTTTTCACAGTAGATTATGTATTTTCTTTGATATGTTCCATATTTGAATTTAAAGCAACTGCGTTTGTTATTACGTATTTGACATTGGCAGCAATTGGCAGTTTGAAAGTAAGCAATCTATGGTTTGACTTGAAATATTTTTTTATTTAATTAAATGTACTCGTAACACATTATATCGCGGGCGTCAAGCCAGAAGGGCGTACAAACGAAATGACTAATTTACAGGAGAGACAAAAAACTATTTATTTATGTAACGGTTCAACTTATCCATGTAGAGTTTTTTGGAAAATTTAGGAAAAATGAAGCTTCATCGAGAAGTATTACCTAAATTTCAATAACTAGTGAATTTCTCATATATTTTGCACTTTCCTACGCCCCACTGCTCGCTAATGTTTCTAGATGTGGACTTGATTTTTGCATAAAAAATTCATAATTATTGTGGGGCGTAAAAAAATAATTCTAAAAATCTACGAATCATACAAAAATATATGTCGCTTAATTATGAGACGTATTTAAACATTTTGATAGCGAAATTTAGGCAATTAGTCTAAAGCGTCTGCCATGTTTAATGTTTATAGGTACGCCCTTCTGGCTTGGCAGACTTCTTATGGTATCTTTAATTTTTTTGAAAGGTCGTATCATATTATTTTCTTTTTTCAATCATTTTTCTTTAAAAATATCTGTTTAATGATCAGCGTATGCAGATTGGCCTATCTGGTTAGATTATATTTCACAAAGATATAGGTCAGGTCTTCGGCGTATGTTCATACGCCCTTCTGGCTCGACAAATACACCTACGCCATAGTATACGCCCAAAATGATTTTTTGAAATATCTCGAAAAACACGCAATGGATTTTTTTACAGATGGTGGATGCATTAATAAAGTATCGTTTGGCATTAAAAACGAAAAATCGCATTTCTGCAGACACGCCCTTCTGGCTTGACGCCCGCGATGTAGGTACCTATATTTTTTTCTTTCTGCACTACTTCTACATTTTATGAAATTGAGCTATGCCAAATTTCAAATTCTTTCATACCCGCAGTTTGCTTTAAATGGATTCCGAAGTTAGAGCATCATGTATCAATATTTACTATATAGATACATAAATACTATCACGCAAAGTCCCTTACGGGGTAAGCAGAGAGAACCGAGCGCCACACTTCTCTATTTTTGCACACATTTCTGGCTTCCTTTACATCCATGCATTGTCTCATACATGCCCGTCGATTGTCAAACTTTTAATGTTTCCTTCTTTCAAAATAATATTCACATGCCATCCCTTTCTGGGGCGACCCCTGCTATTCACTCCATTTCTTACACCCATGTATATTTTTTTGGTTAGTCGCTCGTCGTTCATTCTTTCAATATGTCCAAACCACCTCAAGGCATTCACTTTCATTTTACATGTAATATCCTTCTTTATCATGCATTCTCTCCTTATGTCCTCATTTCTTATTCTAACATATATCGTTCTATTGCATACTCTTCTTAGTGATCTCATTTCTACAGCATTTATTCTACTTTCATGTGTCTGTTGCCACGTCCATGTTTCATTGGCATACGTCAGTGCTAGCACTACAATTGCATCTACATTATATAGACGAGTATTTATAATATCTACTGTAGCACAATTGTTTGATACATAAAAATAATTTCATTTTATCTGTTTTCTTACTTTAAAATAGATAATTTATTTTACTTGCAATTAATGGGCAAGGTTATAGATAAGGTGGATAAATTTAAGTACCTTGGCAGTATTCTTTCGGAGTCCCTTGACCCGGATATGGAGATCAAGTGCAGAATTGAGGTAGCAAGAGCAACCTTTAATAAAATGAGATCTTTCTTCTGCAACAAAAAGCTAAATATGGACCTGAGACAGCGGATGATGAGATGTTATGTGTGGTCTGTGTTGCTATATGGCTGTGAGACTTGGACATTGAAGGTTAACACCATGAACAGGCTGGAAGCTTTTGAGATGTGGTTGTATCGCAGAATGCTCAAAATCCCTTGGACAGATCTGGTTACGAACTCAGAAGTCTTAAGCCGAGCCAGAACAACCAGGAAACTCTTGTCCACAATAAATGTCCGCAAGATCACATATCTGGGTCACATAGGCCCGGTATTACAGTCTGAGTTTAAGAGCTAAACTCAAGCTTTACAAAAATATAGCGTATTACAGTGTCCGTTAGGGCCAAATCTTCCCTCAAATACGTCACTAAAACGACAAATATTTAACTCAACGTTTCTGGCGGATTAAGTACTTAACGGTGAGTCAACTGTCATTTGCTAGGCAACGCGTGTAGTTTCAGTTTCTATCACTAGAGGCGTTAGGCAACGAGTGTAGTTTCAGTTTCTATCACTAAAGGCGTTAGTTGTATCGACGGTGGCGCCACACAACAAAATAAGCTGACAGCCATATTGAAACGAACATGGGCATTTAAAAGCATTATTTTGGAGAAAAAAATTTAATTTACCATGTTGGATAGTAAAACAATAGTATTTCAAGCGGTAGCGTTCCGTTTTGTAGTTCGTATTATTTGAGGTTATTTAAAATTTGACAGATAATAACCACAGAAAAAGTAAAATATTTCTATAATTGAAGATTTAGTAACTGACATGTTATATTGCACTGTAATACGGAAATGGATTTCTTTTCCCCTAAACATTAATCTTGAGTTTAACAAACTCAATGAGTTGAGGGCCCACTGTAATACCGGGCCATAATGAGGGGAGAGAAGTATCACTTGCTCCAACTAATACTGAAGGGCAAGATAGAAGGTCGCCGAGGGACTGGAAGGAGACAGATGTCCTGGCTGCGCAACATTATGGAATGGACCGGCTTCAGGACCGTGGAACAGATATTCCGAGCAGCACAGGACAGAGAGGGATTTGCCAGAGTGATAGCCGACGTCGGGGGTTCCTGACATGGCACCGGAAGAAGAAGAAGATTTTACTACGCAATTAAATAAAAAAAAACAGGGTGAAATATAATCATATTCCCTTAATTCAAATAAAATGATTTTGACATATTTTTGAGAGCGTTCAAGTGATTACCTATTTGTATATTAAAATGAATTTTGAATTTTCAACAAAGCTCTGTTAAATACAATGGTTCCTTCATTAACACATTGTTTTCGATAACTGTTGAACTTTGTATTTGGTTCAATTAATCTATCACCGTGTTCCAGTACCGACCTGTAATATCATTTCGAGTATGAATAAATTTTCGATTACGCACAGCAAGCTTTGAACTGTCCAAATTCAACTCGCTGTAATATATCTATATCTCATAATGCCTTATGTGAAAATTATTCTCAAAACGGCAAGGAATAATAATTTAAGGTGTGTAATAAGTAAAAGAGAGTGGAAAATATATATCAGGGGAGCAGGCAAGAAAAAGACATGGGAAATTAATCATTTTGTAAGGTGGGTATGAAACAAAACAACGGCAAAGTAATAGAAGCTCATACTCAGCGAATATTAATAATTCAATAGCGCTCATTATAATAGAACAAAAAGGCACCTATATATTTTTATGCTACCCTGTTCCCTTTTATCTTTGCTGACGTGCAGACAAATGTTAGGGGTATTATGAAGGTTTCTCAAATAACAGCTGAAAATTCTATGAACACACTAACATAACTAGCATAATATAATGTACCCAGATATCATTATTTTTAATTCTATAATTCTTCGTAATTTCGTATATTCTTTTCATCCAATCCAATAAAAAATACGAATATTCTATTTATACGAATTTATATGAGTTATCTTTTATCGTTCGTTGTCTTTTGTGGCTCAGTAATTTACGTAAATAATGTCTAATGTCGGATTTGATTTTGGATCTGTGAGACAATTAAAACCAAAATTTCAAGTCTCCAAAACGTTTCAAATTGTCATTGAATACGTGTTCTTTAAATTTTGACATACCTGTTATGTAACTGCCCGAGGAGAAATCCAAAATAAATAAGAAAAAAGTAAAGTTTTTTTAAGATACTTTTATTTAACTTCGATTTTGGACTAAAATACCAACTAGTTGGAGCTCTGTAACTTTCAGTATTTATGTATCACCGATGCCAATGCGTGATAAAACTTTCAGCTTCATTTATTTGATATTTTGTTAAATTGAACAATTTTAATTTTAATACATACCTACATACATACTGTAAATGTTTGAGTACCATTAATATCTTTTCATATTAGATAACATATGTATGTATGTTATGTATTTGTATGTTTTGTATAAAATAACTGCGTTTGACACTATGTGTTTGTATTTTTTAGGTATTTTTTTGGTATTTGGTATTCATTAATGTTATTATGGATATCCACTCTTTAAACACGAAAACATTAAAATCATAAAAATATTACATGTTACCTTCTTCTTCTTCTTCCGATGGCTCTACAGCCCATATCGAGCTCCTCCTGTCTACTGCTGCTGTCCTCCAGTTTGCTACTTGCAGTTATTGTTCTGCATCCTTTTTCACCTCATCCTCCCATCGCAGCCTGGGTCTGCCGACCTTCCTTCTTCCACCCGGATGCAAGTATGTATTAATTTAACACGCACCCAACAACAAGATGCGAAATTCTGGAGACTAACGACACTAATCGTCTCACAGATTCAGACTGAAAATACAATTAAAAACTGTGTCTCCACCGGGACTCGAACCCGGGACCTTTGGATCAGCATTCAAAATACCTAACAACTAACTGAGCCACAAAGACCGACTTCTATGTACCTAACTCCAACAACATCGTATTATAATTCTTCATAATGTGTTTTTGTATAGGTACCTAATTTTTTAATTTTTTTTTATCATCTTGATACGAATTTATGTGTCTTTTTAACATCAAATTCCTTAAGGATATTTTATTTTTTTTCTTTCATAGTTCTCTCATATTTATTTATAAAAGGTATCAAAAATAGATCTTTAATTTGGAGTACCTACACAGAATTTAACGAATATGTTATAATATGTTCCCTTTAGAATTCTCTACCAATTCACTGAACGATATAATCCGATTTACTTGTAAGGTGTTTATAGATACATATACGAGTATCTTACGAAGTACATTTGAATAAATTATCGTAAACAAGTAAACGAAAATTGTGGTTCGTATCTATTTTGATATAATGTTGTTTTCGACTTGAAAAGATTTCGATGTACTAAACCATTTTTGTTTTTGAAACTTGTGTGTATGTATGTCTAATAAACTACCTTTTCTATAATATATTTCATATTGATTACATAATAGCTGCATGTGATACATGAGATCAAATTGTCGATGGCGATAGTACCTAAGTATAATTGAAGAATACATACCAAACTATAAACACTTGAATCCAAATTATTGATTATTTTGAAATATTTTGTTTATATAAAACATGTAGGTATGTATATCTGGATAGAACAGTATGGAGGTCAGTCTTTTTTTCCTACCCAGAATATGAAAACAGCACGAAGGTATGGTAGGTATGTATGTTTGGAGAATAAGTATCAAACTACTGAATCCCCGTAGATATTGTGTAGTGTATATTGCCTTACAAATTGTATGAGCGATCGTCATAAATTCAATTTTTATAAAAATTGTTGAAAAAAGTTTGAAATATACTATAACAATGTCTTTATTTTTTATTTAAAATTAAAATATCTAGTTAAAGTGTGTCGAATTTTTTCGATATTTTTTAAAACTTATAATATACATAACAGTAATAAATGAAAGCATAATACTATTTTTAAAACATATTTTTATATTATTTTTTAGAATATACCATACAAAAATTGGTAGTGCAATTGATTCTCTCTCCGATGGCGCTACAGCCCATATCGAGCCTTGGCCTCCTGTAAATTTTGCCTCCAGCTCATTCTGTCCTCAGCTGCCGTCCTCCAGCCTGTCACCTGAAGGAGCTGCTCTGCATCTCTCCTGACCTCATCCTCCCACCTCAGCCATGGTCTTCCCACTCGTCTTCTTCCATCTGGGTGTCCGTTCAGTATTCTTTTGGGGACGCGAAATTCTGGCATTCTTTGTACGTGTCCAGCCCATCTCAATCTAAGCAGTTTTAAATGTGTTGAGATGCTTGGGGCCTGGTATATTTCGTACAGCTCGTCATTTGTTCCGGTCCACAGATTCGACGGAGGATCGTTCTTTCAAAAATATCCAGCCTCTCGGCCATTCTTACTGTCGGTGTAAGCGCCTCACAACCATATGCCAGTACAGTACGTATTACTGTTTTATAGATGGTGATTTTGGTGTTCCTGTGGACGCTGCGTGACTTAAACACTGGCAGTAAGGAAAAATAAGTTTTATTGGCTGCTGTTATTCGTTTCCTGATTTCTGCTGGATCCTCGTTACTCTCTGTTAGGCTGGATCCTAGGTAGGTAAACTGATCCATCACTTCAAGGGTGTAATTATCTTTGTATTGGATAGTGCCTCTGGATCTTTGCGATGGGTTTCTGCTTTGTGTCATCATTTTTGTTTTATCCACATTTATTTGCAGTCCCACATCTCGTGCGGCTGTTTCCAAGGGATCAAAGTCCTTATCAATGCCTGTTTTTGAGTGATCGACTATGTTGATTTCGTCAGCATATCCCATGATTTGGTTACTTTTATAGCAAATATCAGAGCCAGTGTCTACCATAGTTCTTTTCATGACAAGTGCAATTGATTCAACGTACTTAATACAGAGTGGCCGCTACTCACTACCCCAAGGGGATAAGTGCGTAGTTATGAATTCGCGATATTTAAGTTTTTTTTGCAAAATATCAATTATGTATTATCATGGTGATTTATCACAATGTATTTGTTACCCAATTATCACAATATGTGTGTGTGTTGTATACTATAGTATGTATGGCGTGTTTATTCTAGACTAGAGTGACTACTCATTCGATACTTTTCAAATTTTTAAAATTTGTACTCACTTAGACCATATTTTGAAGACTATCTGATCAGTGATTCTCAATTTGCTTAACTGACAATTATTTCAATGTGACCTCAGTCTCAGATAAATAAAATTTGGGTCGATGGCAGAGCGGTTAGCGCGCTGGGCTAGTAATCCAGTGGTCGCGAGTTCGAATCCTGCCTCGACCGATTTCGTTCACCTATAGCACAAGCATTTATGAATTATCAACTTTTCATAATAAAATATTAAAATCAAAATAATTCATCACAATAAAATTAAATTCTGAAAAATTTCCATTCATAATTTGAATACTTTATGGATTGACCTGGTTGTCAGGAATATAGCGTCAGCAACAACCCAATCGTTTTTGTAGTTTCCTGAACCTGGATTCACTATGAAATATTTGACAATTTAAAAAATCTAAAAACACATCAGATATCCTTCAAAATCTAATAGGCTTTTTGTAAGTATTAGATTAATATTATAGTGATTTGAAAAATTTAAAACAATCGAATAAATAATTTAGTCTTTAATCGATGAAGTACATTAAACACATAGCACATAGAACACAGCATATATCTATATTTACATTGTGATGACTTTCAGAATACAATCTCAGCATTATACTAGTTGATAATCTGCAATAAAAAAAATTTGATAATTGCAAATTCATAACTCCCCGCTGTATCTCATTGGGTTAGTGAGGAGTAAAAAATATATTATGAATTATACATAATATACATTTACCGTTTAAGGATGTTTGAATATGAATGCGCTTTATTTTATTTTATAAACTACTGAATTCAGTTGTCATTTTTTGTGTCATTTTAAGAAATGAAACCATACTACATCACTTTTTAATCGCATAACTGCAAGAAAGTAACCGTAGCATGCTGTTTTTGCACAGATAAAAGTCATTCTTCTATTTTTTTTACAAATAAAAGATCGAGACACATTATTATTACTTTTGTATCACTTCACGTTCCTAATTATATTTTTGTTTTAAATTGCCATGCTAAGCTTTGTTTTTTTAGAAATAGGCTCTTAACAAAAAGTCTATTTTTCTCACTTTCAGTAATGTTGTGAGGAGTAAAACATTAGTTGTTTTTTCTTAATTAAAATTTTCAATAAATATTCAAAATAAAAATAAGTTTTTAAAATTATTCCACTGTTTATTTAGACTACAACCAATTAAAAAAAAACGTTTTTTTTTATTTTAATATTTATTAAAAAAATAATGGAATTCCATCAAGTACTAGCGATCAAAAAATTAAATTAAATTTTTTATGTGGTAAATATGAGTTTTAGGAATCGTTGAAATTAGTTTTTTCATTGATAGAATGATTTTTATGTGAATTTGATTTGAGCACAGTGTTTCTTAACAAGCAGTATTGATGCACATGTCATTTTTTATTTTCAGTTAAAATATTGATGAACATTTTTTCTTAGTAGAAACAAAATATATTTTTTTAACAAAAAGGCTTTCGTGTGTACTTCAATAGAAAATAATTTGATTTTTTCCTTTGATTTCAGATTCCATTTTATAGATTGACCGTCAAATTGAATTGGGTGAGTTATTTTCTATACACATAATACACGAAAAATTGATAAACGATAATATTGTATGATTTGTAGATAGTTCAGATCTTGTTCTTCTTGAAATATTTTTGATTTTTATCTCAAGATCATAATATTTTCCAGAAATGTTAATAAATCAGAAAAAAAGGATATTATGAGTTTCCACTTACGAATTATAGGAGTACCTATAAACACATTTTCTCAAAGTTTTATTGAATTTTTCAATACTTTACCAATGTATATTATGATAATATCAAAGCAGTACTTTTTATTTTCAAGTCCATATTTACAGCAGTTTAGAAATTTATTTAAATTTATTTCTCACGAAAATATTGCTTCTCTGAACTGGTTGTTTGAAAGAAATTACCATGTGGCATTAAACTCACCACTTGAGTGTTTATTATTTAAATTTATTCATTTTATTTATAATATACATACATGCTTTTACACAGAAATAGTTGGACAACATCAATAAACACACAAAAAAATAAAACAAACGAAAGGGAGAAAATGAACTGGTAGGTATACATTACTCATCCGTACCAACGACACTCTCTTGTCGTTGTTAGTTGTTTCTGTCAGTTTTAATTATTATTATTTTGATTTGTACCTACTTAATAAAAACTGCTTTACATTGCCTAATTAATAAATAATTAATATTATTTTACTTAATTCGATACTCCTGGTCACGGCACCACTTTAATGGATACGCCCCCGATCTCCTCTTCGTATCGAGAGATGAGACTGAGGCCCGAACGCACAGTCCTAGGTACCTAAATAATAACTACTAACCTCACTGAAGTATTTAGTATTCTTAAGTTAGCAATTGCGTTGCAGAGACATCACTAACTAAATTCAAAATACTACGCCAATCTTAAGGTCGATGGTGTAGAATTTCACATTATTGTGTATGAAGAAAAGAGATAGATAGCTTTCTATCGGCATAGACTGACGTTTAAAATGTTTTTTTGCTATAACAAACACAAACATATGTAGCCAACTTCACACTGACAGCTCGATGTCACGATTATTCTGAAATTCCAGCGAATTTTCGGCATCTCGTATGGATTGCTGAATACTCTGTTTGGTATTTGATTTGACAAAATAACCAAATACATATTTAACAAAGCCGATAAAATCATCATCCACCGAAAATATCTCGTATTTTAGTATTAAACCACTTGTAAGGTTCCTCGCTATCAACCTTGCTTTTTGACAATTCGCAAATGTTAGTTTACTCCGACGCGCATGCGCTAAGTATTTAGATATGTCTTTGCAATGCAGTTCTAATATAAAAACTTCGTAGCATTCTCCAGTTAGGAAGCCACGTGATCTAAAGTAAGCGACTGTCCAATGAAAACATGGCTAGTATTTATAATTTAGTATTTAGGTAGGACTCTGTATTCCGATCTATGATTTTGTCATATTATTTTCGTGAGCAATTATGAAAAAAAAACAATTTTTTAAAAACAAGATAGAATGTATAAAAACAGATTTTTTAATGTTCGATATTTTAATCATTATCACAAAAAATATGGAAGTAGGTAATGTTTATCGGGAATGATACTAATTATTCATACAGAAGTATAATACAAAAAAATATAAATTGCGATAAAATTATCAAACTCATAATTAAAGGATTTACTTCGCTTACACTTGAAACTGGTATTACAATACCTTTGGAAACTAAAATCAATCACGTTCATTATCAAACATATGTACATTACGTATGGTAAAATTCTAGATATTTCGAATTTAAATTGAGTTTTGTTATTGGGTGCGTCCACAATATTTATTTTTTTGTTCCTTTGCATTAAAATAGGTACATCATTAAAAAAGTTTAATTTATTTTTGTCTCACAATCATATGAAAAACTGTTGTTTATTTATCCTGCACTCGTTTTTTATGAGAGTAAATAATAAATAAGGTAAATATTATTTATTTTACAACAGTGTTTTACTGTGCAAAAACAGCAGATTTGACATAAAATATTTACCACAATCAACATAATGAAACTTTTCTGTCACAATGGCTGTTATTTTAAATGTGTCTAGACGTCAACAACAGACGATTTTGCAAATGACTAAAATGAAAACGCCACCGCAAAAAAAAATCCATTTGTAAACGCTATCGTAATTTGTACATACAAATGTACATCTTTTGCTTCAAAATGAGATATGCGTCTCGAAAAAATGGATAATATTGTGTTTAACAATTGTACAACATCTGTCTGTCGAGTCTTTGATATATTATATTATGCATCAGGTTTCATATACATATATTATCAAAGACATCACTTTTAGATTTATCCAAATCGAAAAAATGATATTTTCTCCAGGCTGGATTTGTATTAAAATATTCATTCGATAATAAACGTTTTTATACATAAATAGACAGTAGGAAAATATAAATTTTCTAAAATAAACGCATTATTCGTTGTTACGTCATGTTTTTTCTTAAATTGTAAAAGGCAAATACACGTACTACATAAAATAAAAAAATATATATTTAATGATAAAACTAGTATCTACCTATCTTGACTCACATTTGAGTGTCATATTGTAAAAATTATCATATTATTTTATTGCAACAGTAATACGGAGAAAAACGTAGTAACGAGGAAATTATTTGCGTATGTTTGTGTAGGTTGATTCACGTACTGCACGGGATCTGCATTGGCGAGTCGGTTTCAAACAATTTATTCATTTATGTACCCTTTCAGCGTTATTATAATTTGAAATTATGTTTGTCTATAATTGGCTCATTTTAATTGTAATCTCTATTGTAATATGTATGTACAAAGCTGTTGTCAATAAATAAAATAAAATAAATAAAAAATAAAAAATAGGGAGTAGGATAGTGTGTATGTGTGTGTGTATGTGTGAGGGTGTGTGTGGTGTGTGCACGAGATTAAGTTTATGTGTAAGAGCATGAAGAGTAGCACAAGTAAAAAAAAAACATAAAAAAGAAGTGCGTAGTTCAGGGGTGACATCTGTGCGAGACACCGTCACCATCAGCAACAGTCCTCATTTACAAGGACTGATGCTTTCATTGTTTACAAATAAACTAAATTCTCAATAGATGGCGTTACAAGAAATGGTTTCTTCGTTACCTCATATATGGCAATAGTATAATTTCGTATTATTCAGGTTAAATGTTTACACATTATTCAAATATATAGAACTTTCAAAAATTACATTGTTAAGGGAACTCAATAAAATGCATAATTGGTGAACGTTACGCAAGCGCATAAAGTGATCACGTAAAACCAGCCAATGACAAGTCGTAAGCCCTGTATATGCCTGAGTTCCTGGTTCTTCTACGATATCCCAACATCGTCTCTATTGATATGTTATTGTCAACAAAAATATCATTACAAAAGAAACAAAAATAAAGTCACAAAAGTGGTTTTAAATTATGTGAGAAAACTACCTCTACCTTATTATAAGGATTTTTTTTATACGTTCATCTTGACAGATGAAAAATGTCCAGAAAAATGTTTCATCAAAAATGTTTGTATACGTATTTATACACCTGTACAATGGAGCATTACTTCCAATATTTAAGTCTTACCCGCTACATTAAACTGAATGTTTTGAAGTAACATATTCCTGACAATTTATGAAACCATATAACATGTCACGCAGAAACATTAGTTCGCTGTTCCTACGTCTAATGCCCAACGGTTGCAATTCTATATTATTATTATTGTTACCAAATTTGTATTTTAAATATTTGATAAATAACCTTTGAGCTCTCTGGATTCGGATTACGAGCTCAGCGCGCTAACCGCTCTGCCATCGAGCCATCTATGTATACGCATCAATATTCTGTATAGCCACATCTAAAAAAAATGTAAGTATATTGAATTAACTGAACAACGTGTAGGTAATAACTATTTTACAATAAACGAATATTTTTATTATTGCATATGCGCAAACATTGGATTTTTTTTTCCCTGTCGGGAGTCAAATATATTTTTCAGGTATAAGAATTGTTGCTCCCATTATTTACAAAAAAACCAATTCTCTCAATAGATGGCGTTACAACAAAATAAATAAAAATAATAAGAATGTTGTTCATAATTTCACACATAGATGGCTGTAGTAAAAATTCCTTATTTTCAAGCCAAAAGAATTTCAGTATTACAATACCTATATAGAACTTTCAAAATTGAATTGATAGGGATCTCATTAAAAAGGCATAATTGGTGAACGTTGCGCAAGGGCATAAAGTGATCACGTAAACCAGCCGATGACAGGTTGTAAGCCCTGTAGGTGCCTTGATTTCCCGGTTCTCCTACAGTAAATATTCCAACTTCGTCTCTATTGAGATAATTAAAAAATCTGTTAAAAAATTTACAGTAAATATTAAAAAAACTCATTTAAGAAAATAATTGAATCGAAATTATACAAATTTACAGCCTTTTTGTGTATTTTCATCCCATGTGTGTGTTTCGTCTAGTACGCTCCATGACCCAGATATTTTCAGCTATATTTCAGACGTCCGATAGTTTCAACGTATTACGGTCATTCCCCGAATGGCTCAAAGTGGTAACATTTGACACAGCAGTAAGTCAAATGAGACCTGACCCCCGTCATAAAAAGACCCTTACAGGTCACCCCCCCCCCTGCTCATCTCCATCCCTCTTTACCTGGGGCTGTCACATGCAAAGATTACAAATTGTCTCTATCAAAATTAATGAAATGAAAATCCATGTCGGACGAATGTAAAATTCACAGAATTACGAATGTTGACTCTCACGTAAAAGCTATTCAAATATTTGTATATATTATTTTGGTTTGCTCTATGTATTTCAAACGACAAACCCTGAGTAAGATAACATTACCGAATGTTAATTTTCTTTTGAATTTCTCTTATAAAATGATGTGAATTAAATAACTTTTAATATTTAATTTGAAATCGTTAGTGTTAGGTACTAAGTCAGCGTAAGACTTAAATCTTTCCCAGCAAAGATAATATTGACTATGTAGTTGAAAAATAATGTAAACATACATATTTCTAAATAATTTGGTCGGTTTGTTTTTATTTTGTAAATTTGTTCGTTTTTTTTTTCTTTACAAGTGATGGGATACAGATTGATTTTCAAGAAGGTGTTAGCCATATTGAATAAATTCAAAGAAATATTAAACTTGGACAACACATTTTTTTATTAAGAAACCAAGTGTACATTGTCAAAGAATGTATTTTGACGCTTTGTTATTTGTTTATAGGTAATCGATACTCATTTAATCAAATCAATAAGTAATAGATGTACAGTCAGTGTCAAAAAAAAATATAAGTAAAAACTTTAACAATTACTAGTTTCATGTTTAATATGAATGAAAAAAACATAATTATTTTAAATGCCTAAGCGCTTTCACTGGACTCCACCAGCAAAAAAAAAAAAATATAATTATTTTTTTTACGAAGCATTTTTAAGTCATAAATTTCACCATGATCAACGCGCCATATTAACTATCCACTACAAAATAATTAATTTAACTAAAATTGTCTAATTGTTCGTTTTAATTGCGCCCAAAGTACACAATATAACAAGCAACAAGAACAACTTGAGTCGAAATAACCGTTCGCGGGCAATAAAACACAAATGAATTTATTGTCGGGTGTAATTGTTTGAAATGTCCTGCAGATGGCGTCGTAAACTTTCTCCCGAAAACAGGATGAAGCCGCAATACAACGTCGACATGGCTGGTGGGTCGTAAAAATATGAGGTGTGGTCCATTGCCTGTCAAAATTCGCGCTATCGCCGGGAGACGAGATATACCTACCAATTCTCTCCAACGTGCTGTTTCGCATGTAGACCGCAGCGCGCTATTGATACGCGTTGTATTTCAGCCGATCGCATCAGCCATTTTAAATATGTTTACAAAATGGATTTTTGGCGTACAACCGTTTTTTATCTTTATCGACATATTATTGGTTATATATTGGTTTAAAAAAATATTAGTTTAGTACTCTGGTAGGTAGCTACGTTTTTACGGTAAAAATATGAAATAACTAAAGCAACATTTACATCGAAAATTATTTAGTTATACGAATAGTAAAAGTCTCCTAGCCATGTTGCAAGTATGTTCTAGCAATACTGATGCTAGCCGCTAGTCTGTGGATAAGAGTCGATGTGAATGTTGTTGTTGGTGTGACTTATTGTGAAGTGAATTTAATTGAATACTACAGCCAATATTGACATTTCTTACAAGAATAATGACTAGGTATTATGTTGACCAGTCCATTTACACATCAGCTTGGACACATTGTCGTCGATTTTTATATGATATCATATGATTACATTTTTTTAAATTTTGTCTCTCAATCTATCGCCTAGCATTTGTCCCTCCATAGCGCACTGCACACAACTCAGCTTCCGTTTTTTTCGGTTCTTGTCTCCTGATCCTGCTTCTTTTATTTTTTCTTTTATTTTTATGTAAGTATTTAAACCACTACTTATTTATTTGTTGGTGTTAAAACTCAATTAAATATTTATTCTGAATTAATTAATGTTAATCTACTGATTCATATATTATAATTTGAATTTATATGTTTTCGCAAATTGAAATTTGGTACAAATATATTTTTTTGTTTTAACCACTGTGAATACTTGGTGTCTAACCGGTTTTCGGAGCTGACCGCTCCCTCCTCAGGACAGACTTGTACTAAATTATTATTAAAAATGAACGAACGTGTGCGATATTATGTTGTGGGTGGTAACGCGGAAGACGAATGTATTTAAACCAACATATTCTATTAATAATTCTTTACAATTGATAAATGTACTTAAGGATAGGGATTTTCCAAATAATGCTCGCTTAGTTTCTTTTGATATTGTTAGCCTATACACAAATGTACCTGTAGAAGAAAGTAAGGTTATAATTAAGGATTTATTGCAATATTCGGACTTACCAATAGATTTAAATAATGATTTACAACGTTTATTTAATGTGTGTTTGAATCAAAATTACATTCAATATAACAATATTTTATATAAACAGAATGAAGGTCTCCCCATGGGTGGCCCAGCAAGCCCATTGGTTGCAAATATTTTTGTTAATCATTTAGAAAATAAGATATTCGAATGTAACTCACCATTATTGAAGTATGTAGCACTGTGGAAGCGTTACGTTGACGACGTATTCTGTATTTGGACAGGTAGTATTAGACAGTTGAAAATGTTTCTTAATTTAATTAATTCATTTCATAATAAAATTCAATTCACACTCGAAATAGACACCAATTCCACCTTAAATTTCTTAGATCTAAATTTAACTCTTAAAAATAATAAAATAGAATTTGGCATATACCGTAAACCTACATACATGGACACAGTAATACATAATTCATCTAACCACCCCATATCGCATAAGTTTTCTGCATTCTATTCCATGATACATCGATTAATTAATACCCCTCTATCTCTAAATAGTTATAATGTTGAATTAAACACAATAAAATGCATTGCTGAAAATAATGGTTATAGTATAGTAATAATAGAAAATATACTGAATAAAATTAAAAAAGTTAATATTCGTAATAAATATTTGTATAGCGGAATGGACAGTACAAAAACAGAAAAACAATGGCGTCGTATACTAGGTATTTATTGACGATAAATTTAATAGAATATTAGCAAAAGATTTACCAACAGATATAAAACCGGCTTTTTACACTAACAATAACATGGGTAACAAATTACGTAACAACGTAGATAAAACTCCATTGCTAAATAACTCGGGTGTATATAGACTAAACTGTGGGGATTGTCCATCATTTTATATTGGCAAAACAGCACGTAATTTTGACATTAGGATAAAAGAGCATATGCGTTGTATAACAAATAATATTTTTTCTGAATTCGCTAACCACCTTATAAGTACAAACCACACATTTAACAAAGATACAAATGTAAAAATTCTGCATATAAAGAGGGATGGTTTAAAACTAGATAATCTTGAAGCCCTAGAAATTAGGAAGGCTCTGAACAGGAATAATAAAATTATAAACAATCAAACAATTTTGAATAATTCACCGCTTCTCAATATGTTTCCACTAGCTCGTCATAACGGTAATCCTTACTCCTGCCCCTCCACTTCGTCTTCCGCGTTACCACCCACAACATAATATCGCACACGTTCGTTCATTTTTAATAATAATTTAGTACAAGTCTGTCCTGAGGAGGGAGCGGTCAGCTCCGAAAACCGGTTAGACACCAAGTATTCACAGTGGTTCATTCATTTCCGTGTCCAAGGTCATCCGCCTACACTGTGTCCCTCCAGTAATTTGCAGCCATAATTCCATTTTCATTGGCCTGCCACAAATCCTCTTCAGAGCACCCTCCCTCCATAAGCGGGCAGCTCAGCAGGTGCGACATACTCTGCGTCTCTCCACAGTCACATGCCGTGTCCTGGTCCGCCTCCAGCATTCCCATCTATCCAGGTTCACCTTGCACCTGGATAAAACAAAAAAATATATTTGTACCAAATTTCAATTTGCGAAAATATTTAAAATGTGCCACAAAGTTATAGCAACGTATGAAGAAAATGAATTTATATGTTTATTACTTATTGGGTTTTCAAATGAATGTACATATAAACACTTTTTTTCTGAAATTATTGGTATTTTTTATTTCTTTTTATCAAACTGCTGCTCTTGTATAAAAGTTCAATGATGTTTTTATTTATTTTTTTTAATCTTAATTGGAAATTTTTAATCTTATATAGAATATGTAGATTGACTGCGACATTCATAATATCCATGTACTTGCAAAGTATTGTTTCTGTCGACTGCAGGTATAATATTTGGCAGGACCGCTGTCAGTCTGCTGTTTCATATAAGTATAATGTACTTGTCGATGTTTTGTGTATAATATGTTTATGTTTTCCACTGTCGATTCGTTCAAGAGAATGAAATTCTATTGAAGGAAGAGGCAGTTAAAATCCAAGATGCGTGTACGAAGGAACATTTTGTATGGCGTAGTGGACTTTTTGCAAGCTAAAAACACCAACTTAGAGGCTTCACAGAATATATGTTCCAATACATGGATTTACTCAGAATTTGGAGTAGAACATTTTTGGTGAGTGTTATGTCTGTGCGTGCGTGCGTGCGTGCGTGCGAGCGTGTGTGTGTGTCTGTCCCCCCCCTTATAACTTTTGATCCGCTGAATTCACAAAGCTTAAAATTTCAGAATATATAAACAATTTAAGGTACACAAAACTTTTATACTCATTATTTAGAATTTTCGTTATAGTCAGGGGTTATCATCTTTTGAAATTTTTGTTTATTTTTCCATATATCTCAGAAACCATAAAAGCTAGAATGCTGAAAATTGGTACAAATATAGACAAATACTAAATCTCAAATTCAGTTTTTCAAAAAAATTCCAGGGTTTCTCAAACATTTTTTATTAAGAAAAATATTTTTTTTATGATAAATTTATGAGTTTAACTGCCTATATTTCCATTTTTTTTTTAAATATCGAAAAAAGCCGAAATACCCCAACTAGATAATTTTATTTTCTATAAAAAATATTCACATTGTATCAGCACATCTCAATTTTTTTTTTAATTTTATAAAAATTGAATTTAGTGACGACATTGCTTCATACAATTTGTATGGCAGTAGCCTACACACAATATCTAAGAAGACTGAATAGTTTGATACTAATCTCCAAACATACATGCATACCATCATGCTGTTTTCATATTCTGGGTAAGATCAAAGGACTGACCTCCATACTATCTTTTCTTGACATAAATACCTAGGTACATGTGTTGTATAGAAAACCAAATATCTTAAAATATTAAATAATTTGCATTTATGGGTTTATAGTTTGGTACTTATTCTTCAACTATACATACTATCGCTATCGACAGTTGGATCTCATGTGTTACATGCAACTAGAATATCTAAGTTGTCTTCTTTATATTTTTTGTGTTTTTTTTCTTGCCTTAGCACTTTGCTTTATATTCTTTTTTATAAATATCTAATGTTACTAACAAAATAATTTGGACTATTTTTAAATTGGTATACCCACAGACAGGCTGTGCCTTGTGGGATTTTTGTGTATAGGATTAATTTATTGTGATTGATATTATGTTTATGTATATTGTATGTTAACCGTGTACCAAATCTTAAGTAAATAAATAAATAAATTCGCAATTAAGTGTTAGCGTCATACGGTCTTACTTATTAGATTTCGTTAAAAGTTTTCTAAACGCGCAACTAGATAATCATGAATAAAATAGTTAAGATGGGTATTATTTTTTTTTCCTTATAAACGTATGCTAAAATGAGACTTATTTTTTAAACCCATCTAGAGACCTTCTCACGTCGACTCAATAGTAGTCCATTGTGATAATTTGCCTCCTAGATGTCATTCCATAGTCCTATCTCCTGGAAGAACTGTAAAATCCTTTGTGGATCGGTGTCTCTGATTTGCTTTTGATCAGCAATATGCAAACCTATTTTCTTTACTCTTGTTTGCATTAGTGGGCCACATTCTGTAAGTAGATGCATCGGTGTTTCATGTTCATCCATGCAGAACCTGCATAGGTACATTTCCGATAAATTCATCGTGCATAGGTGTTTATTGAGTCATACCTTAAAAAATTATAAAAAATAAAATAAAATTGCGAGCAATGTAGTGTAGTATGAAGGAATCCATAGTTAAAATAGTTAGTTTCTTGACTCTACTCAAGTTTCCTATATTCACCATCGGACTTGAACACTATCGTAATACAATTAGATTACAACATAATATTTAAATTAAACTCGATTTAAATTTCTTGAAAAATTTATGACTCATTTAAATAATTAATGCAACTCGCTCACGCGAGTCGCTATAATAACTACATACGAACCTAGCTAACATATTCTTACAAAAAGTTTTATTTGAATTGGTTGGTTATGTAAGTATGTAGTTTCTATTGAGACTCGCGTGAATGAGTTGCATCATTATGCTGTATTCAGTGGCGGCTCTTCCTAAAGGGCTCTCGGGCTCAGCCCTCCTAAAAAAAAAAATCAAAATATGTATGTCAATAAATCTTGAGAATACATTATTTTTCTAATTATATTTGCCGTCTTACGCCTGTAGTATATTTAGCGAAAGTATTTAAACTGCTTTGTAAAGCAAGCAAGATTCTATGAAATATTTCATTCCTCGGGCACAGTCAACTTGTGCCCGGAGAGCCCATACAATTCACGCGACCGTCCGCTGCCGCCGCAGTTCGCCGTACACGCTGAATGTATGCCGATTTAGAGCAAAACGGGGCAGTGCCCGCGAAGGGTTATAGTACATTTTCATTCATTCGTATTTTGTTGTATGTACCTACATTGCGATGGTCGAACGTTAGGTAATCAGTTGCAATTCCTTGAGACTATCATTAATTGATATTACATAGTTTAAACTATAAATCATCCGAAATATATAAGTACATACATACATACATACCATCACGCCATGTCCCTTGCGGGGTAGGCAGAGAGAACCGAACGCCACATCTTTCTATCCTGGCAAGCATCTCTCGCCTCGTCCACATTCATGCATCGTCTCATACATGTTCGTCTATTGCTCACACTTCTAACATTTCCGTCTTTCAAAATTTCGTTCACATGGTCGTGCCACCCCTTTCTTGGGCGTCCCCGACCTCTCATTCCATTCCTTTCCGCTCTGTATATTTTCTTCGTCAGCCGCTCCTCTGTATATTTTCTTATAAGTATTATTATTTAATTAATTGATACCACAATATTACAAACAAAAATGATATAAAATGTGTAAAATCAGGAAGCAGTCTTGCGGCCGTTGCCAGAAGTTTTTTTTTAAATTTTGTATGATCAAAATTCATTAGTTGTCACAAATTATTTTATAATTTATCGATGCATTTTATTACAAGCGTTATTTAAAACCCAACCAAATACAGCATAAATGATCAGGTTCACGTTTTAATTTCCGATAAACAAAAGAACTACGGATAACACTGATAATTTTTATATACGAAAATAATATTGTGTCACATATCTGATTTCTGATTCCTGTTGTAAGTTAATTTCTCATCTAGGTATAATTATTATTTTGAGCCCTTCTAAGATATGGTCACCAGCCGCCACTGGCTGTATTATAACATTTTTACCACAGGTGTGAATGTGGCAAATTGCGATTGTATTATTGTTAAGAATTTGCTTTAAAAAAGCTAGTAGCTTGGTGGCAGAAAAGCCACCTAGCGGTGAGTTTCGAAAATTCAAATAGTGTCAGAAATCTAACAAATTGTAATGGATTCCTCCATACATTTCTCGTAAATTTATAATTTTTTTATAGCAGTACCGCCAAAAGTTTTTATTTTTCCCGTAATATATACGCGTTTATCTATCTATTGATATAAAAATTATCGCTATCGGCCAGGGACAGTACTTATAAACAATTACCGCATAAAGAATAGTCAATGAATTTAAGTTTTTTTTTATTTTTTAAGTAGGTAAACCTTATTAAAAAAATGAATGTCATCGAGGCGATGAATGAGTGTCAAGATAAAATAATGTGGCGTTCGGTTCGCTCTGCCTACCCCGCGAGGGACACGGCGTGATGGTATATATTTATTATTTTTACATATACATATTAAACGCCTTTTCTTATTTCGTTGAATAAAGTCATATGGATGAAGTGTATAAAAATGATCCACATTGATCATTTACTTTCCGTATAAATTGATCCATTAATTTATCTCATTCATCAAGTTGATTAAGATTCATCCTTTTCTGACCTTCCTTAATAATGAATATTTCCTTTCTTCCATTACCTGCGTCCTGATCTGATCCTTTTTACTTCTAATGTCTTCCACAGAGAAATATTTTATACATAAATCATATTGCCGCCCAGAATTAACTCGTAATCTTTCGAATAAAATTATTACAGTAATGGGAAAATAAATGTGATGTATCCAACGCTTTACTCCCTATTACCGAGTTATATTTTCATTATGATTATTTACAACTATTCTATTTTATCATTTGTTTATTTATACCTAACATCATTTTATTGCAATTTTTAAATTAAATTTACAAGATAATATCATAGAATAAAAATAAAACTATAAAATACTCATTCCCATACAATACCTCGCTGAAAAAGTGAAGCTGTTTTATTGGCCGGCTCGTGTCAATATATGTATGACTCTGCTGGTAGACATTGTTCATATTATAGTACTACTCGTTATGACTGCGTAAATAATTTTGCAAGCAGTTAAAAAATTTCCTATTTTGAGAACGTATCACGCAGACGGCCAAATGATTACTGAATGCTCGTAGCAAAATGTTGACCAAATTAGTCAACATAAAGCAGTCGTGTTTACTGCAGGCTAAAGAGTATTCTATACTATTATTATTCTATAGATAATTATATGATATTATTAACATTTTGCAATACCTCATCAAAATGCATCTTCACGTCAAAATGCACCTTTTCATATAGAGAATCTTCGAAATAACTTTATCATTAACTCACCAATACATAGATTGCACCGCCTTGGAAACCAATATAGTGCTGTTGATATATTTAATGTACACACTATAGATGGTTTCAAAAGGATGCTTAACGCATATTATAATTTTTGATTTTTACTTTGCTTTGTTTATTTTTGTTGTTTAAATTGAATATGTAATACTGTTTATTTTTTTTCTTCTTTTATGTCTAGTTTTTTTTATCATTTACCTCTATTTTCTTTTATTATGTTGTATTATGTTGTTTTATATTGTTCTTCCTTTAACTACTTACGTTTTTTTATTATGTACCTATATAATCGATGTATTTACACTTATTGTTATTTTGTTGTGCCTACATTGTTCTATTTATCCTGTATTTTTTTGTAAATGCCCTATTAAGGGCGTATATATAATAAATAAATAAATAAATAAAAGTATTTGAATCTTGTGCTTAATAAGGGAATCACTTCATTGTAAAACAAATCGTCGCCCTTTATGCCTTAGTTGGTTAGGTATCTTACTGCTGATCCAAAGGTCCCGGGTTCGATAACCGGCGGAGATACAGTTTTTAATTGTGTTTTCAGTCTGGATCTGTGAGACGATTAATATCGCAAGATTACAGAATGTGGCAATTATTTATTGGGTGTGTGTTAAATAATTACGCAAAATATACGCAAAACAAGTTTAACATAAATTATCGGCATTCGTGGCTCAGGTGGTTAGGTGTCTGACTGTTGATCCAAATGTCCCGGGTTCGATTCCCGGTGGAGACACAGTTTTGTATAGATTCTGATACTGATTTGTATAGATTCATTTGCATTATATAACTTGTTTTTCAACCGTTCAAAAACCAACATCTTTAACAACCTGACATGTAAATTACATATGTATATAACCACTAGTCTCAGTCTTGTAGAGTATTATTCTAACGATGTTCCTTGCACGAAACGTGTCGATAATCAAATAAATTTCAATAGAACCAATTCCAAGTATTTTTTTTAAATTTGTAATATATCTACATTTTTTTATATTATATTTTTTCTTCATTACAGAATACAAAAAAACATTTGAAAATTAAATACAACAATAATTCAAAAATATTGCCCCATTAGAAGTGCGGACACTTGTGTATGGGGCAAGAGTAACATTTAAATAGTATCATATAACAGTAAGAAAAAAAACTGTTCCAAACTATTTCTAACAACGGACATTAAATATTTATACACAATTTTATACATTTATTGGCAACTTGTTATTGGGTGCGTGTCAAATAACCATCTGACACAGCACACATCAACCGCCTGAGACATAAAACAAAATAAAATTAAAAAAATAATATTCGCATATACAAAATAATATAATATTTTACAAAATTTTTAAAAAAATAAGTGTCTTCGTTTCCAAAACGATTTTAAAATACCCAAATGTAATACAGGACAATTGCAAAACAACTACATTTATTTGGGAATAAAATGTTTCAATTGCCTCCCAAATGAATTAAAGCAGATAAAAGAATTAAAAAAAATTAAACAAAAATTAAAATTGCACTTAACATTCTAAAATAGCAGTTTTCGATTTTGTTGTTTGATTTGTTTCAACTGCCAGTTTTTTATTTTTGAATATACCTATGTGTTTTTTTTTCAATATTTAAATATAATTAATTATATAAAATTTTGTAAAATTATGTATAAAATATGTGGTTTAAATTAAAATATAAAATTATATATAATTTTTTCATAATTTTAGTTGATATGTGTTTTGGTGTATTTGAATCGTCTATATTACTCATTTTCAATTATTTTCATGTTTTTCCGTTTTTTTTCTGTTTGAATACGTATTCTGATATGTTTTCTCATTTGTATATTCCTCATTTTCATTTATTTTCAAACTTTTTAATGTTTATTTGATTTTTTTGTTCATGTATGATTTGATTTAATTACTTTTATGTTGACTTTGTTTAATTGCTTTGTATTGATATTTTTTATTTTTTTATAAGTGCTTCCCTCATCAAGCACAAGATTGTAATCCTTTTGATGAGGCACTGCAAAGAAAAATATGTAAAAATATTATAACTAGTGAATTTATATCTTGATTTGTATTATAAAATTATTATGTTAAATAAATAAAAAAATAAAGTAAATACATATTATGGAGTTCTATCAAGAATTTACTTGTAGTTTAAATTAAAATATTTGTAATATATATTGTATTTTTTAGTGTACCATGGTTAAAACTCAAATATTCTCCACTGTATCTTTGCCGCTGTGTACAGAAAAAAAGTTAATATCCAGCGGAGATATCCTACTTTTCGTTAGTAATAGTTTTCGTTCCCATTTAACGGAAGACGAGATATCAAAATGATCTTTCAACTTTTGATTAAGCTCTTCCTCGTCCTTTCTTACAACATAACTCTCCTAGTTGAATTTAATTTATTTTGCACGATTTAACACAGGGGGGGAGGTGTTATGTCACATTAATTATGAATTACAAATCTACGCCTTGAACTCAATTTCAGTTTTCCCTGACACGTTGGAGGATTTATTAAAAATATGTATCTGGCACAAGTAATCTTACGGTTTTGGTATAGGTACGTAAAATTCATAATAATTTACTAACGTTTATATGGTAATATTAAAAATATTTATTTATTGTATTTTTTTATTTCACATTTACGGCTTGAAAGCCTTATTAAAAAAAACAACAAGTATACAAAATATTAAAACTTTAATTTAAAATAAAAGTACAACAAACATAATAATATTAATTATAAACTAGTTGCATGTAACACATGAGATCCAACTGTCGATAGCGATTGTATGTATAGTTGAAGAATAAAAATCAAACTATAAACCCATAAATCCAAATTATTGAAAATTTTAACACTTGTTGGTATGTATGTCAAGATAGGACAGTATGGAGGTCAGTCTTCTTTTCCTTCCCGGGATATGAAAACAGCATGATGGTTCTGTATGTTTGTTTGGATATTAAAATCCTATCAAACTATTAAGTCTTCTTACATATTGTGTATAGGCGACTGCCATATAAATTGTATGAAGCGATGTCGTCACTAAATTCTATTTTTATAAAAATTGTTAAAAAATTTGAGATGTACAAATACAATGTTTATATTTTTTATAGAAAATTAAATTATCTAGTTGGGGTGTTTCGGCTTTTTTCGATATTTTTAAAAAGTTTGGAAATATAGGCAGTTAAACTCATAAATTTATCATAAAAAAAAATATTTTTCTTAATAAAAAATGTTTGAGAAACCCTGGAATTTTTTTGAATGAACTAATTTGAGATTTTGTATTTGTCTATATTTGTACCAATTTTCAGCGTTCTAGCTTTTATGGTTTCTGAGATATATGAAAAAATAAAGTAAAAATTCAAAAGTTGATAACCCCTGACTAAAACTAATTTCGAAATTCTGAGTATAAAAGTTTTGTAGGCCTATAATTGTGTATATATTCTAAAATTTTGGGCTCTGTAAATTGTGCGGATCAAAAGTTATAAGGGGGGGACGGACACACACACAGACACACAGACACACGAAATGTTCTACTCCGAATTCTGAGTAAATCCGTGTATGGAACATATATGCTGCGAAGCCTCTAAGTTGGTGTTTTTTGACTTCAAAGTTGGAAAAGCCGTGAAAAAAGTAGACCTCTCCATACAATTCTCGCGTATTCTGGCTTGATATATTGTCGATATGTTAAGAGAACAAAGTTCTCCTGAACAAATCGACAGTTGGAAAACACTATGCATAATTAAAAACAAAATACAACTAGTTGCATGTAACACATGAGATCCAACTGTCGATAGCGATAGTATGTATAGTTGAAGAATATGTACCAAACTATAAACCCATAGATACAAATTATTGAATATTTTCAGATATTTTGTTTTCTATACAACGTATGTAGGTATGTATGTCAAGATAGGATAGTATGGAAGAAGATCCTTTTTCCTACCCAGAATATGCAAATTGCATGATGGTATGTATGTATGTTTGGAGATGAAGTAACAAACTATTAAGTCTTCTTACATATTGTGTATAGGCGACTGCCATACAAAATGTATGAAGCGATGTCGTCACTAAATTCAATTTTTAAAAAAATTGTTAAAAAAAAATTGAGATCTTCTACTACAATGTTAATATTTTTTATAGAAAATTAAATTATCTAGTTGGGGTGTTTCGGCTTTTTTCGATAATTGTAAAAGCTTTGGAAATATAGGCAGTTAAACTCATAAATTTATCATAAAAAAAATATTTTTCTTAATAAAAAATGTTTGAGAAACCCTCTGTTTCTGAGATATATGGAAAAATAAAATAAAAATTCAAAAGTTGATAACCCCTGACTGAAACAAAAATTCAAAATTCCGAGTATAAAAGTTTTGTAGGCCTGTAACTGTTTATATATTCTGAAATTAAAAGCTCTGTAAATTGAGCGGATCAAAAGTTATAAGGGGGGGACGGACACACACACACACACAGACACACAGACACACACACACACACACACAGACACACGAAATGTTCTACTCCGAATTCTGAGTAAATCCGTGTATGGAACATATATGCTGCGAAGCCTCTAAGTTGGTGTTTTTTGACTTCAAAGTTGGAAAAGCCGTGAAAAAAGTAGACCTCCCCATACAATTCTCGCGTATTCTGGCTTGATACATTGTCGATATGTTAAGAGAACAAAGTTCTCCTGAACAAATCGACAGTTGGAAAACCCAAACATAACGATTACTATATAAAAAAATTGGTTTTCTTTCTTTTAAATTTAAATGATTGCTGACGCGTTTCGTGCATGGCACATCGTCAGAATAAGTATTATTTATTTTGTACTAGTGGGACCGGGCAGACGCTGTTCTGCCACAGACAGCTTCTATAATATTATATAGACTTCATTTTATATGGACCTCATTTTATGTAATTTACTCAAAAAAACATGCAATTGAGTGTGGTATATTCTTAGACCAGAAAATGTATCACAAATTTTATAAAACTAATTAACATACATGAATAATGATATATCTGAATCAAAAGGATTTAAGAAAGGTTTAAAAAAGGGAAGATCAACAATACAACTACATGCCACCATGGTGAGAACTTCATTACGCTTTGATGATTTATCATAATTTTTACATATTTACTTACAAACATAAATGCATACTCAGTAGACATCACTCAAATACCCCTCTGATGATTGAGAAAAAATGTCTCTTTATCTACAGAATGTATTTATTATTTTATTTTCACAAAAGTTTTACATCATAATAATTGGGATCTCAGTAGCCTACAGGCTATCAGTGAGTTTCCCATAAAAAAGGTCAAGTAGGTACATATTACATTCCTTAAGTTACAGTATTAAAATTATAATATGGGATACGTGTTTTTTTATTGAATTACTACATATAAGTGGGTCTTATGTTTTCCATTACTTTCTACAATATTTTTTTTAAATATAGTTTTAACTGAGGATATTTTATCAAGTTTATCCATACAACTTGGAAGGGTGTTAAATATATTCGGTATGCTTACTTTTTGTGTCCTTTCACCCAGTGGCGGCTCCCCTAAAGGGGCTCTCGGGCTGAGCCCTCCCAAAAATTTTGTTCGATAGATTCCAAAAATATTTACTAAATTAATTCTGGAAATTCATTATTTTTAATAAAAATAAATGTGTTTCCACCTTATGGTTGTAATAGTAAAATACTGCAATAGTTCGTTTCATACAGCGAGATTCTATGAAAAATTTTGTTCCGCGGGCACAATGTACTTGTGCCCGAAGTAAACTCATATAATTGATTCCAATGCCGTAGTACAATATGATGCGAAATGTATGGAGCTCTCGGGCACGTTCCTATATATGTTCTTGAATTTACCGGAATATATCTCTTTCCAGTAAGTTGTAGATGAATTAGTGTATTTATGAACACAACTAATATTAGCGTCTGCGCACTTCGCAATAAGCGATCAACTGGAGTGCTGAAGGCCGTTGATGACAGCGCGGCGCGCCATTTTGCATTTTGTGTTGTGGTTGTGTTTGCAGAGTGATGAAATAGGGTTAATTTAATATTTTTAATGATAATTTTTGACAATAGTACACGGTGAATAGTATACATAATTTAATTTCGCGTTACTTTAATTACGATGATCGTGTGAATGTGAAAAACTAAGGGCCTCCCGGCCAATCATCTCATTATCTCAAATTAGTTCTTGTAAATCACGTAAATATATTCGAAGTTTTAAGATGAATTTGTAATAAAAAACGTCATGGCTTTGCAGGTGTAGTGAAAAGAATGCGTATTGCAGGTGTAGTGAATGTTGTTTTCCGTGTTTACTTTTTGACAATAATTCTGATGTAGGTATTGAATTCTGACTCTGACAAAAACAACTAAATTCAACATGTATGATATATGATCCACCCGACCCCCCTTTCTTTCAGGTATTGTAATTGCAGCTTAACAGGAGAATGATGATAAACACTGATCATGCATATGCATGAAAATAATATTTTTTCACCTCTGTCGAAATTTCACAAGTGTACTGAATATTTTCTCCTTTTAAATACACATTTCCTTTCAAGAAAAAAATTGAGCCCCTCTAATATTTTAGGTCGCCAGCCGCCACTGCTTTCACCGTAATAGTTTGTCCAACTGGGAATTATCAATTTATTTTGCACAACTTGTCGGAATCGTATAATATTTTTAGATACAGGTAATTTATATTCATTAGAGAAGTACTGATTTAATATGACTCGATATGTATATAATTTGTTAACTGAGAGTGTTCCTGTTACACTGAATATCATATCATCATTGTCTTAACATTTAGATAAGTGTGATTTGGATAATATTAGTTTTAACAATCTCGCTTCAATGATTTAATTTTGTCTACATACGTTTTAAATGATTTACCCCATATCTAAAATTGGCTCTTATGGCAAACATTTTTTATGTAGTTATTACGTACTGCCGAAATACTGAAGATATCATTATTTCTGGTAAATCGCGTAGGAACTCAAGGCCCCCATTCACGATCGTGCCATCCTTCCAAATGGCTTGCCATCACTCCAAAATGCGCTCGTGAATGTCAAAACCCGCGCAGCCCAATTGGCCTGACACACCAAAATGGAATTCCAAACGATCGAAACTTTGTAGTACCGCCACGCCACCAACCGCGTGGCGCATCCTGCCGGTACGGCATGCTCGTGAGTGTGAAAACCAGCGGTACATTGCGCCATCTCATCGCGCCGAGCTGTTTGACACTCTCGTGAATGCGAAAATACAAAATTTCCTCTTTGTTTTTTTTATTTTTATATATAAACAAACCGCTATATAGCAGTTGAATAAAACTTATCATCAGAATTATAACTCATTTTGACTTGAAAATTAAAAAAAAAATAGAACTTATTAATGCGAAAGCGCCGACCACTTGCGTATACTAATTTTGATGGCTCGATGGCGCGCCCGGGAGTGTGATGAAAATTTTACAATGCTCCAAATGGTGCCGGTCCATATGGAGCGACGCCGAATGGCACGATCGTGAATGGGCTGCTTTAGATTTATTTTTACTAATAAATATAGGGTGTCAACGCGATTATTTAGAATATTGTGCAGATACACAAGGTAGTCTTGAGATATTTTAGAAATAATATCATATTATTATTTAGTAAATTTAATATTGTATTCATCCCGTACTACATTGTGATAAATCCCAATCATTGGGTATTATATAAGTATTATTAGGTCAAATTCTTTGTGAGTGGGATCTTTTTGTGCTACCGATAATATCTTTTTCACAATGACCCAAGGCTGTGATGTTCATGTCAGTTGGTACCCACTGGAGATTTAGTCTATTTGTGATGTTATTATTTTATATTATATCTGATATTTGATACTATTTCATGTTAAGGCAACATTGATTGAGTATTTATAATAATTATATTAGATATATATTTTTATTATACGTATTATTTTATTTCATTTACTGTTTTTCTTATGTTTTTTTGTAGATCGACAATTTTTGATAGAACTCCTTTGTAAATAATTGTTCTTTTAAATTATAATTGGTTATTGACGCGATTCGTGCTAGGCACATCGTCAAAATCATCACGTCGGGGTCACCAATATAGGGGTTTTACCAATATAGGGGGTTTGAGCCCTTATAGGGTTTAATGGAGGTATAGCTCTCGTGGATTGAAACGGGGCGAGGGTTTGAAACCCTGTTCCACTTTATTCGTTTGGGCAGAATCGAACTACCGGACGAATGAACCTTTCGCACGTTTGGATTAGGATCGAACTAATCGACGTGTACCTGTTTCACGGTTTGTCCACCCGTGTTATATGAACGAACCGTCCCCTAATATACTGTACGATACCTGGAGGAAACGTACAGCATAGATAGACACAATATTAAGCAGTAATAAATAAGAGCAGTGTGTATTTCAATATTGAAAGATGTAGTACTTACAAGCGGTTTATTTACACGAACAACTAATTATGTAATATTATATACCTTTTGTACCAAAATATTAATGCAATAAATAAATAAATAAAAAAAAATAAAATATATGGATAAATTTGTTTATTGATAATCAATTTTGGTGAATCCTCATTTTCTCTATTTATATCTAGAGCAGTGGTCCCCAACCTATGGGCCGCGGCCCGGTACTGGGCCGTGAACCAAATGGTACTGGGCCGCGCCGCCTGCTTAAAAATAAAAATATTTTTTTGAAAAAATCTTCAATTATATAGCTTGAAATAATTATTCCGTTAGAAACCCCTTCACGCTAAGTTACCTTCTACATAATACCTTCGAAGTAAAACAACACCACACTGCCATAATATGCATGCCGAATGCGGAGTCGTTTTTTGTCAAACTGGTCGCTCCTTGACTCCGAAGGCGGTCTTGGGCTCGAAATTATTTTCTCTTTCTTGACAACAACAAGAAACATCCTTTCAACCTTCCTGTTGAGCCTTAAAAATAAAGAAAATACCCATGGATCCAAAAATAAATATCTCAAACGTCAAATATCTCTATCTTCATTGTTATTATATATTTTTTTCTTAATTTTCCCCACAATCTTGTATTTTCTATTTTCTTTACAACTTTTATTTGTCACTACAACTTATTTACCACAATCGTAATTTTTATTCATTCTTTTAAAAAAATAAAAAATATTATATTTTATAATAAATAAATATTTTTATCGAATTTTCCCTCCCCAAATACCTTGTTCTTTATGGTGAGGAACCACAATTTATCATTTTATGTTTACTGTTTATTTTTAATTTTTATATTTCTCTGTAAAATAATATTTTCTTATTAAATAATAAAATTTAAAAAATTCTACATTCAATGTGACCCCCCCCCCCAAATATAACACCCCCCCCCCCCAAATGCAACCCCCCCCCCCAAATGAAACGCGTCGATAATCTATTAATATTTAATAGAACAAAAAAACAAGTAAAAAAGTCTGATTTTTTTAAAAGTGCCAAAGCTTATAGGGTGACCATGGTGTAAAAGAAAAAAATATTATGGGATTTTTTTTTATCATTTCATGATATAAAACGGTTGTAACTTGCACATGCATATATCTTCAAAACTTTCAAATCTATACTTACCTATACTTACCCCCAGTACTATGCGGCTTTAATGGGTCTACATTATTAGGTATTTTCTGCAAATGTAAATGGGCATCTCCTGGGAAAGTAATATTTAAACAAAATATTTATTTGATACTTTTTATTAGGAATATATAAATAATACATTATGAAGTAATTAATCGTTATAATAATAAACAGTTACATATTATTGTACAAAATATTATATTATATTATACAAAATATTTACATAATAGTTCATTGAGGAAAACACACATACATAAATAATATAACTATCTAACTAATACAAATAAATAATGGACACTTATTCTATACTAAGACGGTGATAACACATGTTTATAATAATAATTATATATCGATATTAAACTAAAAATAAAATACATAAGTTAGAAATAAAAAATCATCAATGAAAACAATTCCTTATTAAGAACACATGGTCACCATAAAAAATCAAACGTGCGCGCACTTCGAGAGATAGATACGTACTGTCGAGTTTGTTGATGTTTGTTGTTAAGGATACCAAATGGTGTAAACCAATCAGCAACCACGATTTTACTAATACATTTACATGCGTAAATACTATGCATTTTTTTTGTTTATGTAAAGAATTGGCACTTTAAAAAAAATCAGACTTTACCTAGGTATTTTTATTTTATATATCTACTAACTGTTTTTGGTTTAAAATTATGTAGATGCTAGGTGAGATACCACTGTACCTACCTTTTTCTATTTTCAAGGCATTGTATCCTAAAGGATGATTTGTGCCAAAAAAACAGCAAATAAACAAATTAACGTAAAAAAAAAATAAACTCAAATAGAAATATAAGCAAAATATAAATATCTACCTACAAATGAATTATAAAATTACAAAGTAGGTCTTGTGTGATTTTAAGAGGATCGATTTAGTAGATTTCGAAGCTGAGCTCAATAACGACTCCATATTTATTGGCAGTTAAGAAGCAATTTGTTGACATGTGTCGTAAGCGTCCCCAATAGGACACACCAAGAAGACATATGGTTTCCTTGTCCAGACCACACTCACAGTATGGGCTCTGTACGATTCCAATTTTAAAGAGATGCGCATTGAGTCTGCAGTGGCCAAATCGCAACCAGCAGATTATAGAAACCTTCGATCTGGGGGGCAAGTCTGGTCCAATCGGCGAAATCAAAACCCTCTCGATTACCCATATCATGGATATAATTATTATATGGAGTTCTATTATATCTTGAGATGTCATATAACTCCATATGATTATTTTATCCATGATATGTGTAATCTCGAGGGTTTTGATTTCGCCGGTTGGACCAGACTTGCCCCCCTGTTGAATTTTGCCATTGTACCTACATAAATATGAAATCTCAAATCAGGGGAGCAAGTCTGGGCCGACCGGCGAAATCAAAACCCTCATGATTACCCATATCATGAATATAATTATTATATGGAGTTCTATAATATCTGGATATAGAACTCCATATGATCCAACTGTCAATATGTTGAAGAGAATGAAATTCTATTCAAGTATGAGGCAGTTAAAATCCAAGATGCGTTTATGAAGGAACATTTTGTATGGCGTAGTGGACTTTTTGCATGCTAAAAACATCAACTTAGTTATAGACCTACAAAACTTTTATACTAAGAATTGTGAATTTTTGTTTCAGTCAGGGGTTATCAACTTTTGAATTTTTGGTTTATTTTTCCATATATCTCAGAAACCATAAAAGCTATAACGCTTAAAATTGGTATAAACATAGACAAATACAAAATCTTAAATTGATTTTTTCAATAAAATTCCAGGGTTTCTCAAACATTTTTTATTAAGAAAAATATTTATTTTATGTTATGTTTATGAGTTTAACTAACTATATTTCCATTTTTTTTTAAATATCCGAAACACGCCAACTAGATAATTTAATTTTCTATAAAAAATATTAGTATTGTAGAAGTACACCTCAAATTTTTTTTAACAATTTTTATAAAAATTGAATTTAGTGACGACATCGCTTCATACAATTTGTATGGCAGTCGCCTATACACAATTTGTAAGAAGATAATAATAGTTTGATACTTAATCTCCAAACATACATACAGAACCATCATGCTGTTTTCATATTCCGGGTAGGAAAAGAGGACTGACCTCCATACTGTCTTATCTTGACATACATACCAACATGTGTAAAAATTTTCAATAATTTGGATTTATGGATTTATAGTTTGATTCTTATACTTCAACTATACATCCTATCGCTATCGGCAGTTGGATCTCATGTGTTACATACAACCAGTGGCGGCTGCTAACTAATAAGCTTAATGGTTCGGTGGAGCACACACACTTGCATATTAAAATCCAAAATCTGGATCAACTTTCTTTCGATGACAATGTGTTGAGAGGGTCTGTGTCATGGTGTTTTAAATATGTTTTTATTTCTTTAATGTGGAAAAATAACTTTTACTTTCAACAGAAGTTATGGGAATTGAACATATTAGTTTCAAAAGTTTAACGGATTTTAAAATATTCTCGGCAAGACCATTTTATAATAATATTGGTTGTAAAATTGAAAAAGTGCCGTCTGCTTCCCTAAAATCGCCATGATTGTAAATTGACCAAATATCATTTTTCAATATAGCGCAAAATCCATACAAAAATTACAATAATATACATCCATTTAGAAAAAAATATACAATAACCAATGTGCTATAATAATTTGATATTAAACAAACTTACACAACAGCGAAATGCGCGCCGCCTTACATAGAATCGGCAAACTAACCAAAACTAACATACATATTGTACCTACATGAGATATCCATCATTTCATGAGCCAGTACGTTATCTTAATTTCCATACATTTGTTGTAGTATATGCTGTGCGCTTCGAATAACGCACCACGGGTCCGGCACCGTTGCATAGTTTCAGGCGTTTAAGTAACCCTCTCGATACTCGAAATTTTTGTCTTCATTCTTGCACTTACGTAACAAGTTATTTGGTATTTTCAAACCATGTTTTCTTCTTCTTCTTCTTCTTCTCCTTTTGAATAGACCTTCAGGTCAATTTTTTAAGAGGCCTGCTCTTCCTGCGAGGTGGACCCCCAGCTATCCCTCCATCTTTTTGGCGGTCTACCGCGAGGGCGGGTTCCGTGAGGCTGATTGTGAAGCACGATATGAGGAAGTCTGGTGCTGTCCATCCTTTGGACATGACCATACCAGTCCCTCCTCCGCTGCCTACTCCATGATTACTAAACCATGTTTTTTGATACATAATTAGGATCTTGCTTTTATTTTATTTTAATAAAATAAAAATATAGTAGGTATCTCCATAAAAACATTTTCATCTTAAACATTTTATACTAAACATCCGAAAGCCATTTTAACCATCAGCGGAGGAGTATTCTGTAAGTTTTTTTGATAATTTTTGCAAAATATAAATAATTTTTATCACACTATGGACACTAGAATAATGAATTATTACATATTTAAAACGTTCCCATCGTAATATGGCAACACTTTTATTTCGAGTTTAATTGCGCCAAAGAGTACACAAAAAATGAAAATAATATTCGCGGCTGTGGTCTCTGTGTTGATTTGTGTGTTTGGCTAGCCGGCATATTCGGGAATATTGCTGATTTGGCAACTGAAAACGATGGCGCATTTTTATGAGGCATTATTTATTCGCTGTTGTGTGTAAATTCGCGCAATAAATGCCGCATTTTCCGAACCATATCACCCGTCGCAGTTTTGTTAGTGAAACTTACACATACGTTCATATCGGTCGAATTACAATCTAGATATTATGTCTACAAACTTGCTTTGAGTCTACCTACTCGAAAAATAATTTGGTCACCATATTATAATAGGTTTTCGGCGAATTACTCGGAAATCACGTGGGCTGCGCAGAACGTAAATATGCAATAAAATATGATTTCATAGTAGGTAATAGATTTTTCTTTTATGACTACATAATATACTATGTGGAGTGGCTTGGCAGAGAGGAGTATAGCGTTGGCCACAACCCACTCGTTTTCATGTTAAATTTACATAAGTAAACAGATTTTTTTGTCTCAGTAAATAAATATTATTGTTATGACGAAATTGCATTATCACAAATCTCTTTTGTGACGTTCACGAATAAATAATCGTTTTAACAATAGATGATATTGCAGGAAGGTTAAACAAATCAAAAAAAAATTGTTAAACATCACTTAGGCTGTGTTTCTTGGACAAAAGTATCAGTACATAATAGTATAGTTAAAATACTTTGATTTCATAAAATTGTGTAATACTTTGGTCGTTTCATTGAAATCTAATGCCGTCTATCGATACAATTTTGAACAATTTTATGAAGTATTTTAACCCAGCCTGAGTGTGCGTTTTTACATGTTAATTATTTTGCTGAATTTTCTCTACACAAACGATAAAATTCTCTAAATAACTATTATTGAATTTCAATAATAAATCAGGCAAATTTATCGCAGTGGGACATTGATTAATGTAGTGATATCGGAATTGAAGTTGACGATATATTTATTGTTATTTTACGGTTGACAATAAATTGTAATTTATTTATTTTTTGTTTCCGTTTGCACGATCCCATCATTCATGTTTTATTACCCATCAAATAACTTTATTGTCTCAGTTAAGTACTCAAACAACGTATGGACCTATAATAGTGTTTGTTCATTGTTCATTTTTCATACCGATATTATTTTTCCTATTAATCTTTGAAACAAACATAAAGCGGTACTTAACGTGCAGAGGTGCTAGCTCTTATATAGGTTAGTGAAACATGGTCATGGTAGATCACGGATAAATTAACGCGATGGTCTGTCTGACGAATCTGTGGTGAAGACTATAATTTGATGCTGGGTTTGGACATATTTCATCTCCCAATATCGAAATACAGATCGGGGTTGATATCGGTCCTGGCGACGCGTCGCCAGGACCAGGACGGTGTGATGCTGAAGGTGCGAGCAACTTTATTTATTTATTTATTTGTATCTTCTTATACACATACACTGGCGGGTTTATTGCCACACTGTAATATCTAACAACTTACCAGAGTTGCTGATATATAATTTATTTATATACCTACCTATTTATGTATTTTTTTTTCATTTATTTATTTATTTTTTTTATTTATTTATATATTTATTTAATTTTTTTTTTTTTTAATTAATTAATTTATTTATTTATTATTTAATTTATTATTTATTTATTCATTTATTTATTTATTATTTAATTTATTTATTTATATATATATATATTTTTTATAAATATTTTTTTTTATTTATTTATTTATGTATTTATTTATTTATTTATTTAATTATTTATTTATTTATTTATTTATTTATTTATTTATTTATTTATTTATTTATTTATTAATTAATTAATTAATTAATTTATTTATTTATTTATTTATTTATTTATTTATTTATTTATTTATTTATTTATTTATTTATTTATTAATTAATTAATTTATTTATTTATATATTTTGTAGAAAACATCAGGTGATGGGTATTAGATGGTAGGTAGTGGACTGTATTTTTAAACGATCTCACCGATGCTTCTATATTCCTGGTTCACTGATTATTTTTTCTGTGTACACATCCACACGCAGTGGTCTTCAAACTTGTACTGGTTAATTTCTTTCTTGACACTTATTGTCACCCAAAATTATTTTGACAAGTGACAATTCTCATACATCGGTGAAGGGGACAATGGCATGGAAAGGATTTAATGGAAATATGCTTCTACATAACCGCCCACTCAAATTTTAAACAAAATTTGACGAATTGTACATATCACGGTGGCCACAAACAAAATTAACTTTTAACAAACTCATATCACTAATGCAGCCATCACAAAATAAAACTCCACATTGTCCAATTCATGAAATTACAAACACACAAAAAAAATTCAATAACATACTATCCACAACAAAATCACATTAAAAAAATTCAAAAAGATAGTTCACAGACTATATCAATGAAAACAATAGACAGACCTTTCTGTCATAACGGAAACACATTTAACTTAATTGTTATAATAACCAACTAAAACTATAAGACTAACATTATTCTTAACTATTTCTATTAAACATCTAAGGGACATATTTTCACAACAGGTCGAACAAATATTCCCTCTTTTGTCTTAACTTTTACCACCCGTACAATATTATCCTTTCCTGGCATGGTAGCCACAATTCTTCCCAATTTCCATTGTAAAGGATGTAACCTTTCTTCTTTCACTAACACTAAATCTCCCACCTGTATATTAGGCACTGAAGTGAACCACTTTTTACGCTGTTGAAGTGAAGTGAGGTATTCCACACTCCAACGTTTCCAAAAATCCTGATACATTCTTGTGATCATCTGCCATCTATCTAACCTATTCAATTTAATATCTGTGACGTAATACTCTGGAATACCAACCAATACCTCACTTATAATAAAGTGAGCTGGCGTTAAGGCATCTACGCTGTCAATATCATTACACATAGGAACAAGTGGTCTAGAATTCACTACCGCCTCGATCTTAATCAATACTGTATTAAACTCCTCATAAGTCATCACTTGGTTGCCAACAACTCGCTTTAAGTGATACTTTATAGATCTTACGTTGATCTCATGTAGGCCACCAAAATGTGGACCTTTAGGAGGATTAAAATGCCAATCGATGCATTTTTAGAGACAGAAATTTCGAAAATCTGTATCTTGGATGCAGTCACTATAAAATTTAAAAACTCCAGTCAAATATTTACGAGTGCCAACCAAATTTGTTCCGCAATCGCTATATACTGTAGTACATAAACCACGTCGAGATACAAATCTCTCTAAGCAAGCAATAAATGCACTAGTAGATAATTCATTGACAATTTCAATATGTATGGCCTTTGTAGTCATACATACGAAAACACAAAAGTATGCCTTATACGTTTTCGAATTGCGACGTTTATTTTCCTTCAAAATAAACGGCCCGCCTAAGTCAATTGATACGTTTATGAATGGTCGATGACGAGTAACCCGAATAGCTGGCAAGTCAGCCATTATTGGCTGCACTGGTGAAGCACTAAATCGCTTACACACAAGACACTTTGACAAAACAGACTTAATTCTATTTCTCGCTGAAACAATCCAATATTTCCGTTGTATTAAATGTTGCAGTGATCTGGGACCCACATGCAAATATGATATATGAAAATAATTTATCAATAATTTTCCAAACTCACTATGCTTATGCAACAATATTGGAAATTTCATTTTATCGGGTAGTGCAGAATATCTAATTCTTCCGCCCACTCTGACAAGTCCCTGTTTATCTATAAAACAATTCAACTTCTGCAGTTGAGGATTATCGCATTGATTTTTGTATTTTAACATATTAATATCCTTCATAAAATGTAAACTCTGATCATATTTTATAATTGCTTGTAAACTAATTTCCATTTCCCTATTACACAAATCTCCTTTAGTGCGATTATTAACATTCAACAGACAATTATTTTTAAACCTTAAAATCCAAGCTACTACACGTGTTAACTTTGTATATTTATTAGTTATGTTATACAATCCTAATCTATCTTTATCATCTAAAATTAAAGCATTAGATTGATTAACTAACCCTTTATATTCTGGCAATTGCGCAGGTACAATATAATCATCGCACCGTGGCCATCTGTCAACAGGTTCTAACAGCCACTCTGGACCGTTTATCCACAACGTATGACCAACTAATTCTTCTGGATATAATCCTCTAGATGCACAATCTGCTGGATTACATTGAGATCTCACATGAAACCATTTTCCATGAGGCACGTTTTCCCAAATACGTTCTATTCGATTTGCAACAAATAATTTTAATAGATATGATGGTGTTTTAAGCCACGACAAAACAATACTAGAATCTGTGTACATATATACATCCTTTATAATAATTGCATCTTGAAATACAGATAAAGTAGGTATATTTAATTAATTTTGATAATAATAATGCACCACAGAGCTCCAAGCGTGGTATCGTTTGCATCTTAATTGGAGCAACCTTAGACTTGGCAGTCACCAGAGATATTTGTTTACTATCCTCAGTAACCAAATAACAAACAGCGCTATATCCGTCATTAGAGGCGTCAGAAAAGCCAACTAAATAACACTGACTATCAACGCTTGTTCCAAAAAACCTATTCAATTTAAATTCCTCTAATAAAGACATTTGATCAACTATTTTATTCCACTGCACTTTCATGGATTCTGGAATAATATCATCCCATCGCAATTTCATTTTCCACAAATTTTGAATGAAACTTTTCAATAAAAATGTAAACGGAGTGATCCATCCTACAGGGTCATATACAGATGAAACGACCGATAGAATCATACGCTTTGTATATTTAATATCAATTTTCTTAACCTGATAACTAAAAACATCATTCACAAAATCCCATTTAATTCCTAATAATTTAATATGATTACTGTCTTCAGCAAAACAGATCACACTGCTATCAGATTTATTAAAATCTTGAATAAATTCAGGACAGTTAGTTGCCCATTTTGACAATTCAAAACAACCACTTCGTAAAATAGAAATCAACTGATCTCGTAAAATAATAGCATCTTCAATATTATGATCACCGCATATAATATCATCTACATATGTACTATTACGAAGAGCTTTAGCACCTAATGGGTATTTATCACTTTCATCCAAAGCTAACTGATTTATTGTTTGAATTGCATTATAGGGTGAGCTTCCTAAACTATATGTCACAGTGCATAACTCATATTCTTTGACAGGTTGTGACGGATCTTCTCGCCACAATACATGCTGATATCTTCTATCTTCTTGCCTGATAGATATTTGTCTATACATTTTAGTTATGTCAGCAGAAAACCCGATTTTATAGATTCTAAACTTTAACAATAATTCGATTATATCCTTTTGCAACTTTGGACCTACATGTAAATATTTGTTTAATGCACCAGTTGCGTTCGTATTAGAACTGCCATCAAAAACAACTCTCAATTTAGTAGATAAACTATCAGGTTTCAGAACACAGTGATGAGGAATATAATATACATTTGGATCGCCTTGTAAAGGAACTTCTTTCATGTGTCCTAACATCTCATATTCCTTCATGAACTTTGTATATTCAAGTTTAATTTCCAAATTATTACAAAATTTTCTTTCCATATTAGTTAATCTTTTAAGAGCAAAACCAAAAGTACCAACACATGGTACGTGAATATCTTTTTTTAATAAGAGCGGTAGGTACTACAAATCTACCATCGTCATTACGATAATGTAAATCATTGTATAACTGAACACATTCCTCATCCGAATGTGACATTTTCCTACTACTTGATACTGTGTTTACCTCTTCTATTTCCCAAAACCCTTTTAATTTTTCTTCTAACACATCAGATGATACAAAACATGTTAACAACTCATTGTTATCATGTACAAAATCTTGACCTAAAATTACAAACCCAAATATGGTCTCAAATGCATATAAATCTTCTGATATTTTTTTACAATTTCCTGTGAACAATTTTCCATACATGTCAGCACCTAATAATATATCAATATTACTGCTTTTCCAAAATTCATTATCTGCCAATTCTAAATCTTGAGTCAAAACTCTACACTGATGAGATAAATCTCTCCTAGGCAAGTTTGATGGAAGCGCATCCACCACTACACTCTTTACAAATAGCGACTTGTTATATTTATTATTAAATAAACAAAATTGCATAGAACCCTTTACATCAATATTAGTAGAAGACAGCGTTGTCAATGATACAGAATGCCCTTTTGTATAGAATCCTATATTCTTACAAAACTTCCCAGACATCAAAGTAACCTGACTTCCAGAATCAACTAAACACTTGGCCTTATAAAATTGCCCATCTTTTCCCTGGACATATCCTATAATTGTTCCTAATATCACTTGACCAATAGATTCATTACCCCGAATCCCTTTATGGCAGATACCTACTACCGATGAATTATCAGTATGCAATAAAACATTATGTTTCCTATAACAAGTTTGACACTTTTTGTTAGACTTACAATCCTTTATCAGATGTTTTCCAAAACAACAAAAACATAATTTCAATTTAGAGACAATATCCTTTCTCTCTGATACAGTTTTATTAATAAATGTGTCACAATTGTGTATCGTATGACTACCCTTACATATATAGCATTCAAGTTGGCGAATATTACCTACAAACCCTTTGTCTGATTTATGATTATAATTATTACGCTTTACTTGTGAATTACTCTGACGTGAAAATTTTAATACTTGCAATTGACTTCGAATTATTTCAAATATTCTATTTATTGAAGGAATTTCCTGAATATCTAATCTACTTTCCACTATTCGACGTGTAGATTCATCCAATTTATAAATAAATATAAATCCCCATACCTGATCTAACATTTTTTCACATTTCATATTTGACAGAGCTAATATATTTTCATTAAATGTATGATATAATTCGCTTAATTGCCCTACATTTTCACCAACTAAAGATTTGCATTGAAACATTTTATTCATGTAATATTCAAATTGTAATCTTGTATTAGTATAATGTCCACACAATGTACTCCAAGCAATATTATAATTATCACTAATCAGTGGTAAATTAACAAATGTTGATGCAAATTCCTTTATGGACGTTCGCAAATAATGAAATTTTTCTATGTCTGTATATCCAATATTATCATGAATCAATGACACAAACATGTCATGAAACGAATTCCAATTTTTGACGTTGGAATCAAAAACAGGTAAATTTATTATAGGAGCTCTCTGAATTTTATTACATACATCAGTTGCATTTATTTTCACACCATTAGATAAACGAATTTTAATTCTCATTATTTCAAAATACATAATGTCACATTTCTGAATTATTTCACTCAATTCCTTTAATGCTGTATCACATTTGGTATCAGTATATATTCCAATCAAGCTGTCACTTAATTCATTGACCAATTTATACCATTCGTCAACTCTCTGACATCTAGCTAAAAATATTTCATCTTGTTCAATATTTCCTTTTTCACACAGATCTCTTAATTCATATGTATTCCTAATTCTAGAAATAGCATTTAACATCCTTGCTTTAATGTTATCAGCCATTTTAAAACTTTAAACTTATACTTATAAACTATAATTGCATGCAAACACAAATTCACTGTATCAATAATAATGTGGTATTTTATTCTACCCGACTGCATTCACAATAATGTTATTAACATTAATATGGTACCTTATTATACCTCACAATAATCACAAAATAATATTATGTGATAATTAATCACCATAATATTGTAACGAAATTGAGTACCTACAAATTACTATTTGAAACCACCGCAACATGCAGAATTCGCAACAAATAACACAAAGAAAAACACTTCAAATTCGGTTAGAAGGGCCAAAATATTATGTAGAAAACATCAGGTGATGGGTATTAGATGGTAGGTAGTGGACTGTATTTTTAAACGATCTCACCGATGCTTCTATATTCCTGGTTCACTGATTATTTTTTCTGTGTACACATCCACACGCAGTGGTCTTCAAACTTGTACTGGTTAATTTCTTTCTTGACACTTATTGTCACCCAAAATTATTTTGACAAGTGACAATTCTCATACATCGGTGAGGGGACAATGGCATGGAAAGGATTTAAAGGAAATATGCTTCTACATATTTATTTATTTATTTATTTATTTATTTAATTTTTTTTTATTTATTTATTTATTTATTTATTTATTTATTGACTTATTGTTTAATTTATTTAATTGGATTTAGTACTAAAACATCACGACAAAACTCAAAGTATGCACTCTGTACATGATAACCATTTAGAAATTGATGTAAAAAAATACCCTTATAAATTGTGAAATTTTGACTCTACTAGTTATTCTATAATAGGTAGTGGAGAGTAAAAATTGAAAATAACTACAGAAAAAAAATAGTTTTACCATAATTTGTACTTATATTTTTTGTGTGCTTTGGCGTATTTCGAATTGTTTTAATAATATAAGCAGTTATGGTTGAATGTATGTAAATTCTTAAATGTAAATACCTACACAATATAAATGTAAATATACATACCTACACAATAGTGTAGGTATGTATAGAAAGTTGTATAATATATAAAATTAATAATTGAAAAATAAATATTTTTTTTAAATATGTGTATAAAAATTGTATAACTAATTAAAGATGATAGTCATGTTGTGGATATCAAAATGCAATATTCATGTGTGTGTGTTTGTGGATGGGTGGATGTGGGAGGGTGTGGCTGTGTATGAACGTGTATGGGAGCGTGCGTGTGTACCTACTGTATGTAAGTGATTGTCTAGTGAAATTCTTGTTTCCAGATTTTTTACGTAAGCCATTATGTAAACTATTCATTGAATATCTTTTAAGCGAATCTATTATCAATTCTTTACATGTATCAAGTAACTTGATCGACCAAGACTAAGTTCAGAGTTATCTTGACCATTCTCACTTGGGAAAGTCACGATAACGTTTTAAAATTTGCTCATCACTAATATAAGTACGAGGTTAAAAGTAGGTAGACATAGTTCATGAAGCTATATTCTTCATTACTTTCCCAGCATCCAAATTCTAGTACCTAACTGGGTTGATATGTGGTTTCTAGTCGAGACGAGACCTATTATTGATAGGCGTCCCATATTTTGAGTACATTTTAATAATGCAAAACAACGCGAGCGCGCGCGACTGGAAGTCTGAGCTTTGCCTGGTTGAATGTTGCAAGTTGAACCCTGGGTTATTATTTATGGGTTATGAGACAAATTAAGTTGAGGATTTGGGACGACATAGCACTCTGGCATGTATGTATACACCAGCTAAATATAGTTTAATGTGTTTATAGGTTTACCTAACAACGAAACAAATCATAAGAAAACAAACTAATAGGCAAAATTCCCGAAATTTTTTCTAAAAAAGGCTTGAGCGTAATCTGATTTCAATCGGAATATTGGATATTAATGTATACATTAGCTAAATATAGTTTAATGTGTCCATAGGTTTACCTACCAACGAATCAAATCATAGAAAAACTAACTCCCGAGAAATATTCTGAAAAAGGCTTGAGCGTCATCTAATTCCAATCGGAATATTGGATATAAATGTATACACCAGCTAAATATACTTTAATAAAAAGGCTTGGTATAATCTGATTTCAATTGGAATATCGGATTAGAGAAACAAATCTTTTAAGTTGTCGACCTTCGTGGCTCAGTTGCTTAGATGTCTGAATCCTGAGCCAGATTTCCTGATTCGATTCTCGGAAGAGACACAGTTTTTAATTGTGTTTTCAGTCTGAATGCATTTTTAAACATCGTCAGTCTCCAAAACGTGCCAACTTGTTATTGGGTACCTACTCGGTAAATTAATAAACTGATATATTATTTACTTATTTGCTGGCCGGGAAGCAATACAAAATAAAATAAAACAGAAACAATACAAAAAATATAAGTTGCCTAAGAAACAATACAAAAAAATATCAGTTGCTCGGGAAACGACATAAAATATTATAAAAAAATAGATAAGCAATATGTACAATAAAAAATAAAGAAGATATATAAAATAGTTGCGCAAGAAACAATTAAAAAATACATAATTAGTTGCCCCCAGAAAAAATACCAAAAAAAAAATTAAAGATGCCGGAGAAGCAATGCCACTTAAATAGTTATAGTTTTCGGGGAAGTAATACAAAATATTAAAATAAAATAGATAAGGAATACAAGAAACTCTAAAATATTAATTTAAACAAGAAACAATACAAAAAATACAAAATTAGTTGCCCGAGAAACATTGAAAAAAAAATATAAGTTGCCTCAGAAGCAAAACAATAAAATTGTAGTTGCCGGGGAACCATACAAAATATTAAAATAAAATAGATTAAGAATACAAGAAACTATAAAATATCAATTTGACCAAGAAACAATACAAAAAAATACATAATTTGTTGCCCGAGAAACAATACAAAAAAAATCAGTTGCCGGAAAAGCAATACAGTTAAATTGTAGTTGCCGGGGAAGCAATATAAAATATCATAATAAAATAGATAATTATTACAAGAAAACATATACCTAATAGTAGTTGCCTTAGAAACAATACAAACAAATGGATAAATAGTTATTTACCCGAGAAGCAATTCAAAAGATACATTAGTTGCCCGAGAAGCCCCGGGAACAATACAAAATATGTACTATAATAAAATCATGGCAAATATGTATTATAATACAGTTGCCCGATAAGTAAAACAAAAAAAAAATAGTTAGTTGCCCGAGAAACAATACAAAAAAATAGTTAGTTGCCCGAGAAATAATACTAAAAATAGTTAGTTGCCCGAGAAACAATACGAAAAATAGTTAGTTGCCCGAGAAACAATACTAAAAATAGTTAGTTGCCCGAGAAACAATACTAAAAATAGTTAGTTGCACGACAAACAATACAAAAAAAATAATAGTTGCCCGGGAAGAAATAATACGAAATCAAAAAAAATAGTGAAAAATAAGTTTGTATTCGTCAACAATACACTGTCAGATAAAAATGAAAAAGGACTATGATACCTTCAAAATTGCAACGATAGTTATCTCTGATTAAATTCCTGTTGGGTCCTCTATGCACATACCTATCTTTGATTCCCTGCTTGAGATAGCAGCATATATTTGAAGAAGCTAATGAGAGAGTAAATTCTTCATTACATTCTCAATTCTCTCTGAATTTCTCATGCAAAGCTCCACTTGTAAGTTGTAAGGTATTCATGTTCTCTTGGTATTAAGCCATTAGACATATACCGACTAGAATTATTGCTGCGTTATAATATTAAATCAAGACCGAGAGTAGGAACTGTGCATATTTTATTTCAAATACATACATAAACTATTGAACAAAATGATGTTAACATTAAAACAAAGAAAAAAAAAACAAAATAATAAACAATAGAAAAATAAAAGAAAATAGAAAAAATATAACAATAAATAGAGTATAAATATAAACAACAGAAAAATAAAACAAAATAGAAAAAAAAGTAACAATAATTAGAGTATTGATATAAACAATAGAATTTTTTAATTAGAGTATTATAAAAGGAAATCCTGCGTGTTCTCATTATCAATAAGCCATGACTTGAGACGATTAATAAATGCTGAGTGATTATTTTTTAGTAATTTAAGAAACATTGGTAGCATATTGAATGATCTAGGAGCTACACACATAGAATGTCTTTGCGTTGATCTTTTATTGCAGATTGGAACTTTGTATACATTATTGATTACATATTATAAAGATTATGTAAAAAACACAAACAAATGAAAAGCTACACAAAAACAAGAATGAAAAGAACAAAAAAAAAGTAATCGCTTTTCATATGTTTCTCTCATATCTTATGGTCATAGGTACCTACTTTAAAATTATGAAACGTCAATTTGAACCAGTTTAAACTACCCCCGTCGCCGGTTCAATTTGATATTTGAGTTGATCCACGGTACAACTCATGAATATCTATGTATATAAAATGGATGTACGTATAATTGTTTGTTGGTTTGTTTGTATTCGGCCTATGTACTCCCAAAGCAACCATCCGATTACGATGAAACTTTGGGAATTTGTTCAGCTCATACTGGAGAAGGCTGATGCATAATAATTTAATTATTCATTTATTCGATATCTCATTTAAATTTTCGTTTCATTTCAATACCAAAAAAAATGTAAATAAATAAGCAAATATTGTATACATTTATAAATTTAAAAAAATGGATGTATGTATGTTTGTTTGAATAATTTATTATTACTATTTCGGGCTCTTTAACACCTTCTCAGGTTTATCACCTGGTGGGATTTGGGGTAGCACGAGCAATGCTGCCAAGTGCTATCCTTACTGAGTGTATAAAATGTGGTGTTTTTTGTGTTGGTGTCATGTGTAGTATTTATGTGTTAGTAAGGTCAGTAGTGTCGTCGATTTGGAGGAATTTCTTCACCAGTCTGCATGTGTTTAATATGGCTGCTTTTTGCATGGTAACGTATGTGTATTTAGGTAATTTGATGGTTTCTAAACTGCTGAATAAGTTTAATGGAATAATTCCTGTGGTGGAAATTACTATTGGAACTATTATCACAGATTGCATGTCCCAGATTCGCTTGATTTCGTCTTGCAAGTCAGTGTACCTATTTTCTAATTTTTTTGGTTGTAGTTGTTTCGATGTTGTGTGTATTTGGTACAGCGATGTCAATTAACATTGTATGTTTATTTTGTTTATCTACAAGTGTAATATCTGGTCTATGTTATGCATGGTTCTATCAGTTAGTATGGATCTGTCAAAGTATAGTTTGTGAGTGGAGTTTTCAAGAACTGGTGTAGGTGTGTATTTATAATAAGGAATTTTGTCATTTTTATTTATTAGTTTGTGTGCAATAGCTACATAATTCTTGATGGATGATGTTTGCAATTTGATTATGTCTGTGTGTAGGTATAGTCATTTTGTGTGAGAGTGACGCATGCCCCTGTAATGTGCTGGATGGTTTCTGACTTTTGGTGGCAATTTCTACATAGGTCAGTTTGTAGGTACTACATTGTCCTTCATAATTACTATTATTATTATTTATTTATAGGCAGGCAGCCAAGGCTGATGTGCCTATATACATTGTCGAATTTTATTTGGTTTTAACTATTTTGCTTTGTCCAAAAAAAAATCCAGTCTATTCTTGAAAATATTATCATTTTCAGCATCCAAAACATGTTGGGGCAGTTTATTCCAAGTATTCACCACTCTATTTGAAAGAAAATGCCTTCGAGGATTTGTCGAAAACCTACTTTTCACAAGTTTTATGCTATGGCCACGCAAATTAGTGTTATGACTAGATTGAAAGGGATTTTTCATGTTTATACAGTCAAAATGGCCTGATAATATTTTGAATGTTTCAATAAGATTAAATGAGTAATAATCCTATACATTTATAAATAATGGAGAAGTGACTGAATAGGGACGGAAGGGAATGAAGAGACTGTAGGGATTGAAGATTCTAGATAAGAATGTTAAAAAAATAAAAAGGAAACATACAGATCAAATATTTTTATTTGTATATTTGAAGATAAATAATTAAACAGGCAGGACAACGCCTGCTGGGTTTTACTAGTATCTTATAAATAAGAAATGTGATCAAATTTGAGTCCAACCGTAGTTTAATATTTGAACCACGTTTATAAATAACACGTTTTATGTATAAATTTCAGTTTTCTGCCCTCCTTCATATATCATTTGACTATGGCAAATCTAGAAAGAAAGTGACTACAAGTTTTCGCTTTACGTAATACCTAATACATACATAACTGCTAACAAAGAAAAAAAAATCATTATGAAATATTCGTTTAAAAATATATTAATATTCCAAGAATTCGTATAGAGTACTTAAGCATAATCAAATATATACCAAATGCTTCAGGGCACGCAATTTAGTCCGGAGTTACGCGGTATATTTATTCGTTGGTAGGTACCCCTAATATAATTAATTAAGCGAAATTTTCATTAAATTAATTAGTGTAATCTGCGGTGTCAGAGTTTTGCAACTTTTTGACGTGAAATTTTTCAAATTTTCACAACTTTGTGAACGGTATGATACGAATGTTAATGAGCGTGTACAACGACTAGGATCGAAAGTTTATTAACTTTGATTACATTTAATTAAAACTAATGATATATTATAAAAAAGATTGAGTTGGTACAAGATACGTCAATTAGAAATAAGGTAGGTACCTTTCATAGTCTAAAATTGATGAAACTCACTTTTTTATGAAAATTCTTATCATAGATTTATTAAAAAACTTTAATATATTATTGTGAAAATAATCAATCCAAAAATAGTTATTTCTGAAACTAAACACAATTTTCGGTTATAAAACAGTAATTCCTAAAAAAATCACATTCCCTAAACTACACATAATTTTTTTAAACTACACATATATTTCCTAAACTACGCATAAATTTCCTAAAGTACATTAACACAATTTTCGTTAACAAAACAGTTTTAACCTAAACTAAACACAATTTTCGTTTAAAAACTGTAATTCTCTAAACAACACATAAATTACCTAAAATATACATAAATTTCCTAAACGCTACATAAATTCCCTAAACGCCAAAAATTCCTTAAACAAAACAAATATAGATGATGATTGTTAATCGTCTCAAAATATGATTGTTGAACGATAATTCTTTTGAATCCATAAATTTCCTTCTAATTTTCCCTATTTCTATGATCAGTCTGTTAATTTTTATTTCTTTCACTTTTATTTTCCCTTAGTTTTATTTTACTTTCAGCAACGGATAGTTTGATTTGTTTATATATTCAAAATAATTATATTTTCTAGTTATCATTTTTTAATTATTTTTTTTCTGAAAAAAGACAGGTATATAAAATTTTGTGAGAAAAAACAGTATATAAACAAAAAAAAAGTGAATTTCCCTAATTATTTTATTATTTTTTTTAAACACACACTGATTTTAAAAACACAAACAATATAAAACAAATATTTGTTATGAACATTATACTGTCCCTTTATAGATTTTAAAGGTAACACAATATCCCAATCTTGACATTTTCCCAAGAAAGTTTTAAACGTGGCTTGTCCGTTTGACTTAGTTTTACGCATATATTATCTTGAGAAATTTCAATGAAAGTAAGCAGTACGTACCTATACCATATCGATTCTGCTTCAAGTATCTGATGAGAGATATGTACTTACAAAGAATAATATTACACTTTTACATATATTATTTATTTGGTTTGACTATGGACAAATCATGTTGAAACTCTATGAAGACATATAACCAAATACTAGTTTAAATTTGACTGTGAAATGCACTAACAAAACAAAACACTAACACTAGTCTTTCAAAAGAATGCACCTTGCTGATGTTCTTTGATAGACCAATATTGCTACATGCCTTTAAGGGAACATATAAAACTAAACACGCCAATAAGAAATTAAATTTCTCAAATATGTTAAACAGTGTGTTTTTTAAAAAAAATATCTCCGTTGTAAAGAGTTCTTGTCGCTTAGTGCACATTAAAGATTTCGATAAATTTCTCATGGATCCCATGATCGTATCTTGGCCAATTTAAAATGTGATCAATCGGAAGACACCCCCTTTCTAATGAAAAAAAGAATCATCGAAATCGGTCATAAAAAGAAATCGCTGAACATACATAAAAAAGTTCACGACGAAGTGATCACCTCCTCCATTTTAGAAAGTCAGTAAAAAGTAAAGATTAAATTCCTTGTGTCATACAAAAAGGTTTAATATACGACGGAAATGATAGTAGACTGTATGATGAAAGGAAGCCGAAGACTCATCGATATTGTCCTGAGTTTTTCCAATCTTGTTCCGATGTAAGGAGGTATGTATTCACCAATTTAACACTGTTTTCACTGCAATGTTAGACATATGACGGACCGTCGCCGTCGAATTAAACGTCTCCGAAATTACAGATGCCGAAATCACAGAAGAAATATACAACAGAAGCAGCGTATCGTTGCACATTCACCGACCATTGTGTGATGACCGATCGCGGGTGAGTCCAAATGAGGAAAAATTTGATATAACAATATCTAACAAACGCATTTATTTGCATTGATTTGAAAATAAACAATTTCGAATTGTAAAAAAAGAAATGTTTATGTAAAAGTTTTACAAATATTACCGTATGTGATGAGCTCAAAGCTCTCACAACCTTATAGTCAAATATTGTCGTTTTCTCAAACTTGTCAAAACAATGTAAGAACTCGTGACAAATTAAGATGGATTTCACGTGCAAACGACTTGAAATTAGGGTCCTTTCTCATTGTGTATTTTATATCAATCATTTTCAGAATCGTAAGGTTCCTTATAGCCCATAAAGGAAATCATCTTCACCCTCATATGTGACAAAAAAGTAAGTAGGTAGGTACATTGGCCCTATAATGAGTGATAACTTAAAAGATGCCAATGTAGATAATTATATGAGATAATGTGACAAATTATGATGGATCTAGCTTTTGAAGTAACCAAATAGATGCTGGTTTATTTTAATGCATACTAGATTAATCAATTCATTTATTCGTTTGACATTCTG